>JAKTPC010000004.1:0-443069 GCA_030557395.1 Ambrosiozyma platypodis | reverse complement strand
ATGATTAATGATAAATGTAGCAGACAATAACGAACTGAATTGAAAATATACAAACAGGAAAAGTAGGAACAAAACATTTGGAAAAAAAAAAAAAAACTATAAAAAAAAGAAAACAAAAAAAAAAAAAAAAAAAAAAAAAAAAAATAAAATTAAAAAAAAAAAAAAAAAAAAAAAAAAAAAAAAAAAAAAAAAAGAGCAAGCAAACTGAGGGTCTGAGTTATCGGTCCTAAAGTTTTCAACAGAAAAAATTTCAGAAGCCAACGTTGAATAATCACGTAAGGTAAGGGTCTATTGTTGGAAGACTAGACTTGCTTTTGTACCGGGGGGAGGGGGGACCTTGAATGAATTACCGGAGAGTTAGAGCACTATATTATAGTTATACACCGTGTACAAGAGAGCTTCGGTTTTGTGCACAGTAGGCTAATAAACTTTAATTAATTGACCAGTAGATAGTACAAACATGAATTTTAAGAAACACTCAGAGACTTAGTAGGAAGCAGGGTTAAAGAAGGAATCGAATTGACATGGTCCGACAGAGGTAAAACATAATGAAACAGACTTACCGAGAAAGTAAGATGCCGTCAGAATACTGAGATGCTCTTATAGTACCATAGCTATATAATAGATAGTAGACTAGATCCAGAGAGAAAGTAGGGAGTCGACAGTTGAGATGAATCAGATCCAGTAGTGTAGATCAGATGGATTAGATAATTCAATTCAATCCCGCAGAGAGAGAGAAATTGATTCCGCAATGGTTTCACCGTTTGCCGTTGCCGCTCAACTTCAACTTTTTGTAATTTTGCTGGTTCTTGGTTTCTGGTTTCTGGTGTCTGGTCCTACTCTTCTCTTCGTCTTCCAATCTTACTTGTCGATCCCGCTTCTGCTCTTGCTCTTCTGCTAGCTTCCATCTCTCTCACTTTCTCTTTAACACCAATATTGCACGTTTCAACTCTCCTCCTACTTCTGTTTACCAACTCAGTCATACTCCCTCACTATGGCAAAGGCTGATACTGCTTCCCATAAAAAACAACGGAAGAGAAATAGAGTCCCCATCTCCTGTACCATTTGCAGGAGACGAAAAGTCAAATGTGATAAGAAAAAACCTCAATGTACAAACTGTATCAAAAATGGTGTTCAGCATCTTTGCCGGTATTTGGAACCTAGTTGGGCCAAACCTTTGGATGAAGAAGAATTGAAATTTCCAGGTGCTACTGTCGTTGCAAGATCTTCTGGAAGTTCTGAACAACCAGCCGATGGTTCCCACGAAGTTACAAGGTTAAAACAAAGAATTAGAGAATTAGAACATGAGAATTCAGATTTGAAGAAGGGAAGAGGTCATCAATCTAGGGCCTTTCTTCGATCCGGTGATACTTCCGATTTGGTTGACTGTATTTGCAATTCAAATATTTTATTCACCGCAAAAAAAGGCCCAACTTATAATTTCCCTATAATTTATCAAATAAGTATTTTATCTTGGATGTTTATTGTTAGAAACGATTCTTATTTGAATAACCTTTGGCTCAAAATCCTAAAGCTAAGAAAACATTATGAATACTATTATAGCAGTAAAAACGCAATGGTTGCTGCTTCTAAAACTCTTGAAAATGAATCTGCAAATTATGACTCTAAAATGAGTAAGATTAAAGAACAAGAAGGCCCACTATCGGTTCCTGATGATAAAATTAATGAGCATACTAGTAAATTAAAGAAATTTTTAGAAGGTACCATGTCTCTGGGTGACAAAAATAAACAACAACTACATGAAAGTGGTAATGGTGATTCGCAAGATGAAGTTTGCCCTGTTACTAATCAAAGAGGAAGATGTCCTGTTCAACATGCTGGCCCCGATTCTAGTAGCACTCATTATACGGGCCATGGCCGCTCATCTGATAAACATTTGTTAATTACAAAATGTCCAGTCTTACACCCTGGTGAATCTACTGTTACATATGTTTCCAATGATACTTTTCCATCCAAGAAAAATGGTACTAAGTTAACTGAAGATGGTGATATTTATGTTGAAGAAGAAGAAGATGAAATAGAAGATCCAAAAGTTTGTCCTCTAATGATTGGTGATGCTAGAGCTTTATTCAAAGAAAAGTTAGCTAGAATGACTGTTAGTGCCGTTAGAGATTCTCCTAAAGTTGCATCACCTAGAGTTACTTCAATATCTGCCGATGTCATTGATCATAATGGCCCTAGTTCATTAGTTACACCTGAGACTAAACCAGACTTAACAACAACGGTGACAGCAGAAACATTAACATCAACAACGATCCCACCACCCTCTACCACTTCTTATCAATTTCAGAAAAGAGAACAGACTAATGGTAATACAAGTAATCCTTTAACTCCAATTTCTGCTGTGGGAGGCGATGATTCTTCTTCCTCTGCTAGACCGTCCATTAAGAGAAGCGCTACATGCCCTGTTACCGGAATGTCTAGTTCTGATAATAAGCCTACTCCAAAAAAACCAAGAAGAAATACCAAGAGAGTGAAGACAATTTCTCCATCTGCAATCAAAAATTTAAACTATAATAATACCAAGCAGGTTATTTCAGTTATTGAAAAGCATTTGCCCAACAGAAAAATAGTTTGGCTTTTAATAGATAGATTTTTTGATAAAGTTTATTTACATTTACCATACATTGACGAGGAAAGTTTTAGAGTTAAAATTGCCTCTATTATAGATTCAGCTGACTCTTCTTCACAGAAGATTAAGCTGGTTTCAATCGGCTCTCAATATTGTGAAGAGTTTTTGAGCATTTGTCTATTATTGATAATTATCAGATTAACTTGGTTGACATTACCAAGTAAAATCACCAGTGATCTAACCGATAATGAATTACTATTGATGAAGCCAGAGAATCTTGTTACCTTGGTTTTAGTTGATATGGTGAAGGAAATTTTTTCAAGCGCTAAGATTTTAGGTAAACCTTCAT
The DNA here is from genome assembly GCA_030557395.1 of Ambrosiozyma platypodis. Lineage (NCBI taxonomy): Eukaryota > Fungi > Ascomycota > Pichiomycetes > Pichiales > Pichiaceae > Ambrosiozyma > Ambrosiozyma platypodis. The sequence continues at coordinate 440,127 of JAKTPC010000004.1, read as the reverse complement.
TAATTATTTTTCAAGTTGCTTTATATTTAAAGTTTTACAACAACTTATCACCAGAAGATGGTTTTGATTTAGACGATTCATTTACTAATACAAATACGTCATTATTGAATTCCAATGATTTAAGTGGTGATTTAACAAATGAAAATCCAAATATGAATTCACCTACTTTTATGTCGATGCTTGTTGAACTAGCAAGAACAATTGGGCTAAATCGTGATCCATTAAATTATAAAAATTTCTACAGTGCAACAGACGACCCAATTGCAAGTGCTAGATTATTTAGAAAAAGACATTTATGGAGAAAGCTTTGGTATGGATTATTGTCATTAAGCGTTGAAAGCAATTTAAGTTTAGGCGATTATAAAAAAGGATTGCCAATTGAGATTGATTTAGATCCAACTTTGGGATCTATCAATAAGACGTGGGATTGTAGATTACCAGGTGGAGTTGAGCAGGGAGTCTTAGAAAAATCATTTCATGGAGCATTGCTAAGTAAAGAACAAGTTGTTGTTAATAACTTTAGAAATTCTATTGTTGTCCATCATTTACTTTATAGAGCGATGAATGCCTTATATTCAGTTGATGATCCACCAACTTCAAAGGATATGGATTCAATCATGAATAAACTACTGGATTTGATTTCAGATAGATCAAGAATTGGATTAAATACCTCATTCTTCTTAGATTCAACTATGACGACAACAACAACAACAACATCAACATTAGGAGCAAGTTCATCGAAAATATATAAAGGAGATCCAAAATTTGAAAAGTTATTAAAGATTTATAAGTTTAGACTTTATTTGATTGTTAAATCGATGCTATTTTCATTAAATTATTTATTGTTTTTGAATCATGAACAAAAATTCAATAGATTAATTGCCGAGAAGACAAGCACGTTAGCTAAAATTGATAGACAAAAGGAGTATATCAATAATTACTTTGAAGGATCATTATTATTAGCCATTGATAATTATAATGTTTTCATTCAAGTTTTTGGTAGTGCAGATAAACTATATCCAAATTGTGGTGCCGAATTAATTTTGTATCCATACTTAATGATCTTAAATCATAGATCCCATGAATTTTTGATTTCTTTAATATTAAGATTACAACAAAACTCTCCAATTGTTATGGAAATTTTAAATAAGAACAACATTGATAAAGATGAATTATTGAAAAGATTATTCCATTATTTGAATACTTTTCAGGAGAAACTTGAAGATTTAACTAAACATTATTATTACGCATGGAGATTAAAGAAACTGGTTAAATTTTTCTATAATATATTAACAAACTCCAGTAAACTGTTTAGTTTAAATTTCAAGGCTATGAGTATAGGAATCAAGGAGAACCAAAACGAAGGAATATTGGAGAATACACCACCTACAGGTAATCACACTATCTCGAAGGAAGATTATGAACTAGTTCAATCAAGAGGGGGTGTGAATGGAATGATGGATTCACTTAATAGTTTGCCACAACAACAACTCTCTCAATCCCAATCCCAATATCAGCAAACATCCGGACCAGGCTCTGTTCCGATTACAGCTCAACAGCATCAGCAGCAAGTTCATATTAAGAAGGAACCATTAAATGCTTTCGAGATTGCATTTGGTACATCCAAGTTACCTCCAGTTACTGATTTTGCTAGTAACAATGATATGCTAAATTCCCAATTACAACAGGAACACCATATCGATATGAATCTCTACAACGAGTTAAGCAGACCAACTACAGCCAATAACTTGAATGATATATTTGATGAACATTTCTTTAATGATTTAACCGACTTAAATATGGGTGGAGCACCAAATGATACATTAACAGGACTACCGTATGGTAATAATAATAATGGCATCAATCACAATCATGAAGGATATAACGAGGTGCTACAAGTTCAAGGAGCAAGTGGAATACAGTTTGAAAATGGTGCCAATAGCAATGATGGATTTGGAGGATTTAATGGAGGGGTGTTCAATTCGTTAAATGAAATCGATTTTACCAATGTTGATTTGGGTGCACACTTGGACAATACGCCACCTGACGGCAGTGAATCTCAGCAACAACCGCAACAGCAGCATGGACTAGGAGGACTGAATTTCCAGTTTTTGAATTAGTAAATAGGTATATATTTATATAGTTTTTGTTACAATAGTTTAAATTCTTTAATTGTATTCAACTCGTCGGGATCGGGGCTAGTTTTGTGAAAGAAGACCCTGCGTGAGCTCTCTCCGATTGGGCCGGCGCCACACGTAAATATCGGCTTCCCGTTCGCTGGGCTAAAATCCGAGAACTGCCACAGACCACTGTTGGTAGTGTTATGATAAGGCCTACCACTAATTAGTAATCGTAGACAAGAAGTCGGAGATCAATACCACCTGACAAATAACCATATCTATATACTGTGAGGTAAAGCAGCGGAAGGGGATTGTTCGAAGTAACCGAGAAGAGAAGAGTTGATCAGAGAGCGAGTAGGCAGTGTAAGTTGAAAGTTTGAAGGACCCACGCTGATTTTGAAATTGAAACAGTAATCGAAAACGACACACAGAAGCAAAAAGCAAACGGAACCAATTTTGTTGCCTTTTTTCCTCTTTTTCTTCTTTGCCACCCAGTTCAGGTCTTAGCTCTTCTTGCTTCCAAACATCCAAAATTCAACTTCTTATTACTATAGACAACCATGCCACAGAAAACACAAGAACAGGCTCAAGCTGAATCGGACTCTGGCCCACAACAGGCTCAATCTGAAGCCCAAGCTCATAAACCAAGATCAAGGAGAAATCGTATGCCTCTATCCTGTACCGTCTGTAGGAAGAGAAAGGTCAAGGTATGTGTCTGTTTAGTTTCTCCCTCTCTCTATCCGTCCCCATGTACTAACAACCCCGAAATTCCGTATATTCATTAATTAGTGTGATCGTGGTAGGCCACACTGTAAAGTTTGTGAAAAATACAAAGTCACCCATCTCTGTGCATATAGAGAACCAACTTGGGCCAACTCGGATGTCCAATCCGTCGAGAATAAAGTCACCGGCAATAACAACACAGCTTCTAGCATTCCTGCTATTTCCATTGGCTCTAAAAGACCTTCGTTTTCGACTCTAACTTCAAATGTTGACCATAACATCCAACCTCATTTAAAGAAGCCTAGGCTTGATGATCAAATATTAACTAACCCCTATCAAAAATATAATGCTTTTACTGCTCCTTTGAATTACATGGGTAATCTTTCTGCCGTGAACCACTTAGGCTCTAGTGAAAGAACAGGCGTTTCTCATTATAAACCTTTAGAAAGCAGTTCGAGAACCGATAACAGGTTCAATGGTTCTTCTTCTCCAAGTGGCACTAATCATTTACCTTCATTTAGCAAATCCTCTTCAAATGTTGGTTTATCTCCGGAATCTCGTCAATCTTCACTTCGACTTGGCTCTTCTTCTACTGGACCCCTTGTAAATATGACAAGCTCCAAACCCTCCAATGAATTTCAAGAAAACAATGAACCCGTGATCTCCGAACTTCAACTGTTGAAAGAAAAAATCAAACAAATTGAAGCACAAGTTGGTGGTAAAGGCATTCCTCAAGCACAACCTATGCCACCACCTAGTTCAACAACAGAAATTCAAACAATTTCTAATACTACTTCTCAGTATGGTACTCCCCTTCCTCCAATCCAGTCTTGGTCACCTTTTAGCACTACGTCGAACAATACTACTAGCAATGCTTTACCTCCTCCTCCTTTTCCTCTTCAATCAGCCAATCATTTTCGTTCAACTTCATTCACGGGTAACAACAGATTACCTTTGGGTTCAACAAAGAACCCACCGTCACTCAACGATACCAGAACATCTAACTTTACCATTGATGATCCTGTTTTAAGATTTTCGTCGCTGCAACAACAGCAAATAGCTGTTGGCCATATGACTATACCTCCAGGTTTAGGCATTAATCCAAATGAGATCGTTAACTTTTATCAAGGTTATACTCCAATGAGAACTAGTTGTTGGAAAGTTCATAACTTTGGGCCTTTATCGTGGGTTTCAATAATTTTAAAAGATCCTTATTTGTTTGCAGTTTGGAGAACGTTTGCTGAAGTTAAAAAGAAAAATTTCAAACTTCTTGCTCTGAATCATAATAAACCTGCTAGTAAAACTGATATAGAGTTTGGTGATAGAATGCGTGAAAATGAAGGCGTTTCTGATATGCAACCATACAAAGAATTTAAGGAAGCTGCTTTTAATAAGTCACCCTCAAACAGTTCAAAAGATATCCCAATTGAAATGTCTTTGAACAAAAGAGATGCGGAAGCTAAAACAGTTAATCAAATCTTAAAGGTTTTACCAAATAAGAAAGTCTTATGGATGCTAGTTGATAGGTTTTTCAAATATGTTTATCCATTTTTACCCTTCTTAGATCAAGAAAGCTTTATTGATGATGTCGAAAGAATATTTTGTAAGAGAACTAAAGACGAACAAAGAATTAAATCAATTCAACTAGACAAACGCTTAGACTTTGCTTTTATTGGTACTTTATTGATCGTTTTAAGATTATCCTATCTTTCATTGCAGATGAATTATGAAAAAGAAGATACAACCCCTGCAAGAACTGAAACCGAAACTTATTTATTGGAAAATCCAGTTGAAATGGATATCATCAGCGTTGCTCAGCTTTGCTTAAACCAATTTAAATTATTAAGAAGATCTGCGTTAAGTATCTTTCAATGTGCTTTAATGATGAAAGAATATCATAAATTAGCTCCAGAAGATGGTTGTGATGGTTTTGGTGATGGTGATTCTCAGATTTTCACTGGAATGTTAGTTCAAATGGCGATGTCTATCGGTATTAATAGAGAACCAAGTATATTCGATCAATCAATGGTTAAGCAAGCTAATCTTTGGAGAAAGATTTGGTACAGACTAGTTTCCGCCGATAACTTTCAAGCTTTCATTTTAGGTAATCCACCTTTAATTGTTGATAAATATTATGATACCGAGTTGCCAACTTTTACCTATGAATCTTCTAATAATGAAGATATGGAACTAGAGAAGGAAGTTATTCAATTTATCAGGTATAGATCAGATCTCGAAAAGATGTTGCGTGAACTGACCTCATCGATTTTAGATATGAAAAAACCGCCATTCCTTTCTGAGGTTATTTCTAAATTAGCTCCTTTACATGAACATCTTAGAAATGAATATAAGTCATTAAGACATATTATGACTCCAACTAATGGTGATCATTTAGATAATATTAGAAAAGTTAAAAGAATCATTTCATTTTGTGAAACAATCTCTTTAATGCATCCAGTTTATTATCATTTGATGCTGCATTACGATTCCATTCAAAATTCAGCTGCCTGCAAATATTTCTTGGAAAAATCAGTTTCTCTATTGATGGAAGTTGTTTCTAATTTTACGGATTTAATAAAACATAGTTATAAATTTGTTGGTACTGGATTTGATTTACAACTAACACCAATATTAGAAACAAGTATGCATAAGACTTTTCAATTGCAATACGGTATTTGTGGTAGATTAGCTTATTTAAGAAGGGAATTAGTTAATAAAAAAGATCCAGATAATCAAAAAATGATTGATACAATTGACAAATATCTAAACGCTACAATAATTGTAAACATTGAAACATATTTGGAAGGTTTAACATTAATTTCAGGTCGTTATTTCTATGGTTGGAGAATGTCGAAAGCTCAAAGTTTGTTATTGAAACTTTTTAAAGAACCTACTGAAATGTCAGACTTGTATTGCAAGGAGTCAATGTATAATTTTTTCTCAGATTTAAACATTTCAGATATTGAATTCTTAGATGATTTAATGAACACCAAGAAATTCATGTCTAGTCGAGCTGAAGCAGATTTGATGACTATGACCCCATCTTCTTCATGCTCATTCCGCTATCAACCAAGCAAAGAAATTGATAACTTCTGGAATGAAATCTACCAAAAGGTTTCGGCAGATCAATCTAGAGGTGTTAACAGTCCGCTGGATGATGCACTTACTGGCGCTAGGCCTGATATCTCAGGTATTGGTTCATCTAGAACTGGATCTGAAGTTGGTGGTAAGTCTGACATACGTAGAGAAACAAATGGCATCATGGGAGATGATTCTCTAAATGATCTTGAGTTTGATCAGTTTGATAAGCTTTTGTCCTCCAATTTGATGGGGGCTGAAGGTGATTTTGAAGATTATTTTGGTTACACTAGCTTTAGTTGAACATTATATTTCTGTTCTTCTGTTTTTAATGAGTTTTCCATTTTTGCCAATTTTTTTTTGTCTTTGGCTGTCATAGAACTGTTTTTTGTACAATAGCTGTAGTAATTCCAAACTATAGGATTAAATTTATTAAATTAAGTTGAGCTGACCAATTGCCGCTTTCTCGAAATCGAAAAACGCGCCAAAAAAACACAGCACTGTGGGGCTCATACCACCTTTCATTCGAATCAATCAGAATACCCACCATTTGACTAGAGGCCTGTCTTATATGTTTGGAATTAGAAGAGCTCTTTGAACATCAAAACAATCTCCCATACTATTCCTTCTAACAATGAAATTAATGATACCGACAACCCTGGGAAGAGCTGTGCAATCCATATACCCCGGAAAATGTTATCGGCCTTTAGCTCTAAGAAGTCCATCCCTATTTGCAAGACAGTTTTCTTCAACTTCCCACTTCAGACAACTTCAGCAACAATATAAACAAAAACAGAACGAAAAGTCAGATGATAAACCTGTGTATGGCCGTTATATTGCTGGTGGTTTATTTGCTGCTTTGATAACTGGGTGTGCCCTGAATAAAGATTTTAGACAAAATACTATTGATGTGTTTCTGACTGCCGAAAGAGTTAGTGTTGTTACTGTTGCTACAATGAGATGTTTTGGGCTCTATTTGAGAACTTTGAATAAGAATTATGATTCCGATGATGAATATGCTAAAGAATTATCAAAAACTCATAAAAAAGCTTCTCAAATAACCCTTAAGGCACTTGAGAAAAATGGTGGTATTTATATTAAACTTGGCCAACATGTGTCAGCAATGACTTATTTGTTGCCTTTTGAATGGACAGAAACTATGGTTACTTTACAAGATAGATGTCCAAAGTCCACTTTAGAAGAGATCAAAGAAATGTTTGAACACGATATTGGCAGTGATTTTGATTCATACTTTTCGGAATTTAATCCGGAACCTATTGGTGTGGCATCTCTTGCACAAGTTCATACTGCAACTATTAGATCAACAGGCCAACAAGTGGCTGTTAAATTACAGCATCCTTCATTATCCAAATTTGTTCCGTTAGACGTTTTATTGACTAAAACCGTGTTTGATTTAATGTATAAAGTTTTCCCGGAATATCCTTTGACGTGGTTAGGGGATGAATTACAACAATCCATTTATGTCGAATTAAACTTTGTTAATGAAGCTGATAATGCAAAGAAAACCGATGATTATTTCAAAGCTTATCAGAAATTAACCGCTTTGAGAATCCCAAAGGTTTTTGAAGCTCTACCAAGAATACTAATTATGGAATTCGTTGGTGGTGCTAGATTAGACAACCTTGAATACATAGATAAACATAATATTTCTAGAGCTGAAGTTTCAAGTTGTCTATCCCATATATTTAACAATATGATTTTCCAAAGTGGATTTGTTCATTGTGATCCACACCATGGTAACATTGCTATCAGAGCATTGGATAAAAAAGTTAATGGAAAAAACTTTGAAATTGTTTTATATGACCATGGATTATATAGAACTATTCCAAAAGAGATGAAAATTGATTATTCAAAATTCTGGTTAGCGTTACTTGAAAGGGAACCGGATCAAATGCAAAAATATGGTACTAGATTTGCAAAGATTGATGATGATAAATTCCCAATTTTTGCGGCTGCTATTACAGGTAGAGACTTTGACCATGCGTTGACTGGTGATGTCACTTCAACTAGAGAAGAAAATGAAATCACTAATATGAGAGAATCCCTGATGAAGGATTCCACTATGTTTGATTTAATGTCTTTGCTAGCCTCCGTTCCAAGAATTGTTTTATTGATCTTGAAAACCAATGATTTGACAAGACATTTAGATGAGTCTTTGAAAAATCCTCTAGGACAGGAAAGAACTTTCTTGATTTTAGTTAGCTATTGCGCTAGGACGGTATATCAAGATGAAAAGGAGTCTATATCTAAAAGATTTTCAAAATGGTCTATTAAATGGTGTTTTGGTGAGTTTGAAGCCTGGTGGAAGTATATGCAAAGGTCATGTAAATTGTACGCCTACGATTTTGCATTCTACGTTAACAATATTAGAAGAACCGCATTTTAGGAATTGAGCTATGTTTTGTTTATAGTCAATCACCTTTAGGTATAAATATAGTATAGATCTGTATATAATATATGTCGGAATTAGTCATTAACACCCGTACACCAAGTAAAGAAATCGCGATTAATTTATATGTTTGTAGGCAAGCTTCAGTTGAACACCAGTCACTTGACTGTCAGTTGAACCTCAATTACCTTGTTACCGTCATTGTGGTAAGTGGTATTGGTAATGATGAATTTGCCCATGAATCCCACAAGTGGTAACTTCTCGGACAAAAATTCTTTTCAGGGTGATAGAAAGCGGAACCAGCCTGTAAGACCAAATTCAAATTCAGGTGCCAATAATACAAAGTTCAACAGAAACCAGAGGAGTAACAACAACTATCCCAAGAACTCTTTCAACGATGGAAATCAAAGCAATGACTCTAGGACCCCTTCAAATCAAAAGAATGGCTCACTAAGAGGTCGAGGAGGGAGAGTCTCTAGTCAAAAAGGACGAGGCAATAACAATCAAAACAACAACACCAATAAACCTTCATCTCAAGGTAGAAAAGAGACACAACACAACTACCCCAACAGAAACAGAGAAGCAAAATTAGTAGAGCCCCCAGTTTCACAATCTTCAACTCGTTTGTCTGCCTTTGAGTCGCAATATGTTGGATCATTTGTGCCCAATCCTGAGAACTTTGGATTTCAAAAGATTACCCGTAGGACCCACGGTGCTCCAAAATACATGCTGAAAGAAAACGTTTTATTTGACTGTTCAAGCTTTCAGCAAAATGAATGGGATAGAAAAAATCAAGAAATGTTACAAGCTAGAGAAACAGAATATATTGGTGACCCACAGACTTTGTTTGAAGAATTCCAAGAGTATCGTACTGAAGAAAGAAAAATGATGGAAAAATTCAATTTAGTTGATGCTGAAAATGCTAAGAAATCATTGAATGATGCAATTGTATTCAGAGGTTCATGTTACGAGATGTGTCCAACGTATGAAAGAGTTGAAAGAACTTTCAAAAATCAGGTTTCTAAATGGGAAAAGGATCCAGTTACTGGCAAGATATCTAAACACTATGCTTTGAAAACTTTTATAAGACCTTCTGGTCAAGCCCCTTCCTTGCCTTCAGATGTTAGACCTCCATTTATTTTAAACAGGACGCTAAATTATATAATTGATAATCTACTTACCAAACTTCCCGAAGCACAACCGTTCATTTGGGACAGAACAAGATCTATTAGACAGGATTTCACTTTCCAAAATAATTATTCAGGTATTGAATCTATAGAATGTCACGAAAAGATTTGTAGGATTCACATTTTATCTCTACATGTTATGGCTGGTGCAAATGATCCCGATTATCAACAACAGCAGGAAGTCGAACAATTTAATAATTCATTGCAGACGTTAATTCATATGTATGATGATGTGAGATCTAAGGGTGGTAGTTGTCCAAATGAGGCGGAATTTAGAGCTTATGAGCTCATTTCTAAGATTCGTGATACGGAGCTAGATAGAACTTTACAGAAACTACCTAAAGGTATTTTGGATTCTAGTATTTTACAGAGAGCGCTTATGCTGCGTGGTCTTATTTTAAATGGTTTTAGTTCGTTAGATTTATATTCTGAATTCTTTCAAGCTGTTATGTCCCCTGATACTCATTTTCTCTTATCCTGCTTAACGGAAATTCATTTTAACGAGGTTAGATACAACTTTTTGAAAGCGATTTCTAGATCATATCATTCAAAAGCCAAAAAACTCAGTGTAAATACAATAGCTAGCTGGCTATGTTTTGATTCCGTGGAAGAACTATTGGCTACTTTTAAATTATATGAAATTCCAACAGTTTTTGAAGAAGGAGAAACTAGAATTGAATTTGTTCCAATAAGGTCTGGATTTAAACTTTCTCAAAAACAGCCATATTCAAGATCCTTAGACAGAAAAGTATCCAATATGGCCTATCGAGATATAATAAATTGCGGTTTTGAAAATATCAATTTAGGACTTCAAGATACGAAAGATTTAGAAAGAATTGCCAAAGAAAGTTTCTACGAACACAGAAGTAGTTCCCAATTTATCAAATCAATCTTAGAAACTTCGTCAAGTAGTAGTTTGCCTTTAACAATCTTCAATTCAGCGAGCAGTGGCTTTGTACAACCATCCATGTCGACAGCTCCTAACACTCAGCCATTTGGGTTAAATCAGCATGCTCCCTCTTCTTTCACCCCACATGATTCAGTTAAACCACTTTCAAGTTCTGGATTCAATGGTTTTGGTGGAAATAATACATCTGTATTCCCTTCAACTCATCAAGTGTCTCAACCTGTAAATTCTTTCCCACAAATAAACCCTATCAACCCACTGGGAAATCAACCAGGTACCATGAACGCTGCTTCTAGAGCCTCCTCAGCATCAAATACTAATTTATTTAATCCTCCATCTTCATCTTCTACTTCAAGTGCCCCAAGTGCCCCACAGATCAACATAGAGAAAAATAACGAAAGCCAACCAGTGCAAGAATTACCTCCAGAACCTCCAAAGAAGAAGAAACTTAAAGAATATAAGAATTATAATGATGCATTAAAGATGGTTGCAAAGACCATGTTTGTTAAGGCCGTTGATAATACTGCTTCAGGTCTAATTGAAGAGTCTGTCAGTCATATTGAAATGTTAGAAAAGCAGGCCAGAGACGAAAAAAGACACTTGGTGATCGATACACTGGCAGAAGAACTATTCACAGCTTTTATGAAAGAACAAATATATTTGAATGTTTTAAAAGGTAAAGCAGAGTTTTTTAGACAAAGGAAATTAGGGAAGTTGTTAATTGTCAAAGTGAAGCAAGTTGCTGATCGATTAATTCGGAAACAAGAGATTCTGAAAGCTAAAAGAGAAGAGGTGGATCTGTTTTCCAATAAAGTTATTCCAATGTTTGCTGTTAATTATCAAAAAAGCCCCATTCCCAATAAGTTACAATATACTCCGAAAGAGGAGCCAATATCCTCTGAATTCTCATCCCGATTCAATGTTTCCGAGCTTGTTTGCAGAAATCTTCCGAACTCCAATTCTGTATCTATATTAATGGATAGTTTTGAGTCTGTTTATTCCCAATGGATGATTAATAAATTTGGCTTAAAATATGCTGACGAAAAATACACAAGGACTGTGACTGTTAATAAACGTGTGTTCCATTTCTCTACTTCTTCCAAACCACCAAACACTAAATACGATGCTGATGTTATTATATTAGAGTCGGGTTTATCAGATTCTTACGAATCAGACGCAAATGTTCTATCCACCATCATTGGTAATATTACTAAATGTCGTAGTTCAAAGTTTACTTCGATTTTGATTGTTTTCTTTGAGCCTTCAAATGTTTGTATTCCAGATGATGAAGTTGCAAATATTCTTGGCCTTCACAAATATGAGAGTAACTCCAATATTTCAATTTCCTTAAATATTGTACCTTCTTTTGAGAGAATTTCAGATCAATCTGATTGGCATACTATTAATGAATCATTTTACAATTGTTTAAAAAATGAATTCAATAAGCTAGCCGAAAATAATGAAAAATTAGAGATTCAAGATGCTGAAGCGAAACAGAGACTACAATTGGAGCATAAAGAATTATTGAATTCCCCTTTAACAAATGACAGTAAACAGAATAATATTTCTTCTAATGATGCTGATGATTCGATGGCCTCTACAACGTCGTTTCGTAATGCTAGGAAATCCCAATTGGATTATATCAGATCTACATTGGCAGATAAATCAACATCTTCAAATAGAGGCCATAAGAGATCTATATCAAATTTACGTAACTTTAATGCATCATTTGCAACAAATAATATTTCATTATTATCTACAAATGGTGCTTATAATTTTAACTTTGCTAAAAATTATAATGATACAGATTTTTCATTGAGTAGAAACTCATCATTTGCTACAACTCCTTCTGAATATGAAAGCTTATCCAAAAGAAAGAAGAAAGCAAGTTCTTTGTTGAAATTGACCGAAGATATTCTTCGTTAGAAAATGATTTGTATATTAGTTTAATGTTTTTTTTTTCTTGCAATTTTATTTTACCCCTTTTTTAATTAATTTTTATTCGTGCATATATTTATATATATACTTATTGTTCTACAAGGAAAGGGGAAGTGGTACAGAGTAAGAAAATATTAGTAAAAAGTAAAGAAATAGATTTATTGATGAGTGAGTATAGAATTTATTTGGGATTTGTTAATTTCCAAATTATGTTGAACAGCGGCTTCAATTTTCGTAACGTCCGCAGTATTTTTTTTTATGAATTTATTTGTAACATTATTTAAAGTATCATATTGAGTCGATTTTCTATCAGAATAGGTTTCAAGAACTCTAACTAAGAATCTCAAATCTATTGTAATGAGCAAAAGACCAGCCGAACTGAATTGCTGAATTTCTTTCAAAAAATCGATTAATTTGTCTATAATGTAATTAATCAAGGTTATTTCAATCTTCAAAATATAAGTTCTATTACATTTCAAGCCTAACAGTTTAGCTTTTAGTAAATTCATCAGGTTTAAAGCTTTTAAAACAAAATTCGAAATTTGAATTTCTGATGGATCTTGTGGTAGTCTTGTATGAAACCAATCAGTATCTCTAATACCAGTGCCCAAAATATCATTAATTGATGATTTATAATCCTTTAAATATTCATCATAGATTTTTAATTCGGTTGATTCCAATTTTGGATAAAGAGGTAATCTCGACGTACTTAATTTTGTTCCAAAATGAGTATCAAAAGCAGATAAAATTCTCGGAAAAACCTTCAATTTTAAATTTGATAGATTACTTAAGGTGGCCATTAAATAAAAATCATTTGAATCGGGGTCATTTTGTGAATGAACAATAACTGTCTTCAATTGGCCTTCAATTAATAAGTCAAACGACTTTAAAAATTGATTGTAAACTTCTTCCATTATTTTTTTAGAATTATCCAATAACAATAATTGATTGATTTTCAAGATGAAAGTCTTATAAAAGTTTAATAAAAATTGTGGCATTTTAGTTGAACCTTCAAAAGTTTCGGAAAGTACCCAATTCTCCAATGAACTTAACTTTTTAATATCAGATATGAAATAGCATAAATAACCGTTAACAATATTGACATTGATTATTGCCAAAGTTGAATCAATTGCATTATTAACAGATGAAGAACGTAATGATTTACTATTCTCTTGTAAATTTTTCAAAACACCAAAAAGTTTAGTTTGAACTTTGATCAAATTAGTTAAAACAGAAATTGTATTAGAATGAGGAGGTATAAAACCAAACGCATCTAAAGAACTAATATTCTTTTGTTTTGATTTCAATTGGGGTTCTACATTTTCATTCAATAACTGAATTGCCTGATTCATTTCTTCACTTGATGCAGCAAATAAGAATTGCAATCTAGAACAAACTTTAATAATTAAATTTTCAAAAGATTTCATCAAACTCTCCTTTTCGGAATCATTAAGTTCAGCAGATTCTGAGTCAAATTTGAAATCCTCTGTGAAAAACTTAAGAATTGCAAAAAACTTCATAATCTTATCATTTATAATTGTATCAGTGGTATCGTTAATAAAAGAAATGAATAAATTCCACAGTTCACTGACTAAGGGTAAATCATAAGTTGGTATTGATTCAACATTAGTTAAATCATCGATCAAAACATTAGTTAAGGAAGAATAAACCCGTTTTAATGACATTGCAGGATCATAATCTGAAGAATTATAAGAATTTAAAACATTTTCTCTTGACTTTAGTAATCTTAAATACTGAATTTTAGCCAAGCCAGTATCCCAATCAGCCAATAAATATTCATATTGAGCGTTGATAAAACTAACTATTGGATTGTCAAAGGTACCCAATTTCATAATTTTTGTAATTAAACCAAAAACATTATCTTCATTTTCAATTTTTGAAGAAGAACGAGACAAGGAATTCGGATCAATATTTTCAACTCTAGTTGTACCCAATTTTGTCCATAAAGATTTCTTATAATCGTCCATTGTTCTTTCAACAGAGGCCCAAATGTTATAAACAACAGGATTATTATCATTTCTATGAGTTGCATAATATTCTTGACCTTTCTTATAATTTTCCACAATAGAATTAAAATCATTTAGCTCGATTGAATTTTTCAATTCTGGATTTAAATTAAACAGCCAAGTATTTTGCTTGATTTCTTTCAAAGCTGCTTTTAATTCAGCTTCTTTTGACATTTGAGTTAGGACTGGATTTAATAATTTGTTTGAATTACTGCTTGATTCTGACAAATGGCTTTTTAAAATGTCAACTTTATCCATTAAATTGGAATCATTATATGTTTGGAAGACTTTATCTAAAGAATCCTTTGTATTCAAAGTTTTGGTAAAATTATTTGAGATTAATTCCTGTAATTTTGGCTTTTTTGAGTCTAAATCTCTATCCAAATAGTTAATTGCTTTGATTAGTTGATCTGAGGATTTATCTTGATGTATAGTTCTTAGAAATAGTTTGACGTTGAAATTTTTCGAGTCAATTGTAAACTTATCTTTTTTTGAATCTCTTGAACTTGAAATTATATCTTTATCGATCAATTCATCTAAAACAGATTTATGGAACCCCAATGGATCTGAGTAATTTCTACCACTTTTCGAAACACGGTCCGAAGAAGAAGGTTCTTTGTCATCGGACAATAATTTGAATAAGAGATCTTTAGGAAGTGAATCAGGAGTAATCGTAGAGAAATCAATATGATCAATACTTGAATCTATTCTTGAATCATTTTGATAGTCTAATGGTTGTAGTGTTTTCAAACCGTAGAAATCCATTAGCACACTGGATGCGGGCACTTCAAATCCTGAGCTTCTCATTTTAAACAATATGCAGTGGGCTTGTGTTAATTGAAACGGCAGTTGAAGTTAGGTTATGAGTAAGATAAACCAATAAACATCATATCATACATATACATATGTACATACACGTAATTTGATGTTGGCTTATTATGGTGCACGGATGCTGTTTGTGCTGTTTGCTGATAGCAGCCGATCGACGTATTGATCCAAGTGCCGTTTTGCGCACGTGCCAAGGACCAACCTCTCTTATGTCTGGTACACGTCAAACCAATTTAATGTACGTTGGCTGTTACACAAAGTGAAAAATTAATCTATCCGAACTGGGGTATAAAACACTTCCAATTCGTCTTCTTAAATCCATAGCATTTTGCAGTGTTCAGGTCAGCCTTGCCAGAACAGTTATAACATTTACTCCTGTCCCATTAAAATGTCTGAAGGTTCCATTGCAGATTTGAGACAGCCGCTTCCAGATGATACTCCTTCTGTTATCAGTGGAGAACGTATTAACAGATCAAATGCTGAGGCAGCTATCAATTTACAAATGGATTACCTATTAGTTAAAAAAGCGATGTTAATAAAGGCGTTGTTTTTTTCCCGTTTTAGTTTAACAGTGATTTTGACAATTATATCAGTTTTAACTCATAATAAGCTATCATCTTATTATTCGGTTTATAACTTCCCAGAAAGTGAATCATTTTTTAATAGTTCATCAAAATTATTAAAAAACAATCATTTTTTCAGAGATGATGTTTTTGCATTAGTGATTCAATCAATGTTTTTTGTGTCGGTTTTATGGGTTGTTCTCTGGTTAAGAACAAGCTTCTTAAAGCATGAATCTGACGAAGTTCCAGACAATTTAACAAAATATTTTGGTGCTGATGCCGATTTATCTATTTTTAAATCAAATGACACTAAACAAATTAAGAAGTTAACTAAAATTTTAAATGAGAACTCCCGTGTAATTTCATATAGAAACGTTCCTATCGCATTCATTTCAAAAACTCCTACCCAAAAGGCTGAAGAACACAAACTAGAAGAAAAACCAACTATCTCTGCCGACGCCGGGGAAGGGGCTTTCGATATTACTGGATTAGGTATAAGACGAGTTTACATTAGATCTGGCATTTTGAATGAATTACTAATGTTTTTCCAACAAGATAAAAAGGTCAGCAAGTTGAACATTGAAATCTACTCGTTTGAAAAAGATGATGCTAAGATTTTAAGAGATAACGGTTTCCAATGTGTGCGAGAAGCCAAAATTCCAGATTTTCTTTTGGGCACTATTTTCGGAGTTAGTGTCAATACTTTTTCTTGGAAGTCAGATTCCCAGGCAACCGACTCTATGCCGTGATAAAATATATTTTATAGTTTAATTTAAGTCATAAATAAGTCTAATTTTAATTTAATGTCCATATATCTGAAAAAAGAGTAAGTGTATCTATGGAAAAAAAAGTCAGGGCTAAAAAAAAAAAATCATAAAATGGCATGTGTTATGTTTAATAAAAAAAAGAGTATTGAAAGTTGAAATGACTAATAGAAAAAGCAAACGTCTGTGCACTAAAAAAATAAAATGTGTAGTATATATATATAGAAAATGAAATGAAAGTGATAAATAAAATTGCAATTTATAGAAAATGGGCTGCCCAGGCATATTAATTAGTGCGGACTGTAGTCATCCTCAGCACCATTTTCACTTAACTGGAAAACGTGGTATAAATCATCTAGTTCTTGAGCAGGTAACTCTAATTCATGCAGGTAACCGGTTTTAACGTCATACATTAAGCCATATATTTCAAGTTCACCATTATTATGAGCCTCAACAAAGGAAGGATGAGTTGTAATTTGTTTAATAGAATTAATAACATTCAATTCAGATAACTTTTTACACTTTTCAAAGGGATCTTTAATTTCATTTAATTCTTTCAAATGATTCAATCTAACTTGTCTAACAGGAGTTAACCAACTATCTAGAACACCACCCAATCTTTTTGAAGACAAAGAACCCCATATACCACCACAATCAGTATGGCCACAAACTATAATTCTTTTAACCTTTAGGAAGTCGATCGCAAATTGTAATGAAGAAGTTGAAGCTAAATCCTGAAACGAGATAACATTAGCGATATTTCTCAACGTAAAGACTTCTCCAGGTAAACAGCCTAGAGCCGTACATTCGTTAACTCTTGAATCAGAACAACCGATCCAAAGAGTATGAGGAGATTGACCATGACCAGATAAATGCATCACTTCAGGATTATGCTTCTTCAAATTATCCATGGTTGTTTTATTTGATTTCAAAAAATCCTGTAAAGTCGAACTTCTATTAAGCTTGAATGGATAAGGATCATCAGCGTTTAGGGATTCAGGTTCAGGGGTTGGTGAAGCCATTGGCAGTAATTCGTTTTCTTGATTATGTTCCTTTTCGTACCTAATGATTGTGTCAATACCCATGTTATATATTGTAAAACGAAACAGTCTTTTTTGGGTGGCAAAGGTAGAAGTTAAAAAAAGTTTAGTTGATTGGAATACAAATGAGGGGGGGGATAGCATGTATTTATACACACACGTAAAGATCAGGGAATTGTAAACTGTGACGTACGTTACTTGTGGTGAACAAATCTGAATCTGGTGAATCTGATCTAATTTGGCTAGGTAGCAAAAATCAAGCTGGCGATATAAACCGGGGACGGAGGTTGTTGTGGGCGGTAAAGAAGGAGGTGGGTTGCCCGAGATATGGATTAGATTTCAAGGATTTCGATTGGAAATCGGCAATGGCTGTAAATATGTGTTTGGCGTTGCAATGGGACGTTTTAACTCCTGTTCTATGGAGTGTTCTGGCAGTAAATGTGTGGATTGAAGCTGCAAACAAGTGAGTGGCTATACTGAAGTGATAAATAGTAAAGCGGTGCTGGGTAGAACACAGTTAAAGAAAACTAAACAAAGGGTAGCCAGGTGGCAGAGTATCAGAGAACGGAGTTGAACTGAGGGAAGAACAGAGGTTTAAGTAGTTCTCCTTAGATGATTCATATTCATCCAACTTGTAAAATTTTCAAGGTAGAATTTATCAGTGAATCAGGTACTATCAGCCATGGTGAATCATAGCGTGTCCCATCACAATTATAGCAAGAAACAATCCAACGTCAAGCTGCGATAAATGTGACAATAGCATGCACCTCACATTACCACCACTCCGCGATTCATCTCACTCACTCTGTTAGTTGGAACTATACAACCACCGTACTATGTGAAGCCAGGTAAAGTAGAACTTCTCCACTTAATGGGTTTTACTAGAAATCTACCTAACAGCTTGTGGCTATAACCTGTCGTTTCAAACAGTAACTAGTAGCCACCTAGTCAATGATTCATGATTCCAATACGTTTAGTACGTTGACTAAACTAACATGTTGTCCAACTTTAAAGAACTGGGGCCTCAACAAATATGCATAGCTGATGATCTCATCTTCTGTCACGTGATAAGTGTCTGGGTCGACCAGGACTGAATACGTCGATCGTCCTGGTGTAGGGGTGCTCTCTTGTTGTGTCGAAAGTCAAAATGTTCTCTGAATGTCAATGTGCGCAAGGCGAGCTGTCCTGTCACTACTCTTCTAAAATCAGAATCAAAAACAACAAACCCATTTCCATTTCTAGTGCACTGTTTAACACCTCTTTTCTCTACACACCCACACACTCCTCTTCAACCTCGTCACCAGCCGATAAGAGCTTCTCACTCTCTCTCTTATTATCTCTCTTTCCCTTCGTCCTGGCTTAAGAGACTCCCTCCCTCCCCACGACGTTTCTCCCGGCCTCCCAGCTCCCTGTGACACTTATCCTCTTCTCAAGTTAAGTGCTTTTCATGTCTAATAGACCAAACAACACTTTGCAATCTCCAGCTGTCGCCGCTGCCGCTCTAGCTGCCTCAAATAACTTGAACAACTCCTCTTCTAACTTCACTAAGCAAAACGTTTCGACAATGCCCCAATATTCAAATCAACAGCTTCAACAGCAACAGCTAAACCAGCAATCTTCACAACAGCAACTAAACCAGCAATCCACTTCCTCATCTGGCAACAGTAATGCTCAGGTTGTTGGTCTACACTATAAAATTGGTAAAAAAATTGGTGAAGGTTCTTTTGGTGTCATCTTTGAAGGTGTTAACATGATCAATGGTATCCCGGTTGCTATCAAGTTCGAACCAAGAAAAACTGAAGCTCCTCAATTAAGAGATGAATATAGAACTTATAAACATTTAAATGGTGTTAAAGGTGTTCCTTCTGCTTATTATTTTGGTCAGGAAGGTTTACATAACATCTTGGTTATAGATTTATTGGGTCCTTCTTTAGAAGATTTGTTCGATTGGTGTGGTCGTAAATTTACTGTGAAAACTGTCGCTCAAGTTGCTATTCAAATGATTTCTTTAATTCAATTTGTTCATGAGCATGACTTAATTTATAGAGATATCAAACCTGATAATTTCCTAATTGGTAGACATAAACTGCCTGATGAAAATTCAGTTCATTTAATTGATTTTGGTATGGCTAAACAATATAGAGATCCGAGAACAAAACAACATATTCCTTATAGAGAAAAAAAGTCTTTGAGTGGTACCGCCAGATACATGTCTGTTAATACCCATTTAGGTAGAGAACAGTCAAGAAGAGATGACCTGGAAGCGCTGGGTCACGTTTTCTTTTATTTCTTAAAGGGTCAATTACCATGGCAAGGTTTGAAAGCTCCAACAAATAAACAAAAATATGAAAAAATTGGCGAAAAGAAAAGGACTACTCCTGTTTATGACTTATGCTCAGGTTATCCTCCACAATTTGCTCAATATTTAGACACTGTTAGAAATTTGCAATTTGAAGCTGAACCAGATTATGAGGGTTATAGAAATCTGTTGCTATCAGCTTTAGATGATATTGGAGAAACTGCTGATGGTCATTACGATTGGATGGATTTAAATGGCGGACGTGGATGGGATGCTACAATTAATAAAAAACCAAACTTGCATGGTTACGGTCATCCAAACCCTCCAGGTCATCGTCATAATCAGCAAAGAAGAGCAAGAAATACTACACAACAACAACAAGCGTATGGCCAGCAAACTGCTCAACAACAACAACAACAACAGCAGCAACAACAACAGGGTGGTGGTGATAGACCTCTACCTAATTTGCCTGACAAAAATGGAAGATTCTCTCCGCTTGGTAAAACTAATACTCATCTTCAGCAATATAATCAAAATATTCAGCAACAGCCTGCTGCTACAAATGAACCAGTTAGAGCTCAAAATGTTGCTGTTAAAGTTGGTGATGAATCATCTGCCAAAACTTCAAAGGGGGGTTTTGCAAAAATATTCGGATGTTGTGCTTAGATTTTGAAACTTAAATTCGAATTTAAATTTAGATTTAAGATTTGTTATCTTTATGATTAATTTTGCATCCTTTAATAATTTTGTCATTTTTCCAGAAAAAAAATATTTATATATAAAAATATTATACATAACCGCCACGTTCAAATGGAATCCATTCTGTTTCTTTCCATATCTATTTAATGCAGTATCACCACTCTCCAGATTATAGATTCTATCAAGTCTGTGAGTTGTTTTATTTTATATTATTTTTTTCTCACTCTTCTTTGTTTAGCCAATTTTTATTTTATAATTATCTTACTATTGACTCTTCCGACCCTGTCTTTTGTTTTAGTTCTTTCTCTTTTTTCTTTTTTTTTACTACCATTATTAATCCGACAACTTTTTTTCTTCCAAGAAAAGAGAAAAAACAGTCCCCTCCACTCCCCTACCCAATTTGTTTCTCTTTGATTAGTATCCCTCTATATATTACGAAGTTTTCAGTTTACCGTGTCATATTTTTAAGTTAGCATTCTTATTTTTTTTTTTAAAAATCTTTTAATCTTTAGTATCTGTGTTTTCAATCTTTCTTTCTGTTTGTATATTTGAATGTTATTTTTTTAAGCTATGTTTTTTTCTGATGTATTAAAGAATGTAGTATTTGTATTCAAGTCAAAAAAACAAGCAAATATAAAAGGTCGAATATGTAGTATGTAAGTAATTAATAAAGTAAATTTGTATAGTATAGTTTAGGGGTAGTAAATTATATTTAATTCCATCTATGAGCTTCATCACCTTCTCTCCATTCTCTTTCAGTATATCCTAGTTCTTGTTTAACTCGTTTAACAGTCTCAGCATCACCCATATTCTTACCTAAATTATCACTAATTTTAATTGCAGGATTACCATTTGCTGAACTTAATTTAATGACAATATTTAAGGGTGAAGAATTTTTGAAATCATTTGTTAAATTAGTACCAATACCAAAACTTGCTTTTAAACCTAAACTTTCAGCTTTCAATTTTAACTTAACACATTTATCAACATTTAATGAATCACTATAACAAACAACTTTTGAAAATTTTGGTAATTTCAAAGTTTCATAAAAATGTTTCGAAATTTTTTCTGTATAAATTAAAGGATCTCCTGAATCTTGTCTAACACCGACATAATAATCCGAATATGGTTTTACAAAATCTTTTAGAAAGCTATCAGTACCAAATGTATCAGTTAATGCTAAACCAGCATTTAAATTACCCATTGTATTTAACCAACAATCCATTGCAGTTTTATTTGCTTTTGAATAATCTTGTGTTATAGCAGCTATACCCATCATCCATTCATGACCAACCGTACCGATTGGTTTCAAATTGAATAATTTAGCAAAATAAACATTTGAAGTACCTAATAAATATTCAGGTTTTCCTAGTTCTTTAGCACCATCAACTAAACCTTGAATGACAATCTTTTGAGTTTCAAAAGATCTTCTTCTACGAGCGCCAAATTCACTGAAAAAGCACCCATTTTCAATCAATTTAATAGACTTTAATTTAGCATTTTCGTATTGCCCATCTAATGACCAACCTTTTTCAACAAATTTAAAATAAGATTCAGAAACTAATGCTAATAATGGGATTTCATATAAAGTTGTTTCAGCCCAGTTACCCGAAATAATCATTTCAAAATTTTCAGGTTCATCTTCATTAATTATTTGAAGTTGTTCTTCTGGATTTAACTTGAATCCTTTGATATAATTTAAATAAGCTTCAGGTAAAAATGGTATTTCCTTTCTTAAATAATTAATCTCTTCTTCAGTAAAACGTAAATGTCCCAATAACTCTATTTGCTTTTTCAACCATTCAATACATTCTTTGTTTAGATGCTTATCACCCGTTCTGTTTGTATATTTGAACGAAACTGTAGCATCTGGGAAATTCGTGAATATGGCAGCATGCATAGTGATCTTGTAGAGATCGGTGTCCAAAAAGGACTTGATAAGAGGTTCAAATGTCATTGTTCAACTGTGCTGTATCGTCTCGTCTGGCCTGGTTTAAGTGTATTTTATGGTTGGTGGTCAGTAGCAACTAATGGCAATTGTGCTGTTTTAATAATCGATGAACCGTGATCAAATCTAAGAAATCTACGAAATCTCCCACAGTCATTTTAAACTTCCAAAGCTGAATCCCGCGGCCTCCTCCTAAGCACAAGATAAGATAGCCAATTAAACGATAAGTACAAAGCATACATAAAATACAAACTAATACACAATTAAAACTAATAAAACTAATAAGGAGTGTCGTCTCCTAAGTCACCAACATCCCCTGGTTTGGAACTCAAAAACAGCTTGGAGTTCTTCATCTCAAATTCATTCAAGCCGTAAATTCGCACATTTTGTAACGCTGTGACTCTCTCATCTCCGTAGTTGGACTCGATCACTAGCATTATCGATTCAATTTCAATAACATTTAAAATCTCTTGAATTCTAGGTGGTATTGGAAATTTTTGATAAATTTCAGGGGACTTCAAGTTATATCTGAGCTCGCCAATCTTTAAAAAACCTTTCATACTCTTAATTGCAAAATCTTGATTATAAGACTTTGAAAGAATTGTAAATAATTTCTTAAAATCCTTCTTATTATTTGGCTTCACAGCTAATTGCAGACCCTTAGGTGCAGAATCCAACAAATAGTTAACCTCCCTTGAATGTGAAATACCAACTTCTTGTAAAAAAATGGGTTCACCTAATTGAACTGTAAACAAAACAGGAAAATCTTCAACTAGACATTGCCAATAAGTTTTATCTTCGGATAACGCGTGCGATGGAGAATTTAACTGGGATGTTAATTCAATATTCTGTAAGCCAATTAAAGAGCGTCTAGCACCTAAGAAATTTCTTCTAAAGAAATCAAATAAACCATTCCTAACACGATCAAAAGTTTCAGTACGTAACCTTTTTAACTTTGGCAATGTGGTCAATTTTAAATTCACTTTAGCTCCATGCTCGATGGTTCCATAATTAATAAGTTTAGTTTGTGGAACTTCAAATCTATTATTAAGTTCAGAATCCAGTATATTTCTTATAACTTCCGATAATTTTCTTGGATCAATTGTATCTGAATCAATTGATCTTCTTTCAACTTGTTTCTGTAAATCGTCTAATTGCTTTTTAAACATTAATTGAATACTCTTAGTATCTTTCAAAAGCTCGTCTTTTGTAACAAACTTCAAATTATTTTTACCTAGCTCATTGAGTATTTCATCCTTGTGTGAATTAACGTAGTCTCCCCAAGAAATGTGGTTCAAATCAGTTTCAGTTGATTTGTTGGTAATTAAACTTTCAATATAATCATTAAATTTGGCAGATATTTCGATTTTACCATTCCTTTCAGTTATAGGTATTAAAGTTGGTAAATTCTCGATTAAAACATCATTGATTAAAGAATTGAATCCGTTAAATTTTTCATTCACAATAGTCCTCCAACTTTGAAGATCTTCAAGACTAGCTTGTAGTTGTCTTATATCGTTAATTATAATTTCCAGTTGATTTGCATTAAAGCGTTCATGTCCTTTAAAATTCTCCAAACTTTCAGATGAGTTTGGAACATTATTCAAAGAATCCAATCTATTGCTAATAATTTTCATTTGTTTTTCCAATTCATCATTTTTGCCATTGAGTAACGAAAAATCTTTAATTTGGTCCGGGGTCGAAGAATATTTTAATTCAAGATCTCTTAATTTATTATTTATTTCATTATTTGACTTAGAATCTTGAGATAGTATATCGTCATAATGACTTCGTAAAGATATTTGAGAATCACTCAGATCATTCAATTTCTTTTCCAAAACATAAAATTTATGATGAATGAAACCCATATCAGTTAAAGCAACTTGATCATTTGAGGAGGTAATATTTGAAATCAACAACAAAGCAAACACTGCAATTATTAAAGGGCTCGATTTGATTATATACAGAAGCGCCTCTGCTTTAATACTTGGGGGAGCATCATACTCCATATCAAATGAATCATTTAATGGCAGATCCTTACCAAGGTTATCGTAAATGGTATTAACAGGTTCTTTTTGATCAGACACAAGATTTTGTATATCAGAATACAACTCTTGCAGATCGTCGTTATCTTCGTCAGAAGAAAAATCTAAATCCATTTCAGTTGCTTTATAATCAGGATCCATTTCATCTTCAGATCCTTCCTGACTGTCTAAATCATAAATGCTGTCATGCTTTGATCTGTTTACCTTAATATTTTCCTTGTCGTAGTAATTCTCAATTTTTGTGGAATATTCTGAATTATAGTCACCATTATCCAGGTCAGACCTGTGATGTTTGATTTCCATATCAACACCATCATTCAGAAAATCAACATCAAAATGATTCAACGCTTTCAGAGGGAAAAGAGGTTCAGCTCCGGCTTCTGTATGTCTGAGTATAAAGGAGTCGTTTCCAGAGTAGTCTGAGTCTGAATCTGGGTTTGAGTCAGCCTCCTTAGAGTATACCTGTGTATGTTTCGACATCATGAGGAGAAGTGTAGCTTGTGCTCACTCCGATCGTTCGTTATATCTGCTGAAGTTAGAAGGAAGTAGGGAAAGAACGTGAATTGGCCCGGCTCTAGAAAATGAAAATGAAAATGAAAAGGGAACAGACGTCGTTAGAGACTGGTTTCACACACGCGTTACGACTTGCGACTTAAGCTTACATAATACAATACTTTATCCTACTTTATTGGCAATTTGAGAGTATACAGGTATTAGTAATAACGAATAAAGAATTAGTTCAATCAAATAAACAAAGTGATCAGGCTTCAGGTCTGTGTTCTTCAGCTTGTTTCTCCCATGGCTTTCTTCTCTCTTTCAGCTGGTGTTTCGAAGCAGTCGTTGGATCCAACGTCACGTTGGGAATCTGCTTGATACCGGGAATGGGCTTGTTGTTCACAATCAAGTCAACCAATTCTTCGTAGTTGGAAGAGTATGGTGGAGCAGTGCTGGAGATTGTTGCTAGCTCTTTGTCTGGCTTGTAGGTGGATTCCCACTTCTTGTAATCGTCTAATTCCAAGATGTTTCCAGTTTGGCTGCAAAAAAAGAACACTTTGGCTTGAAGAGTGAGTTGTTGCTTTTCTTCTGCCTTGATCTTGTTGAAATCAAACTTTTGTTCAGAAAGGTCTTTCTTCACTTCAATATCAGTTTCACTTCGCAAAATCAAAAATTGTTTTAGTATTTGGTCTAATCCATTTTGATACTCCTTGTTAGAGTCGAAGTCATAATGGTAAAACTGTTTGTATACTTGTTTTTGGTTTAGTTCCTCTCCCAGTCCAGACATGATTGTATAGTTTCGTGTGGGCCTAAACGAGAGTAAAGAGAGTTATCAGCTTGAACTTTCGTAGATTCTTTCACCAGTTTCATTTTCGCTTAGTGAAAATCCACAAGTTACAATTTATTAGAGCAAAGCTACAAAAATTACGGACAGCATATAGGTTTTCCAATGTCAATGGAAAGTATGTAAATAACAGCACGACATACCAAGTTCTAGACGAATGATAGCACGATAACATATCGATCAATAACCCAAGTTGTGTGTGTTCTTCCGTAAAAGTGATGTGTTTATTCACAAATAGTATACAGTGCCAGATATCAGAAAATAATACCAATAAATAAATATAATAAGAGTAAGCCTAAAATATTTATTTATCAAAAAAAAACAAAGAGAATGCAATTTACCAAAATGTAAAGGTTTTGTAGAATACACCGTAACTTTTTATTTGTCTGTGTAAGAGTTTTTAAATGAACGCATATTTTCTAATAATTTCTTTCATCTTCAATATCTTTCTTCTCCAATGGATTATAACGTAAGAACTTTTCAATCAAATCAACGTGAGTTAAAACCATTCTTCTGCAACAGTATCTTTTCAACTTTAATGCATCCAAGGCATCACCTTCTGTCATATCTTGTTGTTGTAAAAGTTCAAGGTAGGTTTCCCATTTGTCACCAACAACCTTACCACATGAAAAGCATCTGACTGGAATAATCATAGTTGGTAATTTGTTGCTACTGATCTGTTTGTAATAAAACACCACTGTGTATGCTCAATCACTCTAACACTCTTATTAATCAAATTCGATCAAAAATTCTTAAAATTTTCTGGCCGGGTAATTGTGAGCCGCACATATAATCAGCCGCACATTAATAAATTTATTTCTGAAAATTTTTGTGTTTTTCGATATATAGTAAGTAGCTGCGATTATTAGCAACACCTTTTCAAACTGCAAGAATACGTGGAATCTCATTAGTGAATCGTTTTTTTCAACTATTATAGCATTTCCGAAATGGCTGTCTCTTTTAATGACTGGAAAATTAGTTTCAATTCTGGTGGAAAAGTTCTAGAATCTGGACAAGTTATCACACCTGATGGAAAATTCTCCTTAGTGTTATTTAAAACTCAAATTAGAGTTTATTCATTATCGACAAGACAAGGTGTTAGAAGTCTTAGAGTTGAAAGAGATTTATCAAATGTTATTGCAACAGTTTTCAGCAAAAAGAATAATTCCATTGCATACCTTTTCACAAAATCAAGTAAAGTTCTAGCAATAAATTGGAAAGATAGAGTCTCAAATCCAATTGTCGAAGAGTATAATTTGAACATCGATCCTTCTTCTCAAGGTTCTCTAGTAACTTTTTTGAAGATGAATGAAGATGAAGATGAGTTTTATTTTATCACAGGAAAACAGTCTGCTCAAAGGGCTCCACATACAAGATATCTTTTAAAATTATCTAAGTTAGAAGATCCAGTTGACTTGACGAGTGTGAAAAATGTTTTGTTGCTTAATACTTCTATAAATAGAAATCATATTATCCTATTAACGAATAAAAACGAATTGGTCCATTTAAGATTCATCAATAATGAAGATGAGGTCAGCACGGATATCATTTCTTTCCCATTTAAAACCCAAATTTCTTCTCTTGCTATTTCCAGTGGTGATGACACAGTTGTTGCATTAGGTACTGTATCTGGTATTATTCAGATCATATATGTTTCTGACCAAGAAAAGCCTCAAAGACTATTAAAATGGCATATAGATCAAGTGAAGACTTTAAGTTTTAATCATGACGACACATACTTATTATCCGGTGGTTTAGAAAAAGTTCTATCATTTTGGCATTTAGAAACCGATAAACAACAATTTTTACCAAGGCTTTCTGGTGCTCTGAGCAAGATCATTGTGGATGAAGAAAACGAAGATTTATATGGAATTCTAACTCAACTAAATGATGACGGAGACTTCGAATACATTGTTATTAGTGCAGTTGATCTTATCTCAAGATTAAATGTTAATGGTGTCAGAGCCAAATTTGCATCTTCTTTAGAACATATCGGTAGAGATAAGAAAAAATTAGCCAAACAACAAGTTAATATCAATGAAGAAAGTATTACAAAAATTAAGCATGATTTTACAACTGATTTTAAAATTCATGAAACTTCAAAATTGGTTTATTTCCCTTATGGTTCTTATTTGCAAGCATTCGATATAGCTAAAAACGAACAATCTTTTGTCACTACAATTGCCCCAACGATACAGGCTGGTAAGGTTAAGAGTGAAACATTGATTCAAGATCCAACTCTTCAATTATTTTCGTTTTCATCTGATGATAAATGGATGTGCACGTTTGACTCTCTTCCGACTCCTGAATTAGATAATTTAATGTCTGAAAAGGACATTAAATATTCTTTGAAATTTTGGATGTATGTTGATAACGCAAATGGCAAAAGTGTTGAACAAGGTCATTGGGAATTATCTACAAAAATTATAGACCCTCACGGTTCGAGTGTCCCCGTTGTTTCTGTTATTCAAGCGCCATCTTCATATAATGAGGGACGTGCTTTTTTAACTATTGATAATAAGGGTGGCATAAGATTATGGAAACCGAAGGTTCCGAAGGAACTTTTTGCTAATGCTGGTATTAATTCAAAGCAACAAACTGCGTGGACTTTAAGAAAAATCAGAAGAGGAAGTGGAAAATCTGAAACTGATTCTATCTGTGTTGCTTGGTCTCAAGATTCATCAATCCTTGCATTAGGCCAAGAGAACTCTGTTACATTAATTGATACAAATTCATTTGAGGATTTAGAGGATATTACCTTACCTTCATTAGCAGGTTCCAGAATAAGATCATTAGAAATAGTGGATAATATCCTAATAGTTATGGCGAAGAATAGATTAGTGACTTTTGATTTATTGACGTTCCAGCCTACTGAATTAGCTTTCAAGGTTAACACACCAATTGGTGGTAAAAATTTATTGTCCGTTGATAACGATAGAAACTTTTTTTGTTTCTGTGCCAATTATTATACAAAATCATATGATTTAAGATCCAGAATATTTGTTTTCACTCCTGATAAGTTGAAACCAATATATATTGCTGACCACTCGGCTGCTATTTCTACCGTTAGATATTCTTCTTCACATTCTGCATTTATCCTTCTTGATTGTGATTCAAATATTGGATTCTTAACATCTTCTGCGGGTAATAAGTTTACTTTGGAAGAATCAGAAGAGAGTAGGGCGTTGGAGATTAACACATTGCTATCTAACGCTAAACAAATGGCCGGTATTAGAAATCGTTACGACCATAAAGATGAGGATAATGCGGATGTTGATATTGATGATGAATTAAGTCATAGACTTTTAAGTGCTACCATTTTCGAACCTGTGTTAGAGAATCTAGAAGGATTACCATTAGACGCTTTGTTTGACAGAGTTATGCGTATCATTTAATTGCATTTTTTTTTCTGTATATGTTAGTTTTTCTTTTAATAGATGTTTCGATAGATTCAAGCGTGCATAAGGACAAGGTGAATCTGACCTAGTTAATACTGCAGCAAATAATGCCTTTTTTGAAAGGGCACGACCCCAAACGATCGCGGCGTCTGATTTTGAACTAGTGGAGAGACAACATGCATTTACCATTTACCACCTCTTCTTTTGAGGAGTAAACATAATCACACTATCACAACAACGTATAAAAAATGGGATCTTTTCAAACTAGAAAGTTTAGATCTAAAAGAGAACAAGTTAAATTTGAAAAATCATTCCTGGGAACGTACAATAGACTAGTTAAGAAAAACTCTTTTTTATATTTAGGTTTGCCAATGATGCTATCAGTCGCTGTTGGTTCAGTCTTACTTTCCAATTTTACAGCATTGAGATATGAAAGATATGATGCTAAAGTCAAGGAATTAGATGAAGATGAAGCTTTGAAATTTGTTACTCAAAAGAGAAAGAAGGTTGATATAAATGAAGAATACTACAAATTGCAAGGTCTGTTGGATCAAAATGAAGATTGGGAACCAAAAAGAGTTGAAAGATTACCTGGTGAATCTGAAAATGTTTGGTGAGTCAAATAATTTTCAGCTGTCATATTACTACAAGCAGTTGTATATTGAAATTGTTTTGTAAAAGGTCCGAGTATTTCTTGCAATATAATTATTTTCAGTCCATTTGGTGAAGTTTACGTTTTATTTTTCTTTTCGGTTACGCTTATTTATGTGTTACTTTGTATATAGATAATATTTATGGGTATTTAGAATTACTTAATGATTTTAGTGAATGTAGCCGTACTTGATTTTTCTAATGTAATAGAAGTTCAAGGCTGTGTATAAGGATTCTCTATGCTAAAAATTTTAAAAGATCTTTATTATTTATTGCAGTTGGCACAAACTTCTGAAAACCGATACCATCAAATTAATATCAATACTCATCATGGTCTCATTCTCGTGTGAAGTTTGCAATGACACCATTATCAAAAGAAAGCTAGCCCAACATCAAAGACAATGTAGAGGTGCTTATTTTACCTGTATTGACTGCAATACTACTTTCTACAATAACGAACATAATGCTCATACTAGTTGTATATCAGAAGCTGAAAAGTATGAAAAGGCTTTATACAAAGGTAAGAAGGCTCAAAATAATAATAACAACAAGCAACCTCAAAAGAAAGAACAACCTAAACCTGAGGAGAAAAAAGTGACTGAAGAAAAGAAGAAGGATGTTGCTAAATCTGAAAAAACAAACATGAAGTCCACTTCAAAATTGGATCTCTCAAAGTATTTAAAGAAAGGCGACTCTATCTCTTTATACAAAGTTTTTAAGAGCATTAAGAAGGACAATAAAGAAATCAAAGACAAATCTGATTTATTAAAGTTACTTAAGGTCTCAATGAAAGATGACGGCTCAATCACTATTTTACTTTAATATTTCTTCAAAATTACTGTATAATTAATCATAGACCTATTTTCTTATTAAATAACTAAAATACACGCATAATTAATAGTTGATAACAATAAACTCGACAAAATAAAGAAAAGGTACTCCATTTACATCACTCCATTTTCTTATTCAAAGACCTTGCAAGCTTGGTATAGAAATTGGATAAGGTACTAGATGGAAAAGTTAAATTATCTAATAAGTAATCAGGAAGTATTTGTTGTAATGTTTCTACGTTATCAGCCCAATCACCTTCAAAATCATGGGGAGTAGAAAGTAGGGGCATATAAACTAGTTCACTGACACCAGTTTTACTTATAACCAATTTATAAAGAAGGGTGCCTGTTTCTCCAACTTGTTTCATACTGAATTCTAGGTTCTCCTCATCTTCCTTGAAATCATAACACGATGCACGGGTTAGAAGCTCTAAAATTTCCAGTTTGGTATTACAAAGATCGATTCCATTAGCTGCATCTTCAATATTAGCCAGGCTACCAGTGACTTTTTCTCTTAACCTATTGTTCTCTTCTATCAAATTTGCCTTTTCCTTTTTCAGTTGTTCCATTTCTCTTTTCAAGTTTTCCATCTCTCTGGAACTTTGCTTCTCCTGTTTTAATGATTTTAAGTTAGTTTTAAGGGTGACATTTTCTTTAGTTAGACTAGTTACCAACGCATCAGCTGCATTTTGTCTTCTTTCTGAAGTTTTCTTATATTCCTGAAATAATTTTTCAGTTTTATTATTTGATATATCATGTAATAAACTGGTTAATGTTTTTATATCACGTTTATGAAATAGTTGACTAACGACTGAATCGGATGGTAGTTTAAACTCTGGTGGACCTGGTCGTGTTGGTGTTGCTGAAGCAGAACTGGTTGTAAATCTTCCAGCTACAGGTAGCGTAGGTTTCTTGGATGGAGTTCTCATAGTCAATTTTTCTGTAAGCTTACTATTCTTAAGTGGTGAAGTTCGATCTAGGATTGACCTAAGTGACGATCTATCAGGAGATATTTGATCCACAGTTGCATCTTGATCGTTAGCAGTAACGTTCTCACCAGCCAGTTTCAAATCTTCTGATTCAGTGATTTCATTCTTTGTCTCATTTAGTTCTGCATTAATAGTATCATCTACTGGAGGGATTTGCCTTTCTGGGGTTATCCTGGCTCGTTTCTGGCCCAATTCAGGTTGTGATTGTAGTTGTTGTTGTTGTTCTTCTTCTTCTGCTTCTTCGTGGTCTGACTGATCATTCGGGACGACTGCCTCTGCCTTCTGCTCTGTGGTTTTTCTTCTCGGGCTTCTTCTTCTTTTGGGTGGCATGCCTGTTGAATGAGATATGTTATTTTCAAAAGAAATGGCCATTCAGTTAGACGTGTTTTGGATTTAAAGGTTTCTGTACAACAACAAAAATTATATAAAGTATATACGCGTCTGCGTCGAATCGAAAGTAAAATTTACGCGGCTCAACGGTTCAGCTACTACAGTAAGAGATCAAACGTTCAGCATCGGTTCCAATCATCTCCTCAATATATTTGAGAAAGTCATTTAAAGGAACTAGACTCAATGCTCCCAGGGGAGAAGTGGTATTAATGACTCTAGAAGAATGTAAGACTCTGATAAAGAATTCACCTTTCTTGCTGTATAATTCAAAGACAACTTCAGAGCCCATACCAGGCCATCTCATATAGTCCACATTCAAGAAGGATAAAATAGACGAGACGGACCCATCATGAGCAATGTTATGGAAATATTTTAATTCTCCAGATGTAGTAGTTTTAGATAATAGTCTGTGTTTCAATTCATTGAAGTAAGCGCCATAATGGGTAGCTGCATAAAGAGTTGTGTTAGCATTAACTCTCCACATGTAATTGTACTCCCAGTCACCAAGACGGAAAACTTGTTCGGCCTGATCAATGGTGACACAATTATCGGGGTTGGTAATATTACAAGGTAAATCATAGCCATGACATAATCTAAAAGCAAGATTATCAAAATAATGATCAAAGGAAACATGCCAATCATCATCATCTGGATCAACCCCACTAATACTATCTAGTTCATGGTATAAAGATCCGGCTCTAGCCAAGTGATCGTTCCACTCCTCAGATGATTTAATGTCCTTAAAAACATCATCAGCAAATTCGCAATCATAACTTGGCTCTAATGAATCAAACCCATCTAACTCAATTGAAGCGTTGATTGCACCTTCTGAAGGGTACATAGCCTTAATCAAAGCAGATCCAACCTGAGAAGTAATGACATTATTCGTAACTCTGAATCTAACACTCTCTGGGGAGTAATTAGCTGGTAGAAAGTTGAGTAACTCAGAGTATACTTCAAATAAATCTTTGCCATGTTGATAAGCATCATCTAAACCAGCGTCGGTTAATTGGGGTAACTGACAGGTTGTATTATCATAAGGAGCATCCTTAGAAAATGGGTTGAATTCATCTAGATATGGATTCCAATGGAGATTTAATGAATTGCTTTCATTTTCAGAACTTGCCCCATAATTCATAGTGGAACTGTCACAGTAAAGGTCAAAATTTTCTTTAGGGAATGCATTGGAAGCATAAACTGTTCTCTTATGATGTCTATGAACTACTTCAACGTACTCTAGTTTGTAATCATCAGAAACAACTTCATATATATCTTTTCTAACGTGGGGTTCATTACAGAAGTTGTAAATACCATAATATTCATCAGTAACATATGAAGAGTTATAAATACCACCATTGGTTCCATAACTTGGATCAAAGACTTTAACAATGTTTGAAAATTGAGTATCAACAGCAGGATAGTGGATTATATGGCCATCAAATGAGTATTCAGGTGAAGTTGGAAGAATTTCAGAAAAAGAGTCATCTTCAGCAAAGCCGGAAGTTGCAAAAAATATCAAAATAGATGTAAGAATCAAAGTCATTGTCTGAACCATTCGTGTTTGTGTGTTGGTTAGTTTATTATTCTTAGGATTTGATGGAAAGATGGCTGGTGCTTGGTGGTGATTTGGAGGTGTATTTATATCATCTTCCAATCGAACATTTTGAGTAGGCATGGATTAGAAGGAAAAACAATAGAATTCTTAGTCCTGTGAAGCACATGGGAGGAAAACTCGAAGGATTAACAGGACCCAGGTTTAAATTGTTGAAATAGATTTTGAGTGTCGGTAAAACTCCGGCTCAATAATGCGCACGTTTTCCTAGTGTGCGGCCCTTAATCAAGATGATCGGTTCGAGTTACAACTTTAAAAAACATACTATTCTATTATCAGAAAAGGAAATAGAATATACCTTAGTATTAACACATTATGTATTAGAATTTGAATTGTGGAGAGCCGTTAAATTAATTGATAGAATTAGGTTACTAGTTTGTAGTATAGAAATTATTTAAATTAATGGTTAAAGCACTCATACTAATACCACTGATCCCACCAGTTAGCATCGATGACTCCATTCTCAGTCTTAGCTCTGATTATGAATCCCAATGAAGCACTTAAAGCGGCAGTTGTGGATATTTCTCTTGAAGTTCTTGATCTGAAAACTGGGTCATCACGGTGCATAACGTCTCTAAGTATTTCAATACATATTCTCAGCCAAGATAAGGTTATACCAACAGCAAATGCCAAAAGTGGAGGAGTTTGAATGAAAGCCCAATACAAGAGAAAAATGTTGTAGAATAAATGTAACTGCAAGATAACATAATTCCATAATCTTCTTCCAAAAGTAAAGGTTCTACCAGTTACAAAGGATGTAATTTTTCTATCTTCACCTATTATTTTATCCAGAAATGATTTAATGAAGGAATGAAGATCGTCTGTATAATGATGGGGAGGTTCCAGAGTAGCAGCTATGACTTGTAATGCATCTAACATCATTTCTTCTCTGTTATTACTGTCAGATTGTAAAAGGGGATCTATTGCAGGAATATTTCTAGTTCCATTTCCAATTTCAGTTTGATCAAATACTTGATTTCCAACAGGAGAAGAATGAAGAAAGTTAGTTCCTAATGAGCCTTTGAATCTTTGAGTATTATCTGCTATAGTTGAATGAATTTCAGATAACGTTTGGGCTGATTGAGCTTGTGAGTAATCAGGATTTTCTCTTATAGATTGGAGGAATGCCTGGTGCGTTTGGCTTCTCAGGGAAGATAAGTTTCTAGCTTCATGATCATGGCGAAGATTGTCTGAGTTTGTGTTATCTGATTCCATTACAATAATATATAGAGAGACAACTATTGGTTTGATTTTGGTGTTTTTAATTGCCAGTTCAGATATAAAACGCAACGATCAAAAAGGGTTGAACAAAGAGACAATTCTGAGCTAAAAGAAGGATTCTCGTTGCGCCTCCACCGCCACAGGGACTACCCGCGCCTCGTCTAAAAAGCGAAGTCAACAACTGTCACTTGCCTGAACGCCAACCACGTACCTAAATGAAGTTAACTCGTAGGTCACAGACCAAACGCAAGCCTATCTCCTCCGCTTTAGTTACAAATACAGACCACACACTTTCTTTCATTGACTAGGTTTAATTACTGTTTCACGCTTCTCGAAGATGGCTCTTCTTATCCTAAGAAACTACAGGAGATCTCGTTACAGACGATATCTAATTGTTTCATTATTTCTTTTCTTCACGTACTATTTTTGGCCCATGAGACAAATCGAGCAAATATCTGATACCATGCACAAATCAACAACTCCAAACTTACAGCGTACCAGTTTTAAACAGAATGAAGAGCAAGCAGATGCAAAACAAGAGAATGTATTATATGATACCGGTTCCGACCCACTTAGAGCAAACTTTAACCCAGATAATAAAAATATAGAAGTTCCTAAAGTTATTAAATTAGATAAAGTTAACGAAGCCTTATCTTCTTTGAATTTAAGACCTTTGGATAATGTTAAGGATCAACAAACCGTTTCATCAAGTAGAAATAGAAACTTCTTATCGGAAAAGATCACTTCACTAGAATTTACGCCAATTAATAATTTCGACGCGTTCATTGGCAATAAAGGAATCCCTACGGCCAACAATTATTTCATGGATTTAGCTTGTTCCCAAATTAAATACAATGCAAAAGAAGAAAGACAAATCTCTCATTCCGATCCAGTTGAATTAATTGATGATCTCGATGAAATTAGAGACTATTTAGAAGGTACAGAATACCGATCACTAGTTACAAAATACGCTGATACAGCTAGTGTTGATCATACAAGTAATAGCTGGTATAGATTTTCTGGTGGGTCGGTTTGGTTAAGTGATGAACAGGTTCATTTACTAGTTAGCAGAATTATTTATGCTCCTTTACAAAAGAGTTATCCAATTGCTTCTTTCTTGAGACTTCAAATTTTTGATTCAGAATGGCAGGAAATTAAAGGGAAAAGAATAAGATTTATTGACTTGACAGATAGGGATGTTGATACCATATTAAGGAAGTATGATGAAACTAAAGATGATTCTGTTTTAGATGGTATTTCTTTAAAATTCCCATCCATTCTAAACATTCCATTTGAAGTTGATACACAGACAAAAGAGTTACTTGGTCCTGAAGACCCAAGAATTGTTTTCAAAGATGGGGAAGTTACTAAAGAACCTATAATTTTTTTTAATATGCTGAATAAGGGTAAGAGAAATATGAATTTTGTCTTTCCACTTAGAAAACCGAACAAGTATGCTAAACCAGACGTTACACCTTTCAAGTTAAATGGCAAGTCTCTTGCAACTACCAACGTCGAAAAGAATTGGTCTCCGTTTTTCGATACTTTAAAGGTTGGCGATACCAAAAAGTCAAAGGGTTTTATTCATTTTGTTTACACTTATGATCCACTTGTTATTTTGAAGTGTAATTTAGATAATGGTAAATGTGAAAAGATTCAAAATAACTTTGAATACTCCACTCTTGCCCAAAATGGAAAAGCTTATATTAGAGGTGGTTCTGATTTAAGACCAATTCCAAGACAAGTCATACAATTACTGAACGAAGGTGATAGCAGGAAACGTTTGCAAATGTGGGTTGGATTTGCGAAGACTCATGTTAAGAACTGTGGTTGTGGAGATGTTACATATAGACCATCTTTAGTTTTGTTGATAAAAGAAGATGGCGTTTTCAGATTAGAATTAATGTCAGATAGTCTGGACTTTGGTATTGACGTTAAAGCTTATAATGGTAAATCAACTAGATGTGAACGAAAGGCACCAAGTGTTTTGACTCCAAATGGTATATCATTCTGGGATATAAAAATTACAGAACAACAGTCTGAAAGTGAAAAGAAGACACCATTATTTGAAGATCACATGGCCTTGATGTTAAGTGAAGCTGATGCTAACGTTGAAGTGATTTTCTTGAAGAATATATTGAATTATATCTTCGGTATTTATGAAGAAGGTAAATACATGCTTGGAGACTACGATTTGGAGGAAGGAGTTTTGGACAGAACAAGAAAGGTCACTGAGTGTATGCTTGAATCTTCATTTGAATATTGTGCTGCTTACGGTGCTTCTCATTCAGGCTCTTCGATCAAAAAGTCGACAGAATAAAATAATATTAAAGCATATACTTACCTCACAGTCAATTTTATATCACGTTAATCGTTTATTGAATAATCACAACAACACTCTGATTAAGCAAGTTGTTGATAAAACTTGCTAATCAGCTATTAATTACTTTTCTTCTCTTCTGAAGCTCTGTATACGCAGGTTTCCCCCCCCTCTTCCTCTTTTTTCCTTCTCACAGTATATCTTATTTTTTGTATCACAATGCTATAACTAATACATAGACCATAATCTGATAACTTGAACTTTGCAAATGACTAAGCGGGTCCGTTGATTGGCTGCCGGCGCGCCGCTGCACAGCCGGCAACGGCATCTTGGAAAATTTTGAATTTTCAGTCTTTAGAGTCATAACATAGATCAGAACCGATTTCAACTTTCCCTCCACATAGAAGCCTGTATCATCTGTTATTACACAATACACTAAAACATGAGTGCAATTTTACGTCAGGCTTCTAAAAGATCAGCTAGATCTTTTTCAACAACTGCTATCATTGCCAATGAAAAAAAGAAGTTTAACAAGTATTCCTCGTTCATTACACAAACCAAAGATTTTGGTGCTGCCCAAGCTATGTTATATGCCACTGGTTTCAAAGATGAAGATTTTAATAAAGCTCAAGTTGGTGTTGGTTCTGTGTGGTGGTCTGGTAACCCTTGTAACATGCATTTAATGGACTTGAACGATAGATGTACCAAGTCTGTTGAAAAGGCTGGCTTGAAAGGTATGCAATTTAACACTATTGGTGTCTCCGATGGTATCACCAATGGTACCACGGGTATGAGATATTCTTTACAATCAAGAGAAATTATTGCTGACTCCTTTGAAACCATTGTTATGGGTCAATTCTATGATGCTAACATTGGTATTCCTTCCTGTGATAAGAATATGCCTGGTGTTTTGATGGCTTTTGCAAGACACAACAGACCATCTATTATGGTTTATGGTGGTACTATTAATCCTGGTAAAGGTAGTTGCTCTGGAGTTCCAGAACAATTAGATATTATTTCTGCTTTCCAATCTTACGGTCAATATATTGCTAATGCCATTACTGAAGACCAAAGAGCGGACATCGTTAGAAATGCTTGTCCTGGTGCTGGTTCATGTGGTGGTATGTATACTGCCAACACCATGGCTTCTGCTTCTGAAGTTATGGGTATTACTTTACCATTTTCTTCCTCTTCTCCAGCTATTTCCAAGGCCAAAGAATTTGAATGTGATAACATTGGTGAAGCAATGAAGAATTTGATTGCTTTAGATATCAGACCAAGAGATATTCTCACTAGACAAGCTTTTGAAAATGCCATTGCTTATATTATTGCCACTGGTGGTTCAACAAATGCTGTTCTTCATTTAATTTCTATTGCACACTCTGCTAACATCAAATTAACCGTTGACGATTTCCAAAAAATTTCTGATAATACTCCACTATTGGGTGATTTCAAACCTTCTGGTAAACATGTTATGGCCGACTTACAAAACTATGGTGGTACCCCAGCTGTTATGAAATTCTTATTAAAGGAAGGCTTCTTGAACGGTGATACTATCACTGTTACAGGTAAGACCATGAAGGAAAACTTGGAAAATCTACCAGACTTACCATTAGAGCAAGATATCATCAGACCAGTTTCTAATCCAATCAAGCCTACTGGTCATTTACAAATTTTGAAAGGGTCTCTAGCGCCAGGTGGTGCGGTTGCTAAGATCACTGGTAAAGAAGGTACTTACTTTAAGGGTAATGCTAGAGTCTTTGAAGAAGAAGAAGGTTTTATTCATGCTTTAGAAAGAGGTGAAATTAAGAAAGGCGAAAAGACCGTTGTTATCATTAGAAATGAAGGTCCAAAGGGTGGTCCAGGTATGCCAGAAATGTTAAAACCATCCTCTGCTTTAATGGGTTACGGTTTAGGTAAAGATGTTGCTTTATTAACTGATGGTAGATTCTCTGGTGGTTCCCATGGTTTCTTAATTGGTCACATTGTTCCGGAAGCTGTTGAAGGTGGCCCAATTGGTTTAGTTAGGGATGGCGATGTTATTGTTATCGATGCAGATAATAACAGTATTGATGTTCTTGTGTCTCAGGAAGAATTAGCTGAAAGAAGAAAAACATGGAAGAAACCTGCTCCAAGATACTCTAGAGGTACTTTATTCAAGTACTCTAAATTAGTTTCTGATGCATCAAAGGGTTGTGTTCTTGATGCTGATGATGCTGATGTGTAAATTCTACATGCCCATTAACCTACTCACTTGATCCAAATTATTGCTCACATACTAATAGTCGATTTCTTTATTAATCAAACATTCACATTATTGCATAGCATTGTTCAAGAATGAACTATTGTTTACACTCTCTACTATAAATGGGGTTATTTACTTTTGTTTTATTATGGCTTTTCTTTATCCTGTATCCTACGATTCACATGAACTCGCACTCTTGTCTATATAGCTTCTATATAGCTTTACTTTATAAACATTAATTTATTTATATCCTTTAGAAAGGATTTTCGGTCTCCAAATTATTTATATGCTTTTCACTTGCAAGTCTGTCATAGAAATAGAGCGACTTCTCTATGATGTAGAAGTAGTCTCAAGAGTGCACACTAAGTTCTCAGGACTTTTATCAGATCCAAGAGTAATGCTCATCAATTCATTCCAGTGTGACCCAAAAAGATAACAAACAGCACCTCCTCCAACAACCCATATACTATTATTGTGACTAAATATCTCAAAACCAACGAAAATCGGAGACTTTCTCCAGGTTTCTGAGGTAAATGGAACACATCGCACGTCATTAGAATTTTGGGAAACCAAAATGATAGTATCATCTTTTCCAAAAACCCGATTTTCTGACACCCCGCCGATAATCAAGATGTGGTCGTTATTCAGTAAAACAGATTTTGAACCATACCGCTCACATAGTGGATTAGAAAAGCGTTTAGTAACACTAATTTCACCCTTGTCCAAATCAACAGAAAAATTATAAACCATATCACTTATAGTATTACCATCTACCTCATGCATACCACCAATTATTGTACCAAAATTTCTTGATTCATCATAAACTAGGTTTGAAGAATTCATACCAGATAGAATTACATCTCCGACTTGCTTCAAGGATTTCCACGTGTCACTTTCAGACAAATAAACAGCAAAAGTAAAGTACGAATCTTCGGAAGCGGAAAGCCCACCAAAGACTAGTAATTCAGAACCAGAAATTTTGACATATGAATGCTTTGATCTAGAAACAGGCATATCACTTAGCTGAAACCAAGAAAAAACTGATTTAGAATTAGGAGTAAGCTTCCAGATGTCCTTCATAGGTCTACCGGGTGCTGTTCTTCCACCAAAAACATACAAAGAGCCTCCTATACAAGCACATCCATGACATAATCTTGAAGCAGGTTTGCAATTATCATTTATTTGAAATTCCAACGGACTATCACTGAAAGAAACACATGTATTTAATCTAGATTGGGATGAACCGAAAGTCATAATATAACGATCATCAATGGTACACCCTGAAGCAAATTTTCTCTTAAAAAGTTCATAAGAATCGTTCTCATGAATTTTAAGACTGAAATTTAGATTTTCTCTCTTAATGATTGCTTCATTATCAGCTCTTTTATCTGAATAAATATGGATATCCGTATTAGTTGCATGAAGACAAAAATAATGTTGACCAAAAAGTATAAACTCTTCCCATTCGTCAAATGCTTCAACATTCTGTATTTTAGAACGTATTTCCGGAGGTAGTAAATTCCAGCAGTCAAATAAATTTCGGGCTTCTGCTG
Source organism: Ambrosiozyma platypodis (assembly GCA_030557395.1). Classification (NCBI taxonomy): domain Eukaryota; kingdom Fungi; phylum Ascomycota; class Pichiomycetes; order Pichiales; family Pichiaceae; genus Ambrosiozyma; species Ambrosiozyma platypodis. Next base: position 399,003 of record JAKTPC010000004.1, on the reverse strand, counting down.
TTTTATATCCTAATTCTTTGAACCTTGCTTCCTGATCAACAATGGTTGGGTAATCTTGAACACATAATAAAGGGGCCTCCATTTTATGAAAATGCTTTAACATTTTTTTTCCAAATGGATGATCCTTACCGGAGGGTAGGATTTGCTCTAATATTATGAAATGGGACGAAGGAAATCTTGAAGCTTCGGCTATTATGGGATTAGCAGACTGAGGAGACATATAAGCTAAAGCAACCTCTGAAATGAAAATACTGGTAGTGTTTGTCTTATATAATCCAAGAGCAGTCATTTGGTCTCTGAAAAGCTCCGCATTATTCAAATCACAGCCAACAGCAGCATAATTATTAGTTTTTAGTTCAACACCTTCAATAGATGAGGCTAACGGTTCCTCCGAATTAAAATTTATAATATTGCAGAGTTCTTCAGTTCTTTTAATCATTCCAACCTTATTTGCCATAAGATCAGGATAGTCTATATCTACACAAAATATTGAATTTGAATTTAAGTCTGTAATTGAATCTAGAAGTTGGAAAGGGAGAGGATCAAAACCACAACCTAAATTGATAATAACTATTGATTGTGCGTGCTGTTTCCTCATGATTCTTTCAATGCCAGTTCTTATAGCACTCATTCTTATCCAGTAACCTCTGTTAATAGCAGGGGATCTTCTTGGTGATTTTTTTACAAAGTATTTGAAATATTCTTTGGCAGGTTGATCGGGATTGGTGTTTAAAGCACTTGCGTATAGTCTTTCAACAGATCTTTTGGAAAGAATGGAGTTATCATTTGTTCCTTGCACAAAAAGATCATCTATCTTCTTTCTGGTATCTTTCTTCTGTTTCTTTTGTTTGACCATCTTGGATTTGTGCTTTGCGTTCGACTGTATCGGGAATCCAGTATAGAAAAGTTAAAAATATGAAAAATGTACATCAAAAGCTGCGCGTCGATAAGTGTACTAGACAAACCAAGAAACGGCGACAATTTGGTTCGTGAAACTGTCGACATCGCTGGTGTTTACAGTTCAATTCAACTTATCAGTAATTAAACAATATCGACAATTTTATTTTGGTAAATAAGAGAACATAATAACACTCTCGGTGAGGTGATCTAGCATTCCAAAGATGAACGATGACATTAATATTAGAACAAGACTGAGTAGCAGTACTGCTGACCAAACATTCACAAGTGAACCGTCCACAATTAAAGATGATATCCCACAAACAGAACCTTACGTACCGTATGGTGAGCAGAAAGAATCTCACGTTGCCACAAAACCAAGAAAAATCACGTTGACAAAGTACACAATTTATGTGACAACTCATAGAATGTACATAGTGGGAAGTAACGGTAGAGAAACAGTTTTCAGAATCCTAGAAATTGATCTTACAAACACCGAGAAACTAGTTATATTAGAAGACAATGTTTATTTTACCAGAAATGAGATTATGGATGTTTTGAATGGATTAGAAGAAAGCAGTGAAGGTGGATTAACAAAAAAAGTTACAGCAGTTGGTCTTTTAGGTTTTATAAGATTTACAAAGCATTATTATTTATGTGTGGTTACTAAACGGAGGCCTGTTGCCATTTTAGGGGGCTATCAACTTTTCCATATCGATGGTACCGAATTGATTCCTGTGACTGATAACCCAAGAAAACCAGATCGAAACTCTGAAGAAGCCAGATACATTGCCACATTTATGAATATTGATCTTACTAAGACGTTTTACTACAGCTATAGCTATGATTTAACAAATACGTTACAAGTGAACTTTCTAAGAAACAAAAAACAATCTTTGGGATTGAATCATAAAGACTTAGCTAAGACATTTGAATTCAACGACAGATTTGTTTGGAATTCAACTTTACTAAAACCTGTTTTCAATTCTTTCGATAGGGTTTATGACTGGTTTCAACCTATCATTCATGGCTTTATAGACCAAGTAAAGATCTCTATTTTTCAGGTTGATGTTTACGTTACAATAATTGCAAGAAGATCCCATCATTTTGCCGGAGCACGTTTTTTCAAGAGAGGTGTGAATGATAAAGGGGATGTTGCGAATGAGGTTGAGACAGAACAAATTGTTAGTGATATGTTAACTACATCTTTTCATGATCCACGTGGTGGATTTTATAATAATCCAAGATATACTTCTTTTGTTCAGCATAGGGGTTCCATTCCTCTTTCTTGGTCGCAGGAAACTGCTCCAAATATTAGAATGACTAAACCTCCAATTGAATTAAATGTCATAGATCCTTTTTATTCCAAGTCTGCTTTACATTTTGATGACCTTTTTAGAAGATATGGATCTCCAATCCAAATCTTGAATTTAATTAAACAAAGAGAAAAAGCTCCAAGGGAAACCAAGTTATTAAAAGAATTTGAAAATTGTATCGATTATTTAAATAACTCTTTACCTGAAGATAAGAAAATTAGATATAAAGCCTGGGATATGTCAAGGGCTTCTAAAAGCAGAGGTCAAGATGTTATTCAATGGTTGGAAAATTACAGTGATGAAAGCTTGAAGACAACTGGATTTTTCCATAACGGATTAACATTAGAAAGCACAAATCTTCAGCAAGGTATTTGCCGTACAAATTGTATTGATTGTTTAGATCGTACCAATACAGCTCAATTTGTCATTGGTAAAAGGGCTTTAGGATATCAATTACATGCATTAGGATTAATTAAAGAAACTTATCTTGAATATGATTCTGATGCAATAAATATTTTAACCGAAATGTTTCATGACCATGGTGATACAATTGCTTTACAATACGGAGGTTCTCACTTAGTTAATACATTACAAACTTATAGAAAAATAAACCAGTGGACATCCCATTCTAGAGACATGATTGAAAGTGTTAAAAGATTTTATAGCAATTCTTTTGTTGATGCACAAAGACAGGAGGCTATTAATTTGTTTTTAGGTAATTATGTTTATGAAGAAGGTATTCCAATGTTATGGGATTTAGATACAGATTACTATTTACATAATAAGTTTTCAGATGTGAATTTGAATTATAAACCAAGTTATACACATTGGTATTCAGATGTTTATTTAGGTAATTATAAAGGAGCACTAGTCAAAAAATTGAAACAGAAACAAGGTAGTAATTATAATGAAGTTGTCATTAGAAGAATTGATCCATATCCTGGGTGCTTCGATAATTATTGGAATAGTAGATATGTTCCTAGAGAACTTTCTTCATTATCCGATATCTTTGAATATAATATGAATTCCACTTTAAAATTAAATGAGGCAGCTGCTGATCAAGCTAAAGAAGCTGAAACTGCAGAAAGTATCGCATCACCTAAATCAAGTCTTGCCAGACTTCCGTTCTTGTCTTCTGGGACAGATCATGAATCTCAATTCGGCTCTGAAAATAATGACAATTACGAACCACCAGAATTACAGTATATATCTCCCTTTAAATCAAGAAAACCTCATCGAGAGTTGAAAGTTCTTAATTTGAATGCATCTATGACAGATATGAAATATTCAATTACTGAATTTCAAGGCGGAGAAAGAAATGATAAAGATATAGATGATTATTTACAGTTAACATTTTTCAGAAATCAATTAAAGAAATATGAAGAAAACAATTCTAAAATTGAAGATGAATTGACCAAGAAAAATAATAAAATGCTATCACACATTAAAAACACTGGAAGCTTACCAGTTGTTGACGTTGATACAAACTCATTTCTTGTTGGTGATATTCTTGTAGATTTTGATGAAAGTTATTTTGATGACACTTTAGTTTATCGAGGAGGACTTCCAGGTACTCATTTGAAAGATAATAGTAATCGTTTGAAAGATAATAACAACAACGAGATTGCGACATTGAATGAAACTGAATATAAGAGTATTCTAAAGGAAAATATGATGACCACGCCACAAGTTGAATCAGAATCATTGACTGTCTATTGCGATTCATTAGATCTTGAATCTAAACTTTCAGCGTCTAGTATATCATCATCATACCACAATAAAACTAAGATTAAAGAATATAGTAATTTAACTTCACCAAGAATAAGCCCAGATGATTTAAAAATTTATGATTCTTTCAGTAATATGAAGTTAAAATCATCTGATTCAGATATCAGAAAGCAACATCCATTAATGAATTCACTAAAATTAATCGAAAATGATTCTATGTTTTCCCACGGACCTTCTTCACCTCATAAGCAGATTTACAAATCAAATACTGTTCATTTATCCCATGGTGGAGATTATTTTACATTCAATTTGGAAGATGACTTCAAACTAAACAATGGTTTAGCCGAATATAATGGACTGGACACAATCATAAATGGCAATCCATCTTCAGATGTAGTTGTTGGAGGTTTACACAATGGAGATTCCTTAAGCTCTCCGTTTTATTTGGATGGTATAGTTCAAACTACTATTACCCCTGAAACTGAAGATCGTTTGGTGACGCCAATTCTAACATCCACCCCTTGATTTGTTTCATATTTCTACAGTCAGTAAAAAGCTCTTTTCTCAAGTAATTATAGTTTATTTATTTATGAATTAATTAATTAGTTTAATATACAGTATTGAAAGAAGAGGAAGAACCAAAAATTAAACACCTAAGTTTTTAAATATAGCATCTACATTTTTTGATATTTCAGCTTTATTCCAGTTTTGAGATTGTTGAATTGATTGAACACAAGCTATGGTAGTTTTTAAATCATCAGTTTTAATCCAAATTTTACCATTAACACCAATTGCAATTTCAAATTTACATTTTTTAACTAACTTATTCATAATATCAGCATTTGGTTCGAACAATAAATACCTTGAATAAGCGAGTTTAACGTCGAACAAGAAACCATCATTTAATTGACCAAATCCACCATCTTTACCAGTAGTTGGATCAACACAACCTAACTCAACATCAACATTTTTTTCACAAGAGGAGACTCTCGCAAATACAATATCACCCTGCTTTAAATGAGGTCTGTTTTTTTTAGTTGCATTTGGGAAAGCAAATTGATTTAATAAAACAGGCGTAGAAAAATTGTTTAAAGAAACTCTATAATATTGGTCAAAGCCCCCTAAGATTATACCTATCACAAAATCATTGACCTGAGGTATATATCTTTTTGTGCTTGATTCTATGTAATATAAATCCGTTGTTTTTTTATTATGAATATTTAATAAACCAGCAGTATTGGGTATTAAATGATCAGAAGAAGTTGATAAAGAAATATTTGGACCTAGAGTAATTTCTTGATTCAGTTCTGAGGTAACTGAAATTAAATCACCCGGAAGCACTAGTTGTTGAATGCTTGACATTATTGACCTTATTGCTGTAGAAATGTGATTTTCAAGTGGGTTATGCAAATGCTAAGGGTTTTAGCATTTGTAAACTCTAAATTTTTATAATCCTTAAGATAATCGACGCGCCGACGACTCACACCGAGGGCTCAACCATAAACAGTCACGTGCAATGATGTGTTTTGGTGACCGCTCCAAGGAAATACGGGATTGATCCGAATCCAGTCTGCGGAGAGTTTCCGTGAACCAAAAGGGTAAATACTTCCTGTCTGAGTAAATTCCGGTGTGGCGCACGGTTATCTGTGTGGCACAGGAATGCTTTTTTGGCTAGTGAAAAACTGGATCTCAAGCGGATCTTGAGCTCGCAGTTTAACTCTTCATTGATTAGAAATCAAAACCAAACCAATCTGTATCTGTGATAGCCGAGTTGCACTACAATTTGCCCTTGTTATCCTCTTCCTTTATTCCTCCTTCTCCATTGTCCATTCCACTGCTGAAGTGTCCAGTTCAGGCCTCCTGGAAGAACCGCATCATTTGTCTTTGTCTTTTGTCTTCTGTCTTTGTCTGACTCAATTATAGCATCCACAGTTTGAACAAACCTTCTTAATTCCTCAATTCAATATCGGTGATTTACCTAACTGGATCAATTAATTTAGTATTGTGATTTTAGTTGGGCCTGTAATAAATTAAATTTGATTCGTCTAGCTTTTCCTTCCAACATTTATTGACTCACACCATTTCCTCTTATATCCTCTTTTGCAAAAGATACTTATATTGCTTAAATCAGCATGGGTTTATTATCGTTAGGTACTCCATTACATTGGAAAGATTCTCGTGAATATGCTGAACATGTTAGAAACCATGGGCTTGAGCAGTTACTATACTGCTTCGATTCTGCCGTCAAACGTTCAAACGATAAATTCCTTTGGGGTGATGAATTAGAGTATATGCTCGTTAAAATAGATGACTCTAAAAAGCAAGTTAGATTATCTGTCGGTGAAGATGATGTTTTAGAAAGATTAGGCGAAGATGGTGTTTCTCATCAAAAAGCTATCGACAATGACGTGCTGTTTCACCCAGAATATGGTAGATTTATGATTGAGGCTACTCCTTTAAAACCTTACAGTGGTGATTCTTTACAAGATTTTCTTTACGTTGAAAAGAACATGAACTTAAGAAGAGAAGTTGCTATAGATGAAATCAAGGATAAATCCATTATTCCATTATCTTTAACGTCTTATCCAAGAATGGGTGTCGGTAAGTTCACTTATCCCGAATATGAGGCTAATGGCCATGCTTCAAAATCCTTATTTTTGCCTGATGAGGTCATTAACAGACATGTGAGATTCCCTACTTTAACAGCCAATATTAGACGTAGAAGAGGCCAAAAAGTTGCAATTAATATTCCATTATATAAAGATGAGAATACCGTGTATGATGAAATTGATCCAACCATTCCGAAGAGATCTCTTTATCCTTATCATGATCAAGAAGCTTTCTTAGGTGCTGCTAAAAAAGGTCATATTTATATGGATTCAATGGGCTTTGGTATGGGTTCCTCTTGTTTACAAGTTACCATGCAAGCTTCTGATATCCATGAAGCAAGATATTTATATGATTCTTTGGCTAATATTGCTCCTTTGATGTTATCTTTGACTTCTGCAGCTCCAATCTTTAGAGGTCATCTTGCTGATCAAGATGTCAGATGGAACGTTATATCAGGTGCAGTTGACGATAGAACACCGTATGAGAGAAACGAAGAGCCTTTGAAAGGTCACCCAGAAAGAGGTAACACCAAAGATTCTGCTAAATTACAAAGAATTCCAAAATCCAGATATGATTCCATTGATCAGTATTTAGGGGATTACCAGAAGGAAACTGGATCCTTTAATTATTTTAAACCTGAATATAATGATTTAAATTCTCCAATAAACAATAAAGTTTTCAAAAAATTGACTGATAATGGTTTTGATGATGTTTTAGCTAATCATTTTGCTCATTTATATATCAGAGATCCTATTGTTATCTTCAGTGAAAGAGTTGATCAAAACGATGAAAAGGAGACTGATCATTTTGAAAATATCCAGTCTACCAATTGGCAGACTTTGAGATTCAAACCTCCTAATCAATCAGCTGTTCCAGGCAATAATAATACACCAGGTTGGAGAGTTGAGTTAAGACCAATGGAAATTTCATTGACTGACTTTGAAAATGCCGCTTTTGCTGACTTCAGTGTGTTACTCTCTAGGGCCATTTTGAAATATAAACCGAACTTTTACTTACCAATTTCATTTATTGAGAAAAACATGGAAACAGCCCATAAGAGAGACTCTACAATTAATTCAAATTTTTACTACAGAACAAACTTTTCTGATGTTAGAAGTGAACCAAAAATTGCACAATTATCTTTGGATCAAATCTTCAATGGTACTGAGTCATTTGAAGGGCTAGTTTCAATTGTTTCAAGATACATAGATGAAACATTTAAGGGTCAAGACACAGAAAAATTACAGATTTATCTGAAGCTTGTTTCTCAACGTGCATCTGGTAAGATTCAAACTGCTGCTAAATTCATTAGAAATTTCGTCTTATCTCATGCTGATTACAAGAAGGATTCTATTGTCAGTGATACTATCAATTATGCTTTAATCAAAACATTGAGAGACATTACTGAGTATGATCATAAAATCGTTACAGAATTCTTTGGATCGGAGATCGGTGAATGGTTAATTAATCATGGGTATTGAATCAGTTAATATAAAAGTTATTATATTGAAAATACGATCATTTTCATTTCTCTACTATTTAGATCTAATTTACATTTATATTTTCATTTTATTTTATTTTTCTCAACTTTTTCAGTTCTTAAATTATAAGTTTTTTATTTAATTTTGCTCTTCTATAATTTATACAAAGTTTTTCTTTCTTATTAGTCATTACTACCATATTCTTATAGAATATATCATGATTGCAGATAACTAGTAGAGCTGCTATCACACTTCTTGTTTTCAACCATAATTAACGCAGTACATCTCATTGATCAAATAAATTATAAAATCAGAAGTATGTGGAGGAGATAAGACCACCAAAAGAAACAAATTACCTTAAAAGACGAAGTATAAATGAGCAAAAAATTCGTATTTCAACAGATAAACAGATAAGTTTGATTTAATTATCCATCATAGTATCCATCACATCATCCATCACCTTACTGTTTCTGGCTGATTCCATAGCATCATCACAATCGCCCGAGCCATCCATCACCGACTTCACTTCAGGATCAACAGAATATTGATAACCAGCTTTCGTATGCCTGCCGTGACCATTATAAAAAGATCCAACGCAAGCTGAAGTAAGAGTGGCCAAAATGGTTAGTAGAAGTAAGACCCCGATAACTAAAGCGGTTCTTTTAATTCTATTCAGGCATTTTTGAGATTTGTATAATTTTGATAACTCTTTATCCGAAACACTAGTTTCGTATAAAGGTAGAACTTGCTCTTTATGTTCTTGACTTTTAGACATTGTTTTGTGACTATACTGAAAGATAACAAGCTAGAAAGAAGGATAGGCAATTAAATATCGGCGGATGGAGGGATCGACTCTTTTATCTCAATGTGCAAAAACCAAACCCCGCCATTCACTGGCACACCTTCGGCAATGACTACGACAGAAGTTTAATACGAGTTATCTATTTGAACATTAATACATCGTATTTGATTAACTGAACATGATCATAGACATAAGTAAAACCAAAATCATATAAGGAAACACATAACTAACTGAAAGAGGCCTGTGATTTAGATACAAAGGGAATTGTTTTTAGCTGTTCAAGAAGCTGAATTTTATCGTCTCCTTCAATTCCATTTATTATAGTAAAACACCTGAACTTCTCGCAATACTTTTTCATTAATTCTGGGATGTGTTCTACTTTTTCTAAAGACACCAAAGATAAAGTAGACTTACAATCAGAATTGGATTTAATGTTAGTCCTTGTAATTAACGCCGTAAAACGTGTTACCCCTTCTAAAATCACTTCAGGATCATTAGTGATATTAATGTCATAATGAAACCTTTTAAAACTTTCATTAGTTAAAGTATTTTGAAGATTTGAAACAAGATTTTCTAATTTGATTTCATCCTTACCGATTTGAATAACATAGCATGAAACGCCAGCTAATACATCTTCAACATAAACTGAAATAACATCCATTAATTGATCGGATTGATCATAAAACTCCACTTCAGGAAATCGAGAATTTGATGAATCATTGTTCTCTAAAACGGCTATACGAGTCTTCTTTTGAAATTCAAAAAGTTGATATTCTATTTTGATTCTTTGATATTTCTCTGCTTGATATTTGTCATTAATTTCCTTAGAAATGGCTCTTGTAGTACTATATTCTCCAGTTTCAAATGTGACAACTTCCTTTTTTTTTTGATCTAATTCAGAATATAATTCGAGTTTCTTCAATTTCATATCACTTATCACTTTATCAAGTGAGCCTTGAAATTGTGATAATCCACTGATATTTTCTTTTAAAATGACCAATTTGGTCGATCGCTGTGCTTTCTCAGAATTTAATTCCTCTAGCTCTTTTGATAAATCTGATAGTTGATTCTCCTTAAGATTTAATTGGTCATTTAGAAAACTTAGTTGTTTTTGAAGTTCTTCATCAGTTTGTGTAATCTTTTCATCAAGTTCATTCTGTAATTGTTTCAAGAAGAGTTCGTTATCCCTTCTAACCTTTAAAATATTACTATTAACATTGTCAATTTCAGCTTTAATTTTTTCTAATTCTTCTTTATGACTGTTTTCAATATCATCGTCTTTTAGTGAACTAGTCAACAGATTCTTGAATTCGTTTTCTTTATCGTTTAAAGTTTTCAAAAAGTGACTTGTAACATTTTCCTTTGACTGATTTGTCAATTTCTCATGTTGCTGAACTTCATTATCAACTGCTCTTCGCTTGATAATTAATGTTCTATCCAAATTTTCATAGTTAACCTTACAATCCTCAATCATATCTTTGAATTTCCTAATATCTCGATGTATTTGTCTTTTTTCTTGTTCTAAGCTTTTTATTTGAGAGTCAGTGGAGTTAATGCTCCTTAGTAACTCAGTCAATTGTTTCTTTTCAATTGTAAGATCTTGAAAAGTTTGAATATCAAGCAATGTAGCATAATCATTTGTATCAACCTGATCGGTAGATGGCCATTTAGAGACGGTATGAGCAGGTGTTGAGCCACTTAAAGTCGTTGTTCGAGGGCTTGTGTGAATGCTATTTGAAGGGGGTCTTCTAGCAGGATTCGTATTAGAAGGTGGAACTGGGATCATGCTCCTTCTCCTGGAACTGGTGTAGTCACTGTGATCTGGCAAAGAGGACTGACACGGACCACTGACAGTTCTCTTCCTAGTGGGAAGCTGGGAGGTTTTCATAGTTTTGCTGTCTTCATCCAAAGGTCTCTTGAGTCCTGGTACTTTTCTTGCAGTCATATTTGTGTGGATGGTATCTGCCTCTATATATATGCAATTTCTAAACTGACTGATCATAAGTTGCAGGTAAACTTCAAGTAAATAAATTGTAAACAAAGCTTACGCGCACACGTAAGAAAAATGTATTTGTTAGTCGGCGTTTTACAAAGCACTTAAGTCATACATAGTATAGGGTATACAATATATAGGTGTATATATTTGGGTCTACTCTTTTTAATTTACAGAAATCTTGATTTAATTCAAACCTGATGGTGTTCTTTTGGAAGCAGAAATCTTTCGAACACCAGCAACCCCTATAATCTTTTCAGTAGAAGCATGCCTATTAGTAATTCCTCTCAGCTTGGATTCTCTAGATCCTCTCTGTTTAGGCATTTTCAATGAACCTGTAGGCTCGTGGCCAGGTGATGAAGAAATCCTAGTAGTTGTAGTTGTAGTAGTTGTAGTCTTGGAAAAGTACGGTTGTTTTGATGATTGATCTCTGCGTGGAGAAGATCCAAAATTTTCCTTATCATTCGAACCTTCAACAAAAACATTGTCGGATTGATTAGAATGTGATTTTCTCTTTGGACTCGATAGCTGCTGTTGTTGTGCAACAGAATTATACGTATCTTCTTCATCGGAGTTAACATAAGCTTGAACTTCTTGATTTGTAGTTCTGTATTTTCTTGGTTGGCCTGGACTGTCCATTGGAACTGCTTTGTATGCTGCTGCCTTAAGTTGACCTGAAATCTTTCTTCTTCTAGCTGGGGTAATTGGAGAATGTTGTCTCTCACCCAGATCAAGCGAGAGATCATCCCCTTGTTCACGTTGCTTGTATTCTTCATAAGGAACTAAAGAGAATAAACCACCAATGAATTCATCTGGAACAGAATCGACAACCATGGTATGTCTCCAATCTCTGAATTCATTTTGATGTAGGTAGAGCCAATGCTGTTGTGGACCGACAACCATACCTGGTCTAATCATTCTCATATATCCAATACATTCATTAGCAGTGAACCCATGAGTATAAATTAAATGGGCACCAATTAGACAACCAGTTCTACCTAAGCCAGCCTTACAATGAACAGCAATTTTACCGCCATTTGCAATAACAGTTTCAGCAGCACCAATAAATTTTTTAACATATTCCATTGTTGGACAAGTTCCATCATCAAAAATCATATCAATATGTCTAACACCTCTCATTTCAAACTCATTCTTGTCATATAAGTGAGAATTCAATCTAACAACTAGTTGAACATTATTATTAACAAAATATTCTAAAACCTTTTTAAATGGTTCATTTAAAGGAGCTCCAGGTCTTGATTGTTTTGGGGAAGCAAAAGCAATGAAATCCTTTGAAATAACGTTAAAATCACCTTGATCAACTCTTTCATATTGTTCGTACTCTTCTAGGTTGAAACTTGTAATATCAATCATATTTCTCTCTTTAGCTCTCCATATACCGTAAACAACATCTTGAATACTCAAGCCAAAATCGGCATGAGAATATCCTGCATCTCTGAAATTCATAAAAGGAGGTTCATATTGAGCAATAGGCTGCAAAACTTGATGTGGGGACCAATTTTGAACTAAAACCATATATCCACATATGATACAAGCAGCATTTGTTCTTTCTCTAGCACCCTTTGAAGAATAAAAGACAACAGCCTTACCTTTATTAGAGGAATCATTCAAAATGTTATGAAGCGCAACGGCAAATCTATATAGATGACCAATATGTAAAGGACCAAAGTCTAAATGGAAGGCATTATAAGGTAATGCATCCTCAACCGTAAAGTAAACAAAGTCAGAATTGTTTTGAGGATGATGATCATAAGAACTCAAATAAACTCTTCCTTTTAAGAACTCAATTGCCGAAGGATCTGGCTTTCTAGGCATGGTATGAAGTAGTATCGGTAATCGGTAATTAGGAAAGTAAATTGAAAAAAAAACTGAAATAGAGATAACGAATGTAAACTTAAGTGTATCGTGGCAGCGTAATGAAGTACCGGATATAACAGTAAGGTCAAGTACCCTGGTTGGAAAAATTAGAAGAAGCAAGTGGTATTAAGTAGCAAGATAGGAAGAAACAAAGGTCTATGTGATACGTCAATCTTGATGTTGTAATGTGTAAAAGTTGAAACAAAGTTGTCCAAATGATCAACACAAACAAACAAACGCTCGAATCGGCACTGTGCGGCGCAGTGCTCTGTTTACATATCTGACGTATGTAGTTGCGTAAGCAGATCTTTGGGTCGAGCGACTCTTAGACGCGTCGGATCGTCTTCTCAGATTTCTTCTAGCACCAGCACCAACAACAATTAATCCAAGGTGTTTAGTCATAGTACATTTTTACTCACATAGATAATTAACAAATTATGCAATTTTCCACACCCATGTCGTTAGATTATTCTGGATTTGGTAGATATTCCTCCAATGAGGCCTCAGGTTTAGGTACTAATGGTTTTGAAGTATCCTTGAACTACATCACAGGTGTTCCTGATCCAAATATCTTAAGTGGCTACTCGGACTTGAAACTTATCTTCAAATCATTATTGAAAAGAGATGAAACTACAAGGGAGAAATCAATACAAGAATTATTAAACTATACCCAATCTCATAATTATGAATTAAATGATGATCTATTAATAATAACTTGGTGCCAATTATACCCAAAATTATCCATTGACAATTCAAAGAAAGTTCGAGCAACTTCTCATCAGATCCAATCACAATTTGTTTCAATTTTAGGTAAAAAGTTTGCAAAATACTTGAAAGATACAATTGGATGTTGGCTATCCGGAACTTTTGATTCAGATAGATTGGTTTCAAAAAGTTGTATCTCTTCAATTGAATCAACCTTTAATTCTAAAGAAAAAATTAATGCTCTCTGGAGAGTTTTTACAATTCAAATATTAAACTACTCATTTCAAGTTTTAGTTTTGGAGTCTAAAGACACCTTGTCTGATTCCAGATTCATTGGTAAAGATGAAACCGAAGCTAAATACTTGAGAGTAGTGTTAAGCTCCGTGCAACTATTCTCACAGGTTCTCCTTGAATCTTCTTCACAAAAATTTAAATTCGATAATGATTGTATAGATTTGATTAATAACTTCGTTTCAAGTGAAAGATTTCAAGATTTATTTTCTAATAAAGATTTATCTATTAAAAAGTCTATTTATCAATGTTTTAAGATTATTTGCTCCAATGATAAATCATTCGATTCGTTAGATTCTAAAACTTTTAAACGCTTGGCTAAAGCTTCAATTAGAGGTTTGAAAATTGCCAAAAACGTCAACCCAATTTTGTACTCAGGTATAATCATCACAATTTTAGATTGCTTAGTTTCAGTAACAAAATTCGATCCATCGTTTTGGACCTCCGTTAAGAAATCGGAAGATAGATTATTAGAAGTATTGAAAATTGGTTCCCTTAATTCTAATCCAATTTATTATGATATTGTTTCCACTTTACTATTAGGGTTACCACAAGATTTCCTACCATTTGATGATCACAGCAAATTATCTCCGTATCTACAAATTATAAGGAATGATGTCGCCTCTGAAAAATTACCTGATTTTGTTTCTCGTTCTTGGAAATGTTATTTGAATATCATCATCAAAGCTTCCTCAATGAGAGGCTCTTCTGATGGGTCTATTACTGCTATGTTTAATGAATTTTCTGAATCCCTCGTTAAGCTTTTAGAATTCCCTAGGAAATTAAATCCACAGTTATTACAAACACTTTCCCGTGTTAAAGAACTTTCAAACTCAACTGCTGATATCCTATTAGATATCAATTCTGAAGTCATTCAAAATTTACCTTCTGGTCCAATTGACCTCACTGAATTTAACATAACCTTAAAAAATACCAGGCAATTTATCACTAACTTTGTTTTATTGTTAGCTTCCAATAAATCAGATTTATTGGATGTCCTATTTAATAATGCTATTGAATCATTAGAGGATGAACAAGAAGAATATAGGGTCCCCGAATTAGCACTTGCTATTTTATTCTCGATGTTTGAGACCAAAACTGTTCCTCCACAAGAACAAGGGAAAGCTGCTGAAAAACTTATTAAGAAGTTACCTGATTATACCACAGACGAATCTTTGGAGCAATTACTTGAATTGCTAGTTCTATTTAGTAAATTGGATTTAATTGAAGGCGTCGATATCAATGAAATTGCTGGATTGATGTTTGGTAAGTTAAATAATGAAAAATCGATTAATATTTTCTTAGATGAAATTAAAAAGATTGAAGGGTTCAATGTTGGGAAGTGTGCACTTATTCATGACTATCTTTCTGACAAATTGGGTGATGTGTCACTTCAAGATAATTGTTTGTCTGATGGTCAAATTATGTTTAGATTTGTGACTTCCGATATCTTAAATAATCTTTATAAAAATATCACCACTGATGAAGAATTTAGAAATTTTGTTGAAAGTTCCAATAAACATTATCAAAATGATCCATTTATAAAATTTTCTTTGGAAAACAATAATTTTGTTGAAAAACTTGTGAAATCATCAAGTCAACCTGGCTCCAGATCACTTTTATCTAAATTGGGAAAAAACATTTCTGATAAGGAGTTTCAAATTACTTATGTTGATGCTTTACGAAAGTCATTATCATTGCAATCAGTGGACGATATCCATTCACTAATTATTTCCTTAGGTTCTAAGTTTGTTGAATCATTTTTGCCAGAAAAGTTATTTTGTAGTTTAACTGATTATCTTTCCCTTCGTATTAATTCCAAATTGGCCATTTCCAATCCGTTAGGTTCTATTATCTACATGTTCGAATTATCTGATGAAACTGATCGTTACTTTAATGATATTTCTTCAATTGAAAGATTATTTTCACAGGGAATGTTGTATTTAAAATTATTAAAGGAATATCCATCTTTAGCTACCTCTTCTAGTAAGCTTTTAATTGACATTTCCTTGACTGCTGAAATTGCATCAGATTTCATTTTCTTACACTCTTCAACTTCAGAAGATATTTTGATTGATTTCAAAAATAATGTTTATCCATCTTTTATTTCATTGTTCCAAGATACCCAATTTGAAGATTTAGTTAATGCTTTGATAAGTGGTACTGCTTTCGAACCATTAGATTATTTATTGAATTTGTTGGACTCTCTTAATAGTACCACAAAGTTCTATGCTTCAAGATTATTAGTGATCATTTTAGAAAAGTTGGTTGAAAACTTGTCATTACAAGGATTTGAAACCATTAATTTCTCTAAGTTTTCCAAACACCCATTAAAATTAGCCCTTGTTCTTTTAAGCAGCAATCAGTATTTAACTTCCAAAAGTTTAGATAGAATCAGAAATCAAAGTGGTGCAAATCTAATTGGATTGAAAGATTCGGAGAAAATAATGACAATTGGTGTAGAGAACTTAATATTGTTGAACTTGTTTATGGATCTTGATTTGGATATTGAAATCCCTTCGTCGTTCCAAATAATTCCTGCTCAAAGATTTGCAATGATTTTAAGTAGTTTGTCCGATTGGAGTGATTGTGATTCTGCCTATGATGAAGAATTTATTCCATCTAGAATTGTTTTAATGGAATTTGTTGAAAAATATATTAAAGGTGTTTATTATGTTTGTGATTCAAATTACCCTCAGGATTTTATTACTAAAGTCGTTGAACTTGGTTATAGAGTCTGCTCAGAATCATTAAATTTGGTAAATTCTGATGTTGTTGATTTGAGCCTTGCCTATATTTCCTTAAGATTATTCAATTTGATAAAAGAATACAAAAGTCAGATAGAAACTTGGGATGAGACTGTGGCTGATATTTTTGATGATATATTTGAATTATTTTTAAAGCAGGCTAACAACAAAGTTATAAGTCAAAGCACTGAGTTGATTAATGAAGTTTTATCTCGTATTCTGATCAATATTGTTCCTATTGGGAAAGTTAAAGAGCACTATCACACTCTTTACGACTTTATTGGATCCCCAAACTTTGAAATTCAAAAGACTTCCGTTGTTTTATTGCATACTATAATTCCACAAGTTCAAGATGAGTTAGTTGTTGAAGCTACTCTATCAAAACCCCTAGATGATGATAGTGCTTTGATTAGATTGCCTTCTGCTTTAGTTGATAATGTTTCTGAGATTTATTTTGATGATTATTTGGAATATCAAGATCAATCCAGGGTGAATGCTTACTTGTATAGTTGGTACTTGATCTTGGATCATTTCAAAAATATTACACAAAAGATTAGACAGGATTATATTAACGATTTAGGGGAAGACTTAATACAAGATTTTCTTACTTTTCTTTTCAAAGAGTTGGATTTGAATAAATTGCAATTGGGTAAAGATGATTTGTATGTTACGGCTTATGAAATTCCAAAAGATCAGTTGGATAAAGATTTTGAAAACACTAAATTGGTTGTTCATCTATTATATCTTTCGATGAAGAATTTTGGTGGTAATATAACACAAACTTGGTTTAATTCTATCCGTGATAAGCAGTTGAAACAATCAATTGAGAAACTCCTGGTTAAGAACATCAGCCCTATTCTAACAAATGAAATTCTGGAAGGCTTAGTAGGTGTGGATTCGTTACAAGATTCAGAATTTAAGATAAAGCTAAATAAGAATATTAATGAAATTAAATGTTTTTATGAAATTGATGAACAAAAGTTAGAAATTTCCATTGCCTTACCCCCAAATTATCCGTTGTCACAAATTGCTGTGAATGGTGTCACAAGACTTGGGGTTGACGAGAAAAAATGGAAATCATGGATCTTGGCATGCCAATATGTTATTAATATCCAAAATGGTACCATTATGGAAGCAATAAAGCATTTCAAGAACAATGTCAAAATGAATTTTGAAAATTATGATGATTGTGCTATTTGTTATTCTATTCTTAACGCTGTTGACCACTCGACTCCTAACAAGGTTTGTTCTACTTGTAAGCATAATTTTCATTCTGCTTGTCTATATAGGTGGTTTAAGAGTTCAGGTTCATCTACTTGTCCGCTGTGTAGAGCCAAATTTCAATTCAAAAAGCATTCTTAATACTTTTATAAAAATTTTATTAGTTAGTATTTTCATTTAATAATATTAGTTAATTTATTGTAATAATACACGATAGAATTATAATATACAAGTGTAATGAGACATCGATCTAATCATCCAAAAACTCTTCTTCTATTAATTTCTCTATTTCATCAACGGTAAATGGAACGGACAGAACTTCGGAACCAGATGTATCCCTAGATAATAAGCACATTTTATGTTCAATGAACTCACCTAATATGGCACGAAATGATATTTCATTCGAAATAATAAATTCACTGACACAGAATCTGAAAAAATCTTTAAACTCCAAAGCATATTTGTTAGACCCTCTCATTGTGCCTCTGTTTTCCATTTCTTGTTCAGTTGAAATCGTTGAATCAATCTTTTCAAGTTGTTGGAGAAGCAAGTTCTTGTAAAGATTTCTGGCATTGGAAGTCAATGAATTTAAGACATATTTAACTCCTCTAGAACCAACAAATTCTTTAGACTTACCGATACTCAATGAATCCTTAAAACTGATTTCGGCGTTATAAGAGCTATAAGTTGTGAGGTCGTGCCAAATGAATTTAAAGTTAGTGAGCAAAGTAGAGTTCCACATGAAAGGTGTATTGACATTATCTAAGGTGCAAACAAGATGAACTTTAGGAATCGTACTAAGTTCACTTAAAAAATATTGAGCTTGTTCAGTCTTCAATGATGGCCCATCTATATTATTAATCAAAAGGAAAAGAGCCTTTGCACTAGGTTTTGAAAACTCTTTAGCAATATCACGGAATTGTTCATATAAAGTTCCAGTAACTTTTGGAGTTTTTCTTCTTTTGAAAGTAGTATCCCAAATGGATTTTACCAATAATCTAGGATTGCATTCAGTATTGTAACCATTAACAACTAAACACTTCGACTTTCCTGTTTTCGCTAAAACAAACTTCTGTAGAAATTCTAATAGTAGTAGCCTTTTTGAACCAACACCATAAAATATAAGACTGAATCCTTCTTCTAACTCAAGAAGCCATTGAGGAAATTGAGTTTTATAAAAGATGTGCAAACTTGAAATTTCGTCACTACATATTAAATCCATCAACTTGTTATACGTGTGGAACTTCTCATAGTCTAACTGAGGAGCCATTATCATTGAATTTGATGAGAGTTTTTTGGTTTTAATTCTCTGTTGTTCAAAAAACCCTTCATAACCATCATAAAACAACGAACTTCCGTTAGTTTTGTCCAAACTTAAAAGTACATCATTCTTTCTGGATAGTCTAGGAACAGGAAGCAGTTTAAGTTTCTCTGGTGGTTTTAAATCGCTTTGTTTCAAAGGCGAAATTTTATCGCCAATTGGATCTATTATTTTCTTTTTTCGTGTTTCGAAAGTACGATCACTCTTAGTTGGTGTAACAGGATTAGTCTTTGATTTAGGGGTTTGCTGGGTTGGAGAGATTGTTTCTCTTGCTTTTTTGATTGGAGTTTGCGGCAATATTTCTTCTTCTTCTATGATTTCATTTCTTTCGTGATCTAATTCAGATAGTAACGGAGGTAGGCCATCTTTCTTACTTTCTTGAATAATCTTATCAGCCAAAATAATGTCTTCATTATCAGAATCGTCTTCATTATTTGCTAATAATCTCATTTTCAAATTAAATGTTTTTTTCAATGCTATTTCGTTCAATTCTTTCATGGATCTCTTCTTTGGTGATATAAGCTTCAATATTTTATTATTAGTCCCATCTTCATTATCAAGATCCAGTAAGTCTATAACTCTCTTTTTATTGGGTGACCTTGAACCCAACCTCCCTGATGCGGGCCCTTTAATCGGGGATGACATGATTTTGGAGCACCAATTCTAATCAATTGAAGAAAGCTTGAGTCTTTTTCCAATTTTTTGAAAGTTGTAACGTGTTTTACTCTCTTGATACTTTGATTTTTTTTGTGAATATAGGTGTCGCAGTTTCGACGATTCACGAAGCTCATCGATCGTCGATTGACTTACGGTATATATCTGTGTACGGGTGTCTTTCTTCTTTTCTATAGGTTTGGGTTGTTGAAGCAATTCTGATACAAAGATAAGTAAAATAATAGTAATATTAAAACGAATACAAAAGAGTAATATTAAAACCTTAAAGAAAACAAATATAAGAAAAGCAAACACAACAATTATATATAATGTATACAATTTAGAGTAAACAAATGAGTGTTCATAATGCAATAATACAAAAAACTGAAAATTATAAATTCTTCAAAACAAAAATATGTATTACCTATTTTACATGCAGTTGTCGATTGTTAATGATTAACAAAATCTAAACGGGATCTCACTTAATCAAAAGTCTTCTTGGTACCTTTGAATGCAACTGGAACAGAGTTAGCACCTGAACCTGAAGATCTATCTCTACCACCTCTTGAACCACCGAAACCACCTCTTGGGCCACCTCTTGAGCCACCTCTTGAGCCACCTCTTCCACCTCTGAAGCCACCTCTAGAACCACCTCTGGAACCACCTCTGGAGTCATCTCTTGGGGCAGAGAAGTCTAATCTAACAGCTCTATCACTAATGTATTCACCGTTCATGGCATCTAAAGCAGCCTTAGCTTCATCAATAGAAGAGAATTGAATGTAACCAAAACCTTTAGGTTGTTCAGTTTCTGGATTAGTTGGTAATCTAACACCGATAACATTACCAAATTCTTGGAAAGCTTCTCTAATAGTATCTCTGTCAACTTGGAAGGATAAGTTACCCATAAATAAAGTATCGGATGGTTGGGATGGAGCGTCACCGAACTTCTTAGCTCTGTCAAATGATCTGGCAGATGAAGATTGAGCTTGTGGTTTGGAGTTAGACATATCTAAGTTAATTGGTCTACCATCGATTTCTTTACCTTGCATTTCAGCGATAGCCTTTTCAGCTAATTCTTTAGATTCAAAGTCAACGTAACCGTAACCTCTTGATCTACCAGAATCTCTTTCGGTAATAACTCTAGCACCTAAAACACCACCAATTGGTTCAAATTCCTTCTTTAACCAGTCATCATCAACGGACCAAGATAATCTACCAACAAACAAAGTAGCTGGTTCAGCTGGTTCACTTGACTTGGCTTGTTTAGCTGGAGTGGATTCTTCTTCATTAACATCTTCTAATTTACGTTTCTTTGATTCTGGTTCTTCCTTCTTTTCTTCTTCAGAATCGGAATCTGAGTCACTAGAATCGCTAGAGTCTGAAGAGGAATCGGAGTCAGAGTCAGAAGATTCTTCCTTCTTTTCTTCCTTCTTTTCTTCTTTCTTTTCAACCTTTTCATCATCAGATGAATCGGAATCAGAATCGGAGTCTGAGTCTGAGGATGAATCAGAGTCAGAGGATGATTCTTCTTTCTTTTCTTCTTCTTCGTCAGAGGATGAGCCTGAGTCTGAGTCTGAGTCTGAGGAGGAATCAGAATCGGAATCAGAAGATTCAGATTCACTTGACGATTCTTGCTTCTTAGCAACCTTCTTAGCCTTCTTAGATTCTTCCTTCTTAGTAACCTTAACGGACTTCTTAGACTTCTTTAATTCTGACTTGGCCATTGTGTATATGTTAATATGTAGTTAGGGTAGTAGCTGTGAATTGGAAGGAGTAAAAGTAACAAAGAGGTAACAAGGTAAACTGTTAAAAATTAATTTTTTTTTACACTTGTGAAAAATTTAAAACATCTCAGAAAATTTAAAATTTTAAAAAAAAAAAATCAGGAGCCGCAGTTAAAAAGCAATTTTTAGAATTAGGAGCGAACGAGCGAGCGAGCGCTCTGTATATTGAGAGGAAAGATTTAGTGAATTTTTGAATTTAATTGAATGATATATACAACATAGATATATATAAGTTACCATTACTTCCGTATTTGAAACTCACATAGTATCCATAATGACATTAAAGGTTCCAAAGTTTGTTGTCCCTGGTCAACCAATTGTTCCAATTTTATCTAGTGTATCACAAGCAAAAATTCATTATGAAGCCGGCAAAAATTGTAGGTTACAAGTGATGAAGTTCAATGAGGCCAATATTCCGTGTATAATATCATCGGTTCTAGGAAAAGTGGAAATTAACAAACAAGAGGAAATACAATCTGACGAAGAAGAAAAGATACAAAAGGAAAAAGAGGAAGAGCAAGAAGTTAAATCTAAGGAGTATGAGGTTTACAAAGTTAATGTTATAAATAAAAATGAACCTAGTTTCAATGATTCGAAAGTGTCTACTCCTATTGTTCCTGCTCCAACTAAATTCTCAATAAGTACACCTTCAGAACACGATATTGTTTTAGCAAGAGTTAGTAAAATCACCAATTCAAGAGTTCATGTTGAAATTTTGAATATTGAATCATCAGATAAACATTTAGAAACCACTGTTAAATCATTGTTATTGACTAATTTGATACCTGCGGAAACAGGAGAAACTTTCAGAGGTATAATAAGATCCCAGGATATTAGATCAACGAATAGAGACTCTGTGCAAACTTGGAAATGCTATCAGCCTGGGGATATAGTTAGAGCTGAAGTGATATCATTAGGCGATGGTGTGAATTACTATTTAAGTACAGCCAAAAATGAATTAGGAGTGTTGCTGGCAAGATCTGATAATGGTGAGTTGTTGCACGCCATAGACTGGGAGAAGATGATTGGATTGCAAAGTGGTGTTATTGAAGCTAGAAAGTGTGCAAATCCATTTTAGGTTTTAACTTAATTTTATATTACAGAGAGTAGTGTATGTAACGAGAAAAAAAGCATATAACATAAAAAAAAAAGAAAATCAAGTTACGAATATTATATATATAGGAGATAGTAATGGATAAAGAAAAACAAATAAATTGCTATATAAATTGGGAATAATAATAGTAATAGTAATAATAATAATAGTAATAATAATAATAATTGAATAGTTATGATTACAAGCAAGTCATAAATCAAACGGCCTCTCTAATTATCCTTAGAACAATCTCTACCAAAGATACCAACCTTAATCCAATCAGTAACAACTAAAATCTTGTTTCTCACACCTAGAAGCATAGAAACATAAGCACTTCTCCAGAATATGAAAGTTAAGTTACCACCAACGGAAACAGTTGACCATTTGAAGAAAGACAAATCGGCAACAGCTCTTTCAGAACCAATATAAGCTAAAGCACCTTGATGTTCGTAAGCAAATGACTCAAGGTTCTGGGTATGTCTAGCAATTCTTTTGTTTAACTTTTCAATGGCAGCAGGGTCTTCCTCTTTAGAAACTTGGAATTGTAAATCATCAATCTTGGAAACCTTATTGAAATGTTTAGCTAGGAAATGACCTTGTTGATGAGCAACTTGAGCAGTAGGTGGGTTTTTAGTAAAAGTACAATCACCAATTGCATAGATATTCTCAGCACCATAAAGTTTTTGATGGTCATCGACTAACAAACCTCTTCTTGAAGTTTGCTCTGGGATTTTGGAAGCTAATTTAACAGTTATATTTCTCTGGGCGTTACCACCAGCCCAAACTAAAGTACCATACGGAATAACTAAATCTTCGGTAGTACCATCAGGCTTTTTGGAAGAAGCATAAACATTTCTAGCGTCAACTTTTTTAACCATAGTATTTGTTTTTAAATCAACACCTTGTTCTTTGAACACTTTTTTAGTGTATTCGATCAATTTGTGATGGAACATACTTAAAACGTTTGGCATGGCTTCAATCAAGGTAACATTCATTTCTTTTTCGATGCCAGGGATGAATTTCTTCAAATCTTGATCGATATAGTCTTTAACTTCAGCAGCCAATTCAACACCAGTTGGGCCACCACCACAAACGACAAAAGTCATTAATCTTTTTCTCTCTTCTGAGCCTTCTGGTAGTAATCTGGCAGCTTCAACAGAGTTGAATAATTTTTGTCTAACAGCAGTAGCATCATTTGATTCTTTCAAGAAGGAAGAGTACTCTTTGATACCTTCGATACCAAAAGTGTTAACTTTAGCACCGACAGAGTAAACTAAGTAATCGTAGTCCAATTCGGTTTGAATTGGTTCATTATCATTAATAAAGGCATCACCAATTGCAAATCTATCAGATTTATGTTCAATTGAGATTTTTTTATTTTCAAGATCGATATCAGTAACGGCAGCTTCAAAATACTTAACTTCACCCGGAGTTTGTCTAGCAATTAGTCTAACAGGATCACAGATTGACTTTGAATCGATGGTACCAGTAGGGACAGAAGGTAATAAAGGAGTGAACAAGAAGTAGTTTCTTGGTGAAACAATCATAACGTTAAATTGGGTAGTATCTAACTTTTGTAAAAAGGACATAGCTCCCCAACCAGAACCAACAATGACAACAGTTTTTCTCTTGTTTCCATTTGGCTTCAAAGGGGTTTGAGGTTGTTGGTCAGCAGGGTTAGTTTCTTTATACACCAGGTAAGTTAGGTAGGACCAACCAGCAATGGTTGAAAACATGGTGATTCTAAAAGTCCATCTCCAGAATCCAGCACCTTTCTTCTTTGGGGGTTGAGTTTTAGTTTGAACTGGAGCTGGAGCTGGAGTTGGAGCTGGAGGAGTCACAACTGTTTTTTTCAGTTCCTGTAAAAAGTAGTTTGAGGTGGATAAGGCTCTTAGAGGTTGAGTTCTAAGAGGGAATCTCGAGACACCTCTTGTGACAGGAACAGTTAGTTTGCGGGCTAATAGCATTGTAGTTCACCGTTGTTGTCTTGCCTGAATAGTAAGATTGTGTAAAATAAAGAGAAAAAGAAAGAGAAAGAGAAGAGTAACAAATACAGTTACAACTGAGAGCAGCTCAGTCAGTCACTGCTCTCTCTCTCTCTCTGCTCACAGCTCTCCGGCCGCCGTTGCCGCAGACTTTTCACTTTGTCGATAATCGATAATCGATAACTTACTGGTTAGTGGTGGTGTGTGATGGTCACTGATTGGTCCGTTTACCCTATTTCAGTGGATCTTATTAGTTGGGGGCTATCTAGTAGCTGTGTAAGCTTAAGTCAAATGAGCTGTGTTCTCTACGGTATACCGTGGTTATAACTAGGACCATGGCATCTCGTTGTTCCTCTCCGTCTCCGTTACGCGAGTCTCTTGTATTTCTTCAAGATACCTTTTCAGGATCAAATCGAAGTTGAAAATACTATAAAAACAACATGAAAACACTCAAAACTCGAAAGAAGCTCTTTTTGACTAGGATAAAGGGCGGCCTCCTATTCTCTCTGGAGTCCCTTAACCAGTCTTTTGTTCTTCTCTCTTACTCTCGGAGTACGTTGCTATGCTATGCTCCGCTGAACTGCACCGCGTCACCTAATCTTCGGCCTCTTATAATTTCTACAGGTTGATCCAGGCTAATCCAGGCTTCCTTAATGGCTCCTAATGGCTCCTAATGGCTAGTTTTCCTTCTTGAACCTCTCTCAAATGGCTAGTCTGCTCTCTTTCTACTCGACTCTCTGGCGGCTACCTCTCCTTTCTGGGCTGAGCACGTGACTCGCTTCGAGGTTATCGGCCGGCACGGCTGTACCCGCTGGGTCCGGATCCGGTAGGTGGGGCAAGCCTCCCGAGCCCCCAAACCGCGCCGCTGATCAGTGACTTTTGTGAGTGGTAGCAACACATAAACACACATGGATAACTGGAGAGCCCCCGTTTATTCATATATATATAGATTAAATTAAAGTAAATTAAAGTAAAGTAAAGTAAATCAGTGATATCCATTTTGATATTTATCTTGTTGGTGTTGCTGCTGTTGCTGCTGTTGCAGTAATTGGATGTCGTACATAGCAGTATCTGTGGTTTGAACAACTGACCCTGTATTATGATTATCATTACTCGTCTGGCCATGCTGGGCTGCATTGGCTAGTTCAATCATTTGATTCGTATCTAGTGAATTACTGCCATGGTGATGTGGTTTCAATAATTTAGCAATCTCTTCAACGCTCTTTAATCCTGTAGTTTCAGAACTTGGCCGTTGGTGCTGTTCTTGCTGATGACGTTGAAGCTGTTGTTGTTGTTGTTGTTGTTGTTGTTGTTGTTGTTGAAGTTGGTTGAAATGATGATGAGCTTGATCCAAATTAAATGCCATATCTTCTGTCGAGTCCTTCTTCCAGGGCATTGAACTATGCGTTTTATGATTGTAACTCATCTGAATAATGCCTGTAACTAAATCATAATTTAATGAAATTTTCGAATTGCAATCCTCCGTTTTCAATTTATTAACAACTTGTCTTTTATTTTCACTACGAGATTTTCTTTGACGTGATTTATCTTGTGAACAAATAAATGTCCATGTGAGCTTTTTTGCTCTGAATGGATTCATGTCATCCAACTTAGGTCGATGATGATCTCTAACTGCAAACTTAAATCCAGTTAAATCTTGTAAAGGTGTAACATAGTGGCTTACAATCATATCTGACACTTGCTTAACCAATTCGTCTGTCAATTGTTCTGGTTCATATCTAGGGAAAATGTTCGCATCAGCATAATCTCTGTAATTATGATTGAAAACATCAACTCTTGTATTGTCAGCAACCCTACTTTGATACGCCGGTAAATCATCGTTAAGATCGGGTAATTTAGCAGGAGCTCTAATCTTTTTATCCTTGACTCTTCTTTTCATCCTACAATTATAACATGTTTGATATCTTTGAAGTTCATCTTGAGATTCGTCTAATCTTTTTACTCTACATCTTGAACATTTTCTAACTGGTCCTCCTTCATATACACCAACTCTTGATAGACTTCTCTTTTTTGGGTTTACATACCCATGATGTTGTGCTTGTTCTTCAAAACTTGTTGTAACTTGAACTTGTCCATTTTCTTGTAGTTGTTGTTGTTGTTGTTGTTGATGATGATGATGTGACTCTGGAAGAAAAGAATACAGTTCTTGTTGTGTATTGTGGACAGCATTCACGACGGTTTCTCTATCTGTTTCTATAGATTGTTTAGCTTGGATTGATGCCTGGGCTGCTGCTTCTGCCTCGGCGATCAAAGCAGAGTCTTGATGATTATCAGTGTTACCAGTTTCATGAATCCTAGGATTCTGCAGACTTTTAAGTTGATCATCCACGTCTGCCAGCGTGATTTGTGGAGATTTGGAAGCAGGTAGTGCTAGCCCATTGAGAAGTTGGTTACTCTTGGATCCCTGATGGCCATCCATGATAAAGCGGTTCGTATCAAATATTAATTGGTTTATAAAAAGGCAAAAAAAACAACTGTAAGTTGAAGTCCGTCTTGTAAATCTGGGGTAAGCCAAAGTCTGGTCGGAGATCTGATGTGTGTGGGAACGAACGATAAGATAAGTGAAAGAAAATAGGTGAACAGGGATAAAATATGACAGCAAAAAAAAAATCAAAAAAATCAAACCTCCAAATTGTTGATACAATTGGCATAAATGCAGTGGAGCGGTCCCAGTGTGTGTGTGTGTTATGCTTGTGTGTAAGTGATTGATAACAGCCAACAGATTACACCTGTACACTGGTAAGATCAACATTACACCTTTATTCATTCATCATTTAATTTAATTGGGTGCTTTTTACTTGTCACGTTAATGCGATCTCTGTATTTATATAACTAACCACCTATCTTCAGAAATACTAGAATGTCAAGATCAAGAAGAACAGGGACTGCCCCAAATTACAACGAGGATGAAAATGAAGACGAATTCATGATTCCTGAAGATGATGACTTTGAAGAAGAAGAAGAAGAAGAAGCAGATGCCCCTATTACATCCAGAACACAGAAGAAAAAACGTGTGATAGTGGAAGATGAATATGAAGAAGATGATATCGATGATGATGAACAAGACCAAGATTTTGATGAAGATATCGATATTCACGCTCCAATAGGTGATGATGATGAAGAGGATTTTAATGATTACGATGATGACTTTAATTCTCCTAAAAAAAAATACAAAAAGAAATCTAAAATCAATTTAAACCCAAGTGTCTCAATTGTAAAAAATAAATCTAAACTATCAGTCAAACTTAAATTCAACCATAAAAAAAATGATAATGCAATTGAATCATCATCAGATTCAAAACATCAAATTGCAAGACAAACAAATAGATCAGCTGGTAGACGTAATTATACAGAGACGAGTGAAGAACCAGACATATTTAATGATTTCGAACATGATTTTGATGACATGGGAATTCAAACAAACGAAGATAGCATGGATATGAATGATGATGACGATGATGACGAAGAAGAAGATGATGATGATGGACAAACTACAGATATTACAAAAGCAACTGAAAGACAACATTCCAAATCAGTTGATCTCGGGGGTGATGAATCGGATACTTCAGTTTCAACATTGGTAACTAAAAAGAAAAGAAAAGGTGCCAAAGAACTTCTTTCGTTGATGGATAATGGAGGAAAGAAGAAAGAATTAACCGAAGAAGAGATTCAGCTAAGAAAGCTAGAAGCTGCCAGAAAGAGAAAGAATTTTAATGCAAGAAAACTTGAAAGAGAGAAGAAAGATACTATTAATAAACTATTGATGAAAAGAGCTGACAAAGTGAGGAACTTGAATAATTTGAAGGGTAAAGAATATGAAGATGATGATAATGACGATGGAAAAACTGAAGGTAAGAGAAGAATTCTGATAAAGCATGATGCATTTTTCAGTTGGACTTCAAAAACCGTTTCAGTGAATGGAAAATCAGACAATCGCTCATTTTATTCGTTCAATTTATAAATTACAATTCACTTCAAAAATTCATATAATATAATTGAATTATCATTAATTTTTTTTTTTTTAATAGTAAGCATTGAAAGATTCCGGAACCAGTATAAACAAAAACAAAAAATGAGAAGAAGAAAAAGCAAGTATGAATAATATTATTTCCTGTTTAGTCATCTAAAGGAAGACCTAGAGCTTGTCTTTGAGACTTTGATTCTGGATCAAAGAATGGGATTTCAGCTAATGAAGTAACTCTGGTACCATGTCTCGATTCTAGACCTTCATGATCCCAAATACTTCTATGTTGAGAAACTCTGTTATCCCAAATAGCAGAGGTACCGTAACCTGGCTTTGATGGTTTCCAATTAAATCTAACTTGGATATCAGCATTCTTTTCAAAAACATCAACCAAGTATTTCAAGATAACATCGGATTCAACCGGTGATAAACCGATAATTCTTCTACACATTGTTCTGTTAACAAACAAAGATTTCCAACCAGTTGCAGGGTGTGTTCTAACTAACGGATGAACTCTTTCAATTCTCTTAGGACCCCCAAATGGATCATCTCTGTCTAAATAACTATGAGCAGAAATGTAAACAGCCTGCTTACCATCCAAAAATCTTTTCATTTCTTCAGAAAGTTTGTCATATGCAGCATAACCAGAAGACCATAGAGTATCACCACCAACTTCAGGAATGGTATCTAGATGTAAATGAGTAATACCGGCAGGTTGATGTTCATGGACTAAATCTGTGTGCCATGCTTGATTACCCTTAGCACCAAACTTATCAGAATTCCAATTACCATAATTAGCGTTTTTGAAAGTTAAACCCATACCCTTCTTGTTCTTGTAGTCATTCCAAATGACAGTGATACCTGGATGACCTGGGACTTGATGAGCTTGTGGATGTTGTTCAAGTTGACCCCAGTACTGTCCTAATTCTTTTTGTTTTTGAGGAGCTAATTTTTGATCTCTAAAGAAAACAACAACTCTTTCAGCAATTAACAAAGCCAATTCATCTTTTTGTTGGTCATTCAAGTCAGCTAATTGAACACCAACAATTTCAGTACCAATGTGTTTAGTTAAATGAATCACTTCGGTAGCAGCACCAAACAAAGCCTTCTTTTCTGGATCAGCATTCTTACCTCTCTCAACGTAAGGATAATCTTCATTTCTAATGGCAAAAGCTTCATCAACAAAAACAGGGACTTTTTCTATATCTGGAATTTGAGGATAACCTTTAGAAATATCAACACCAGAATCAGTCAATCTTTTTCTAGCAGCATCAGGTAAGATTTCTAAACCAGCAGGATCTGGACCAGCAGAGACTTTAACTCTGGTCTTTTCAGATTGACCCTGTCTACCAAGTTGTAATTTACCAGTACGTCTTATGATTTCTTTGACTTTTTGATCAATTGGAATATCATCGTTAATTTCTAGTTTTTCAGCGTTTGGTCTTAACTCTAAAGTTTGGGTAGCAGTAGCAACAGGAGCCATTTTTGTGGGATGAATAAATGATAACTGTAGATAATAACGAGAGCCTTTCTTCTAAAAAAACTTTAATATAGAAAAAAGGAAAATTGAATAGTTTTATAGAAAGCAGCAAACAAGGGTGTTACTGTGTATAGTCAATAGGAATGAAACTTGTGGGTTTGGCCCGCTAAACCGCTTCTTAAATTGTGGCTCTGTTTCTTAGTCATCCATCCTAGAATCGGGTCTTACGATATTAGACAAGCATGGTGATAATTCTAATATTGATCCTGTATATCCGGGGGTATGCCTATGTGCAACTTTGTTTAGTGGTTGAAATTGTGGCGTAAAGCTCAAATATCTAATTTTTTCAGAAATTTTTAATCATTGTAGCAGAAGGTTTGATCGAGCGGGAACTTGGCGCAACATGATGGGAGCGCGGATGTGTACCGATCTGTCTCTTGAATACAATTACGATACAAACACAGGTGTGTTTTCTCGAATTTGAAACTAAAGAATGTTATTGAAATTAAAATCTATACAAAAGTCATTAGTCTTCTAAAGGTAATCCTAAAGCCTCTCTTTGGGATTTTGATTCCTGATCAAAAAATGGGACTTCAGCTAATGAGGTAACCCTAGTACCATGTCTTGGTTCAACCCCTTCATGATCCCAGACATTTCTATGCTGGGAAACTCTATTATCCCAAATAGCAGAGGTACCGAGACCTGGTTTTGATGATTTCCAATTAAATCTAACCTGAATATCAGCGTTTTTTTCATAAACATCATATAAGTAATTCAAAATAACATCAGATTCGACTGGAGATAATCCAACAATTCTGACAGTCAAACCTCTATTAACATACAAAGATTTCCACCCGGTAGCAGGATGTGTTCTAACTAATGGGTGAACTCTTTCAATTCTCTTTGGACCACCGAATGGGTCTTCTCTCTCTAGATAGGCATGTGCAGAACAAAATACAGCCTCCTTACCATCTAAAAATCTTTTCATTTCTTCGGATAGTTTATCATAAGCAGCGTAACCTGATGCCCAAAGAGTGTCACCCCCAACTTCAGGGATAGCATCTAAGTGTAAATGAGTATAACCAGCAGGCTGATGTTCATGAACTAAATCTGAGTGCCAAATTTGATTACCTCTGTCTCCATGTTTAGAATTCCAATTACCGTAATTAGCGTTCTTAAAAGTTAAATTCATACCTTTCTTCTTTCTATAATCGTTCCAAATAACAGTAGCTCCCTTTAAGCCAGGAACATGGGGAATTTGAGCATGCTTTTCGATTTGGCCCCAATAATCTCCCAAATCCCACTGCTTTTGAGGGGATAATTTTTGATCCCTAAAGAAGACAACAACTCTTTCAGCAATTAACAGAGCCAATTCATCTTTTTGTTGATCGTTCAAGTCAGCTAATTGAACACCAACAATTTCAGTACCAATGTGTTTAGTTAAATGAATCACTTCGGTAGCAGCACCAAACAAAGCCTTCTTTTCTGGGTCGGCATTTTTACCTCTTTCAACGTAAGGATAGTCTTCATTTCTAATAGCAAACGCTTCATCCAAATACACTGGAACTTGTCTATAGTCAGGAACTTCTGGATATCCTTTAGATATGTCAATGCCGGAGTCTGTCATTCTTGTTTTCGAAACTTCTGGTAAAATTTCTAAACCTTCAGGATCCGGACCAGTGACATTCTTTTCAGCGTCTTTAACACCTCTAACTTTGATTTCACCAGTGCCTTTAATGATTTGCTCAATTTTCTTATCCAAAGGAAGATCATTTGAAACTTCGAACTTTTGTTCTCTCAGAGAAAGAGTAGCTGTTGCAACTGGAGCCATGTCTGTCTTTTTTTGATTCTAGAAAGGGGCAAATTATGCTATTAAGCAGCGATTTTCAAAGTTGTAATCTAGATTCTTTCACCAAAGAAAACCTACCTGCTTTTATAGCCATCTTGAATATATGCTCAGCCAATTGATAAATAAATGCAATCGATCAATATATGCAATCTATGATAAATCTCATATAGATAATTAACAATCATAATTTTAGCCACCACCACTGTTTTAGGGTTCAATTCGAGGTCGATTCGAGGTCGATTTGGACCCCGAAAAGGAAGATACCCCAAGATCGACCCGAGATGGCTGTCGCACGCTAACCTCACAGGTGTGGCTTCCGCTTCACAGTTGAAACTGTGGTTTATTCAGAATTTGATTACAAAACCAAACCGCTGGGTTTCCCATAAGCGAATATCATGCATTGGCCAATCATTAATACATGTTCAACTATAGAGAGTAAACTATGCCTAAAGATAACGGTCCGTTCCCGATTGCATTTGGAAATTCAACAATCAATTAAAACAGAAATGATGTGATGTCTTTTTCGTTCCGAAACAAATATATATTTGGTTGATTCTTCAGTTTACTTGTTAAATGAAACAATTTCTGTAAACCAAGGAAAAAACCTACAATTACAACTTATATCCAATTTTATTCATTATGCCTATTAGTGTTGGTCAAAAAATCGAAGCTAAGTCTGTTGGAATTATAGGTGGTGGTCCTTCTGGTATTGCATCCTTATACGATTTGACCAGAGCTTTAAAAAACGGTAAGTCATTATTTGGAAAGAAATTTATTGAAGAATTTGAAGAGCTAAAGGAGACTGCTTTTGACGAAGTTGTTTTATTTGAAAGAAATTCATCTATTGGTGGTGTCTGGTCCAAAACAAGTTCAGGTAATAATAATAAAGATTTGAATCTGCCTGATTTTGAATTAGTTGGAAACGAGCTTGGAAACCCAGAGTCTATTTTCGTTAAAGCTGAGATTTCTGAAGAATTAGAAGCCAAACTTAAGTCATCAAGCAAAGACCATCCAATTATAATTAATAAAAAACAATTAGACGCTTCCGACATTCATCAATGGAAATCTTCTGCTGCTTACGAAGAATTGTTCACCAATGTTACAAATAGATACATGTCTTATTCATTTGATGAATTATCTAAAGAAGAACTCAAGTCTCTAGAAACACGTTATAAGCATTTGAAGATGTTTCAATCTGCTAAAGATGTTGGTAATTATTTAGAAAAGGTGGTTAAAGATAACAATCTAGAAAAATATATTAGATTAAGTTCAAATATTGAAAGGGCCAAAAAGCTAAGCAATGGTAAATGGGAATTGGTTATCAAGTCTCAAGAAGTCGATTCTTCCAATTCTGTTATCATTGATAAGTGGTATAAACAAGAATTCGATGCTATTATTATAGCTAATGGTAAAACTGTTCCATATGTTCCAAACCTTCCGAATTTAAATGAGTTCGCCCAAGTTAATAAAGATAAAGTTACCATCACACTAGCCAAAGCTATTAAAAATGTTGAATTTATAGAGAAGTCCAAAAAAATATTATTCATTGGTGCGTCTGTTTCTGCTGTTGATTTAATTCAATATGCTTTCCCTAGAGATATATCGAACCCTTCTATATATATCTCAAGAAGAGATGATGTTGGTAAAGGTTCTGCTTGGACAAGGGTCTGCTCTCATGCTAGAGGTATAATTAACAAACCTGAAATTTCAAAGTTTATACCTAAAACTAATAGTATTCAATTCAAAGATGGTTCAATTGAATCTGATTTCGATGCTATTGTTATTGCTACTGGTTATCATGTTTATTATCCATTTTTAGAAAAAGAATATCAAGAAAAACATGCGGACTTAACTAAGTTTTATTTATATACGTTTTCCATTGATGATCCTACGTTAGCTTTAGTCGGTAATACATATGCAGGTTTCTTCTTTAATAGGGTTGAATCACAGGCCGCAGCATTGGCTTCTATATGGTCAGGACAGAAACTGTTACCTTCAGTTGAAGAACAAAAAAAATGGTATGAAGAAAAATTTAAACAACGTTTGGTTGAGGCTACTATAAAAAAGTACTTCATTGATCCTTTAATTGATTTAGCTTTAGAAGGACGACCAAATCCATTAGAATTCAATGAAGATAAACTTTATCATGTTGAGCATAATGCTGCGGGTAAGCGTACCGTTGAAGAATTATTTTTCAAATTCAGGGATGGTGAAATAACTCATAGAGATGTTATTTAATTGCGCATTATTCTGTAAATATTTTGAATTATTTATTTATTTTTTCTTTGATAAGATTGACCTAATTCTAACGAGAAATGGCATAAATGAAATATATATAAATTCACCTATAAAAGCTCAATGATCTTTAGTAGGGTTTTCCAATTTCCCAACCATTTTTTTGAATCTTTTAATTAGGAAGATACCTTCAAATAAGCACATGAACAAATACTGTAAACGAACTGGACTTGGAACTCTATACTTGTTCAACAAAGGTCTTAGCGTAAAGACAGCTTCTAAAGCATGGATAACCAGTAGAACACCTGCTAAAACAGAAGAATAAGCAAGTAAAGTGGTGGATGTTTCATGGGGGATACTTAATAAAGATTCCAAAACGAAATAGGAAACAAACGGAATTTTAGGTGCAATAGTTATTAAACAAATAGTTGAAAGTGATATTAGTTCCAGAGGCTGGCTTGGATATACAATATCTTTGATTTGGAAAGCACTAAAACCTCTATTACAAGCCGCTTCTTTAGCCATTTCAACCAATCTTAATCTAGCTTCGCCAAAATCCTTTAAAGGGGGATTGAATGGAATCTTAACTGATTTTTTAGTGGATCTCTCTAAATATGAAATATCCATGCTATTTAATTCAAATGATTCCATAGAAACATCGCTGATACTTGAGTTAAGCTTTTTGTTTCCGAAGACTTCCAAGTAGTCTTGCAAAGAAAGGTTGTGGTCTTTGTTCATGTGAGCTATAATTCTTGATTGTGGATCCATCTTAATTGATTTTTTTAAGAAAAAATGAGCTTGACCAGTCTCGTCGATTCCCAGTTGTGTTGAACAAAACGACGAGCTATATTCACTTAGCTAACATGTAGTATTTGTAATCAAGAAGAGCAAGCGATCTGGATTCCTGAAGTTCGGGTGCGTGTGCCACTCGAATCTGCCTCTAAGCTGGATCTGTTTAGATTTTAAAAAATCAATTGTATTTGAGGGCAGGTTCATTTTGTGTATATGCTCCACCATCAATTGGTGAGGCTAGCAATGTCCAAACAGCTTTTAGTTACAACTGGTGCTACGGTAACATTTGTAAAGTTGATTAACTACGTTCTTGATCTGCAGTTTATATTAGAAATCAAATCACTGGATTATAATCGACTTGTTGTTCAATATGGAAACTCCGATACTTCTAAGGACTTGATCCTTTCCCTTCTATCCAAATTAGAAACATCTAAGCCTATCAAGGAATTGAAAGATGGTACAATTGATACTAATATAAGGGATGTCGACGTTAAATGTATTAAGTTTGATTCTAATTTTGTTGAAAACTATACTCTAA
Source organism: Ambrosiozyma platypodis (assembly GCA_030557395.1). NCBI lineage: Eukaryota > Fungi > Ascomycota > Pichiomycetes > Pichiales > Pichiaceae > Ambrosiozyma > Ambrosiozyma platypodis. The sequence continues at coordinate 363,618 of JAKTPC010000004.1, read as the reverse complement.
AATCAGATTTAATCATTTCTCACGCTGGGACCGGCTCGATACTTGATACACTTCGCTGCAATAAGAAACTGTTGGTGGTCATCAATGAAGATTTGTTGGATAATCATCAACTTGATATTGCTAAGGCATTTGAACAACTTGGTGTATTGTGTTATCATGAAGGATCCTATAATGATTTTCTTAAGCTTGTTCAAAAAGTTAGTAACTCCAAGTTCAAAGAATTATCCCAGCCCAATGGCCCTTTGATTGAAAACATAATATTTTCAGAATTGTAGAAAAAATACTTGGAAATCATGATTTACGTGTGAATATACTGTGTTCGATAGTCCTATAACGTACCTATTGTGCATGAAATGATTCATTCACAGTTACAATACTATAAATGGCTTTGAAATAGTAATTTAATATGCCAAATGTATGGAATCACTTCCTCAATACTCAAAACTTTGGGCAGATCATTTGGTTTTTTTAGGAAGAACTTTCTGTTTTTAGATAGAACCAAGTTTCAAGTCACTTTCTAAGAACCCAAAGGTATTATGTATATAGCTTTCAAGAATGAAATAAATGTTATCTACCACTTATAAGTAATATAGAATATATGAGGAGGCAAAATATCTTCAATTTCTTCCTTCAAAGGAGTATATCCGATACAACTCCAACCGAAACAGTTCGAACGTGGAGGTTATTTGGGCAGTAAGTGGTGGAACTTGGTTACTCAGTTAGGAGTTAAGTTTCGAACGCTTTGATTTGTTGGAGACATGATATAACGGTATCACCATACTTAATTTATCATTTTGGGGAAAAGAAAAGTTCCAAAAGCGGGTTGTCCACTGATTTCACACACAGCCAATAGCGCTTAATTCTATCAAGCTACATACATATATTGCAGTGTATACAACTGCATAATTAAGTCTGACTAAACATTTGGGGGAGAAAACAAGGGTTGATGATTGGAATAGATACTGTTTTTTTCACTCTCCGACGATGGTGATAATGTCAGAGGCACTTGTAGATTGTCCCAAAATAATTATATTTCAACCAGTGATCAACCATCGCCATTATTCATCCATACGTAACCAAATTGATGAATGCTAGCAGTATAGGTATCTTAATTCACATTCATAAATCAACGCTAAGGGGTCAAAACTTCCAATTCTAACTGTACTACATATAAGTTATGTAAATCCCAAAAATTCTCGTCTATAATATAAAAATAACTAATTTCACATGTTACCATATAATATGCACTTATTGTTAGCCGCCGTTCCCTTAATCTACCGTGTATGCTCGTTGTTCAATTTATTCAATTGTAGAATAAAATTAAATTAGGTGCACACGCTTGCTTGAACATATATACGTATAAGTTAGATAATATTTTAATATTTTTAAGTTGTTGATAATTGGAAAAGGGATTATCACTGGGTGTGTTGGGATTTCCAGGGAAAGGTAAAAAGATAGAACTAAAACTTCGATGAAGATCATGAATCAAGATCCAATCTTCCACAACTAACTAAAAGATATAAGAATTTCGATAGTGATTAGCGATTAAGAAATTAGGTACAGATAGGTACGATTTTAGAAACGCACAAGCTATAATTAGAACTTCTGGGAGATCGTTCGTTGGCACTACGTATGCATTCAACTTCCATTGATGAAATGGCTGATGGTGGCTGGTTATTTCAAGAGAGATGGAAAGATCAAAATGTCAACAGTAGGATCTGCAGAACGACCATTAAAAGCCAACTTGTGCTAATTACATGCATGACGCGGCTCAGATCAGACTATTTTTAGCATACTCCATGACTACAATGCGGCTCGAGATCGCTATAGCTGGGTCGAAATGGCTGGGGCTGCTTGCAGTGTATTATGAACTTGATTTGGGAAGCAGGTCATAGCGTTTAGGGTTGGAAGGGCCGGGATGTTCAACGAGTTAACAACATTGGGCCTCCTTTGCGCCACTTGATTCACAGCAATCAAGTTTCCTCCAAATCCTATAAATACTCTCCAATATTCCCCTTAATCTATCTCTCATCCCATTCTTGTCCATCTCTATATCCATCACAGAACAAGTTTCAATACTTACAAACACCTCAACTACAACTACAAATACAAACACTACAATGCAATACAGATATTCAGTTTTAGGTGCCATGAGCTTAGCTTCCAATGCTATGGCCGCTTATATTCCATCTGAACCGTGGTCTACTTTGACTCCAGAAGCTTCTCCTATCGGTTCTACTGACTATACAGCTACTTTTGGTATTCAAATCATTGCTACTACAGCTGCTTCTGACTCAAAGGCTAAAAGAGATGTCGTCACACAAATTGGTGATGGTCAAATTCAAGGAACCACTTCCACTGCCGCTGCCGTTGTTACTCAAATTGGTGATGGTCAAATTCAAGGAACTACTTCCACTGCCGCTGCCGTTGTTACTCAAATTGGTGATGGTCAAATTCAAGGAACTACTTCCACTGCCGCTGCCGTTGTTACTCAAATTGGTGATGGTCAAATTCAAGGAACTACTTCCACTGCCGCTGCCGTTGTTACTCAAATTGGTGATGGTCAAATTCAAGGAACTACTTCCACTGCCGCTGCCGTTGTTACTCAAATTGGTGATGGTCAAATTCAAGGAACTACTTCCACTGCCGCTGCCGTTGTTACTCAAATTGGTGATGGTCAAATTCAAGGAACTACTTCCACTGCCGCTGCCGTTGTTACTCAAATTGGTGATGGCCAAATTCAAGGTACTACTTCCACTGCTGCTGCCGTTGTTACTCAAATTGGTGATGGTCAAATTCAAGGTACCACTTCCACTGCTGCTGCCGTTGTTACTCAAATTGGTGATGGTCAAATTCAAGGTACCACTTCCACTGCTGCTGTCGTTACTCAAATTAGTGACGGTCAAATTCAAGGTACCACTTCTACTAATACAGTTTCCGGAGCTACTCAAATAAGTGATGGCCAAGTTCAACAAACAACTGCTACTTCAGCAGGTGAAAAATCGACTGAAACTGGATCCAACGCAACAGTTGCTTGCTTGTCTGAAGGTTCCCTATCCATGACATTAAATAGTTCTATTTTAACTGATGGTGCTGGTAGAATTGGTTCTATTGTTGCTAACAGACAATTTCAATTTGATGGGCCACCTCCACAAGCTGGTGCTCTGTATGCTGCCGGTTGGTCTATTACCGATGATGGTAAATTAGCTCTGGGTGATAACACTTTATTCTATCAATGTTTATCTGGAAACTTCTACAACTTGTATGATGAACACATTGGCTCTGACTGTGATCCAGTTTACCTTGAGATTGTTGACTTAATTTCTTGTTAATCAAATATAATTATAATCTTTTTTTTTGCTATTATGTTTTATTATTATTCTTTCGTCTTCGTTGCATCTTTCATTCTTTTTAACTACTTGATCATTTTGGGTTTTTTCTTTTTGCTTACTTTTGCATATATATACACTCCTTCTAATGTACTTTTATAATTTTAATTATTATTTAAATCGTTAAACTATGCTGAGCGATCGTTAGTTAATTCAGTGTATATTGAGCTATCCAAAGCCTCCCACGCTCCCACGCGCCGGTCGACGTACCAGCCGACCGCACACCATTACCCGGCCCTGATCTGCCGCTCTCGATCTGTGTCGCTGCGCTGGCACCATCCACCCAACCTGACTCCCGGTTACCTTTAAACCACTATCAAACTTTTGGTAATTGAAACATACCTTCATAGTCACCCCGTCAATTTATAGAAGACATTCATATCTCCCTAATCATGGCCGAAAATCCTCCAATCGACCTCATTGATGTGTGTCAATTGCCATCATTAGGAATCAATCCACAGTTCTTTAATTTCATGGCAACAACATTGGAGTCTGATCATTATGTTTGTGTTAGAGAAACATCAGAATCTGGTAATGCTGTTGCGATCGTCGATTTAAAGAATAATAATCAAATAACAAGAAAATCGATGTCTGCAGATTCTGTTATAATGCATCCTTCTCAAAATGTCATTGCATTAAGAGCTAATGGTACTACATTGCAGGTTTTCAACTTATCCAGTAAGCAAAGATTAAAGTCTAATGTTACTTCAGAACCAATTATTTTCTGGAAATGGTTGAATGAAGAAACCATTGGTTTAGTTACAGCTACCTCTGTTTTTTCTTGGAATATTTTTGATGGTACTGAAAATGGTCCAGCTTTGTTGACTTCAAGACATGTTTCTTTGGCTAATTGTCAACTAACTCAATTTGTTGCAAATCATGATTTATCTTGGTTTGCATTGTGTGGTATTGCTCAAGAAAATGGCAGAATTGCAGGCCATATTCAATTGTACTCTAGAGCTAGAAATATTTCTCAACCAATTGAAGGTCACGTTTGTTCCTTTGCAAAGGTTAAATTACAAGGTTCCCCAATTGAAACTCAATTATTTGCCTGTGCCTCGAAAACAGCTGAAGGTGGTAACTTACATATTTTAGAAATTGACCATCAAGACGGTGCTCCTCATTTTACCAAAAAGTCTACTGAAATATTTTTCCCTGCTGAAATTCCAAACGATTTTCCAGTTTCTCTGCAAATTTCTAATAAATTTGGTGTTTTATACATTTTAACTAAGTTCGGTTTCATTCATTTATATGATATCGAAACTGGTAAAAAGATCTTCTTGAACAGAATTTCTTCAGACCCAATTTTCACTGCTGCAGGTTTTAATGATAATCAAGGTGCTATTACTGTTAACAGATCAGGTTCCGTTCTAGCTGTTGAACTCGCAACTGATAGAATTATTCCTTACATTCTAAAGAATTTAGGTGACGTTGAACTAGCCTTAGATTTAGCATCTAGAGGTGGTCTTCCAGGTGCTGAATCTTTGTTTGGACAACAATTTAATCAATCAGTTGCAACTGGCGATTATCAAGCTGCTGTCAAAATTGCTGCTTCTTCTGCTCAGCTAAGAACCCCAGATACAATTTCAAGACTTAAATCTTTACCAACTCCTGCTGGCCAACCTGCGCCAATCTTACAATATTTGGTCTATTTATTGGATAGGGGTTCGTTGAATAAATTTGAAACTTTAGAATTAGTTAGACCTTTAGTTTCTCAAAATCGAATTGAAACTTTAGAAAAATATCTGAAAGAAGATAAATTAGATTATTCCGAAGAATTGGGTGATTTAATCAAGCCTCATAATACTACTCTAGCTTTAGCCGTTTACTATAAATCTCAAGTTCCCTCAAAAGTTGTTACATCTTTAGCTGAATTAGGCCAATTTGATAAGATTTTACCATATTGCGAACAATCAAATTACCATCCAAATTTTACTGTTCTAATCCAGAATATATTAAGAGTTAACCCAGATAAAGCTGCTGAGTTCGCCTCTCAATTATTCACTACACAACCTGATCTGAATGTTCAACAAATTGCTGATATTTTCTTTTCTCAAAACTATATTCAACAAGGTACTGCTTTCTTATTGGAAGCTTTGAAAGATGATAAACCAGCTGAAGGTCATTTACAAACAAAATTGTTAGAGGTTAATTTACTACATGCTCCTCAGGTTGCTGATGCTATTTTAGGTAATGCTATGTTTTCCCATTATGATAAACCTACTATTGCCTCCTTATGTGAAAAAGCAGGTTTATATCAAAGGGCTTTAGAACTTTATGATGATATTAAAGACATTAAGAGAGTTATTATTCATTCTAATGCTATTCCTGTTGATTGGCTTGTCACTTACTTTGGAAAGCTGAATGTTGAACAGTCTGTTATTTGCTTAAGAGAAATGCTATCTACTAATCTAGCTCAAAACTTACAAGTTGTCATTCAAGTTGCCACTAAGTATTCAGATTTAATTGGACCTATCACTTTAATTAAAATATTTGAAGATTTCAAAAGTGCCGAAGGTCTATATTACTATTTGTCATCTATTGTCAATGTTACCCAAGATCCTGAAGTTGTATTAAAGTATATTCAATGTGCAGCTAAGTTGGGTCAAGTTAAAGAAATTGAAAGGGTTGTTAGAGACAACAATGTTTATAATGGTGAAAAGGTCAAGAATTTCTTGAAAGAAGCTAGGTTAGAAGATCAATTACCATTAATTGTTGTCTGTGACAGATTCAATTTTGTCCATGATTTAGTTTTGTATCTATACAAGAATCAATATTTTAAGTTTATTGAAGTTTATGTTCAACAAGTCAACCCATCAAAGACTCCTCAAGTTATTGCTGGTTTATTGGATGTTGATTGTGATGAATCCATCATTAAGTCATTATTATCATCTGTTTTAGGTCAAGTTCCAATTGACGAATTGTGTCAAGAGGTTGAAAAGAGAAATAGATTAAAGATTTTACTTCCATTTTTAGAAGCTACTTTACAATCTGGTTCCACTGATAAAGCTGTCTTTGACACTTTAGCTAAGATTTACATTGATTCAAATAACAATCCTGAAAAGTTCTTGAAAGAAAATGATCAATATGACACACTAATTGTTGGTAAATACTGTGAAAAGAGAGACCCATTTTTAGCTTACATTGCCTATGATAAAGGTTTGAACGATGATGAATTAATTAGAATTACAAATGAAAACTCCATGTACAAGTATCAAGCTAGATATTTGCTAAAGAGATCTGATTTACCTTTATGGTCTAAAGTGTTAGATGATGAGAATATTCACAGAAGACAATTGATTGATCAAGTCGTTGGTACTGCCATCCCTGAATTAGAAGACCCTCAACCAGTTTCGGTTGCAGTTAAGGCTTTCATGGAAAATGATTTACCAAGTGAATTAATTGAATTATTAGAGAAGATTATCTTAGAACCATCTCCATTTAATGATAATCCATCTTTACAAGCTTTGTTAATTTTAACCGCAATTAAAGTTGATAAGTCTAGAGTTAGTTCTTACATTGAAAAAATTGATTCTTATGACCCAGATGAAGTCGCTCCATTATGTATTGAAAATGGTTTGGCTGAAGAAGCCTTTGAAATTTACAACAACTTTGAAAGATATCCAGATGCCATGAAGGTGTTGGTTGAAGACATTATGTCTTTAGACAGAGCTGAAGAATATGCTGATAAACTGGACAAGCCCGAATTATGGTCTCAATTAGGTGCTGCTCAATTAAATGGTCTAAGAATTCCAGAAGCTATCGAATCATACCTGAAGGCAAATGATCCATCTGATTATGAACATGTTATTGATATAGCTGAACATGCTGGCAAAGAAGAAGAACTAGTTCCTTATTTATTAATGGCTAGACAAACTTTGAGAGAACCAAAGATTGATGGTGCAATTATCAATTCTTATGCTTCATTAGGTAAATTAAGTGATATTGATAGATTCTTACAATTATCCAATGTGGCTGATTTAGATGATATTGGAGATAAACTTTACAATGCTGGTAATTACGATGCTGCCAAGTCAATATTCTCCAACATTTCTAATTACTCCAAATTAGCTTCTACTTTAGTTTACTTGAAAGATTATCAATCAGCTGTTGATTGTGCTAGAAAAGCTTCTAATGTTCAAGTTTGGAAACAAGTTAACCAAGCTTGTATTGAAAATAAAGAATTTAGATTGGCTCAAATTTGTGGTCTTAACTTGATTGTTCATGCGGAAGAACTTGATGAATTAGCTAATCAATATGAATATAATGGTTACTTCTCTCAATTGATTTCATTATTTGAAAATGGTCTATCGTTAGAAAGAGCTCATATGGGTATGTTCACTGAATTGGCCGTTCTTTACACCAAGTATGAGCCAGAGAAGACTATGGATCATTTAAAATTATTCTGGTCTAGAATTAACATTCCAAAGGTCATTACAGCTTGTGAATCTGCTCACTTATGGCCTGAATTAATCTTCTTATATTGTCACTACGATGAATGGGATAACGCCGCTTTGGCTATGATGGAAAGATCAGAAACTGCTTTTGAACATTCTTCTTTCAAGGAAATTATTGTGAAAGTTTCAAACTTGGAAATTTATTACAAGGCCCTCAACTTTTATGTGAACTTACATCCTTCATTGTTGACTGATTTGTTAGCTGTCTTGGCTCCAAGATTAGATTTACCAAGAGTTGTTAGAATATTCCAAAAGTCTGATAACTTACCTTTGGTTAAACCATTCTTGATTTCTGTTTTAGAAAAGAACAACTCAATTGTTAACCAAGCTTATCATGATCTATTAATTGAAGAAGAAGATTATAAATCTTTAAGATCGGTTATTGATGCACATGATAAATTTGATCAAATTGGTTTAGCTGAAAGATTAGAAAAGCATGATTTAATTTTCTTCCGTCAAATTGCCGCTGTTATCTACAGAAAGGGTAAGAAATGGAACAAGGCAATTTCATTATTGAAAACTGATAAACTATGGGCAGATGCTATTGAAACTGCTGCTATTTCTAATAATCATAAGGTTGCCACCGAACTTTTAACTTACTTCGTTGAAACAGGTAATAAGGAATGTTTTGTTGCCACTTTGTATGCTTGTTACCATTTAATTGCTCATGATGTCGTTCTTGAATTAGCTTGGTTGAATGGCTTGGGTGATTTGATTAAGCCATATGAAATTTCCGTTGCTAAGGAAAACCAATCTAAATTAAATGAAATATATAAGGATTTAAAGGATAGACAATCCAAAGAGCAAGCTGCTGAAGAAGAAACGCCAGTTTTAGGTCAAAGATTAATGTTGACTAATGGAACTGGGGCCCCATCGATGGGATATCAAACAACTGGTGCTGGCTTTGGTAATGGAGGTTTCTAAATCGATGGTTTGTAAGTTCTGGATGAGTTTTTGATTATATTTTATGTCTTTATATGTGCTATTTTTTGTTCTGTTTTTCTTTTTCTTTTTAAAAATGTGATTTTATTACTTGTTTTATTTTATCTGTTTTGAATAAATGCTATCTAAGTTTACTTTAACTTTTCATATAAATTAGTTCGCAGAAGAATGTTCTTTTTACAGACAAAATAGATAATAAGAAATAATTATGAAGAGTACGTCTAAAGTTAGAAGTGTATAGGAATTAAGAATAGGAGAATGATATAAAAGAAAATTGCGCTCATCTATTTTTCTAAGTTGAAACGACCATCTTTGTCTTTAACAATGAAATCATCTTCAGTGACAATAGAATCAATGTTTTGATGAGGAGTAACATCGAATGAAGGATTCCAGACATCTATATTTTGAGGAGCCAACTTAACCTTTACAAGGTTGACATTGCCGGCTTCATTTAAAACAAAGTCACCAGTTGGATTGACTTCACCACCCATTATCTCTGTTAATTCTCTTTTTGGTCTTTGCTCGATAACAATTTCATCACCGGAAGACCTAGCTAAATCAATAGTAGTTCTAGGAGCGGCACCAATAAATTTAATTGAAGGATACAAAGATGCTATTAGAGATAATTGGAAAGTACCAATTTTATTAGCAAGGTCACCATTCTTAACAATTCTATCGGCACCCACAATAATAAACTTTAAAGGAGCAAGACTTGGGAGATCTCTATTTAGTTTCTTTTTATCTAAAGAATCGATTAAGAATGAGACCATATTATCTGTGATTAAACTGAAAGGGATTTTTTCATAATGTAATTCAAAAGCAGTTAATCTTGAACCTTGATTATAAGGTCTGGTTTCACAGGCATACACGTGGGAAAGCTTAAATTCAGAAGACTTATTAGCCCTGGCTTCAGCATGCAAGGATCTTATGATACCTAAAGCTGTACCATGACCAGAGGTAGCAAGAGAACCAGTGTTACAAATTGTCATAACAGAAAAGTCACCTTTAAAACCTTCTTTTTCTAACTCTTGGTAAATATATTTAACACCATTGGCACCGATTCGATAGTTGGATTGAAGATCATCTTCAAACAATTTAACACTGAAATTATAAATGGAATTATATAAGCCATCTAATGTGGATTCAACCTCGACGAGCTTTTTGACTTCATTGCACCCGTTCAATAGGTTAACAGCGGTAGGCCTAGACTCAATCAATGTATCGATTCTTTCAAGCAACAATTTCTTAAATTCAGCAATATCATCTAAGTTGTAACCAAAGGTGGTTACCTTCTTGTTGATAGCAGAATTCAGCTCCACGACAATTGAGAAGCATCCGACCAACATGATTGCAGGGGCACCTCTAGTGTACATTCCTTTAATAGCATCGTATCCAGAGAAAAGCTCTTCTCCAGAGACCGGAGCCATACAGACCACATCCAGGTAGGCTGTTTGGTAGGGAATCAACTGCTGGTTAAGAATGGATAATTTGACAGTGTTTCTGTTGAACTTAATTGCTTCTAGAGACATGTTGTACGGAGTGTCGGCACAGTAGTTGAAAAGAGAGAAATGCGGCAAAGCACATGGGCACATCCTTTCTATCAGCGAGAAAACTTCACTTTTCGTCCGTGTTGAAGCTGCAAAAGGTGGTTCAGTCGTTCCTAATTCCAAGACACTTCCTGCTTTAGGCTTATTCCTTCTCAATCGCACCAAAATGGACACAGTTGACTCAGAAACAACCACTCTACCATGCTCAGGAACACCCTTCTCCGTCATTCCCCCCTTTCCTCTCCCAGACACGTTGGCTCTCCTGTGTATCTTCTCCATTCTTCCAAACAGCATAAGTGTCCTGATTCTTCTACTCTACTTCCTGTTGGGATACTCCAAGTTTGTGGAATCCACTATATCCTTGTTTTTCAACCATAGACTTTATGCCTTGCACAATCAAGACAATGGCGATTTAAGCAGCTCATACGAATACTCAAAATATAGAAGACGTATTATCCATCTACTTATATGGTCTGCATTCGACTTACTGATTGTTGGTGCCATGACTATTATAAATGCTTCTTTACTTGATTATGCTAATCTATTAGGTAAAGCCTTAGTTGCCTCAAACCTTGCTTCAACAAAAAACAGATATTTACAAGATGCGGTGCTTTCAAGCTTGATTTTCCTAGCAGTGGCAGAAGCTATTACCTATCTTATCCGCAACGCCAATTTAATAAGCTTTCAATTTGGAATACCCCTTACAGCTCTCTCTGATTTAACGGATTCAAGTCTTCGATATCCAATGAACCCACTGAAGGTATTGCTATATAAATTGGGCTCTTCAAATTTTCCTGGCACTGTTTTTGGTATTGAGCATTTAGTGGAAATACTGTACACTCTTCTTTCAGTTTCAGCCATTAGACAGAATTTCACCCCATTTCTTAGATTATCACTACCATTTAATACAATTCCACAATTATTGGACTCTTCAAATCCCGAATCCGTCCCTTCCCGTCTACATAGAGAGGATAAATCATCTGATAGAAGTGACCGTCCTTCTGGATATCAAAGCAATTCAACTAGTTCTCAAGGTATCAAAATATTCAAAATTAGAAATGATATTTCCAAGTCCCCCCTACCACCTAAACAAATAAATGAATCGAATTCTTCATCAGGGATATTCTCACCTACCTCAAGGGATGAGAAACCCGATACTCCAAACTCACAAACAACTATCAGTGAATCTGAAATTGATGAATTCACTCCTGCATCTTTTCCAGTTGATCATCAAATATTGAATATGAATGATATATCTTCTCCTTCTTTAGTTGTGGCTCAAAATTTTGAAAATTATTGTAGAGTAGCTTTATTTCCCTCATTCATGAATCCAATCAATTTATCTCAATTTCAAAAAATGAAATTGAACCCTTATGTTGAGAAAAAGTTGAAGGATTTTGGTAATAGAACTCAACAACCAATTTGGGCGTTTCTTAACGCTGCAAGAACAATGTTTAACAGGCAGGATCTATACTCTGGGGATTATTATCAGCATGACGCCTTAGTGACAACTGGCACTAATAAATATGCAAGAAGTTTCATAGATACTGTTCAATGCTTTGTCTATTATATTGGAGAAACTGACATTGCTTTCTTACTACAAAATATTTATTTCACTGAATTAATCGTTAAAGTTAATGGTATCGTTTGGGAACAATTATCTTTTGTTCATCAATATCAATATCAAAGAGAATTGATTATTGTCAGTGGATTAAGCCCTCTTTCTCAATATGATTTCGAATTTATAAGTTTGACTGATGACGGAAAGCAAGAACTATTAGCGTCGGCTACTGCTAGTACCATTCATAAAGATAGAATATTAACTGAATCTAAACCATCAAGTGCTATAGTTACTTTACAACAATCTATTGTTACAACCCAAAATGCTTGTAGATCCGAGAAGGCGAAATTAAAGAAGTTAAGAACTGAATGGAGAAAAAAGGCTTCTGCAATTAAATCTGAAATTGAAACTTTAAATAATCGTCCCAATACTTCTGATGAAGGTAGATCTTACAAAAGGGTTGAATCTTTAAGGCAAGCCGTTGTTAATTGTGACTCAATGATTTCAGAATTATCGACGGAATTGAATAACTTATATACCAGGGAAGCTGAAATTGAAGAACAATATTTGGATGAAAAGAGAAGTTATGAACTAGCTCTAAGAGAATTCAATAAGTTTGAAAATAGAAATAAAGAGATCACTGGGGTTGAACAAAGAAGAGTTTCTTCTTTAAACACTGATATGTCCCAATTAGTTCAAAAAAATGATAAGCTTACTAAAAAGAAAGATAGGATAAAATGCGATATCAATACTTCAATCTCGGACATTGAAAAGATGAAGGAATCTGAAATCAAAGCTAGACATGATGCCAGACAGCAAAGAGATGAACAAAGGGCCGGTAAGTTAAATCTTTTGAAGGCTGATAGTCATAGACTTGAAAGACAGCTTAATAACGAACTTCAGAGATCTTTTACTTGATTTTGACGTATAAAATCTTATTGGACGATATCCTTTTATATTTTTGATGATACACATTTACAGCTTTTCTATACATTACCTTAGTTCCTCATTAATTTCGTACACTTCATTAACAAACATGTAAAAAAGAAAAAAAATATGACGCATATCTATCTATTTACAAGGTAATCTATCTTTTTTCTGAATCTTTTAGATCATGACCAACTTCGTGAAATTGTCTATTGAAGTAGAGCAACCCACCCGTCTTCTGGGATTTATCAACAGTAATTACTATATCCTTAACTTTGGCGGTCCAAATCTCGTGGTTATATACTCTGAACACTTTGAATTTCTCACATATCATTATTCTTTCAGCCTGATTTGATAAAATGGGTATGTTGAGATTAATATCGTCAATGAACGAGTTCTCATGATCCGAATTCAAAGAAAGTGGAGCCTTGTTACCATTATCGTAGAGACGATATTCTGTAGGGTCCAAGCCTTCAAAGGGTCTTGTTGTTATAACCTTGTTTGTCACTGGATCTTTTGTAACTCTAATACCTCTACTAAAGTTTCTGGCCAAGGACACCGACCCACTATCGGGTTTCATGATATGTAGAGCAAAATATTTGTGTTTGTGAAGACTGGAGGATGTAGTGGACGGAACTTGTAGGTTGAACTGTATCACGGGTTCTGGGTTCACAGTGAGAGAGGTCACAGACGAAAGGGTCATTCCATGATACTTGGAAGGGTCTGGCACTCCTGTGAAAGCTGCTGTTAGGATCATGGCCTGTGAGCCAATGGAAGACATGGTTTCTCTGAAGCTGTCTTTGGGAGAGAGGTGGGCCTCCCCAGACAGCTGCCTGATGGAGTATCCTACCAGATGCACTGACAACCGGCCAATCCTGGTTCTGTGGATAAGCATCGTGTTTGTTCAGTTCAGTAATCTGAAGTTGATTCTGGTCGGAGGAAAAGCTGAAAGGAAAGTTCAAGATCTGAAAAAGTTGAGTTGGAAAAGGCTCGGTCTCCAGACAGTTTAACTTCTACTTCACTGCTCACCCAAAATTCAAAAGTTCAAAGGTTCAAAAGTTCAAACACAACGCAAATGTCCAAAGTTTCTAGTTTGCTAGTGAAGAAGGCAGCTGCGGTATCCAGAAACTCATTCCAACCTCAAAAGTTAAACCTACAGGGCCTTCAAACCCCAGTACTGCGGACACCATCAAAATGGATCAAGAAAGACAGATACCTAGAATCAGACCAGAGAATTCAATCGTATCCTGATATGGCTGCTAGCTTTTTTGCAAATAGTATAGCTAATAATTCTTCCAGAATGTGTTGCCTTTCTAGAATTGTTCTTCCCAGAAATTTCCTTATACGTATGCAAATTATGAATAATGACATTAGACCAGAATCAAAATTTACTCAAGTTTTGTGCCCATCAGACGGTTCGAATATGACCGAAACATCGTCAGCTATATATTATCCAAATTCAATAAGAATGCTAGAGAATTTGAATAATAAGGACACTTCCAGCGAGAAAGAGTTCGTGTTAGAGGCACCCTATTATCCATCATCTGTCAGTAGCAAAGACACTGCATATATTAAAAAGACAAAAGATGTAGTTTATAAAATAAAATTGGACCAATTACAAAACGAACTAGAATCCATTAGAGGTCATGAAGTTGATCCAAATGGTGATGCTATCTATCTTTGTTTTAGAAATACTTCAGGCACTTTATTTGATGTTACACCAGATTCTGAATCTTCATGTACTAAAACTTCCTTGAACGTTAAAAAGTTATTTATTGATGAACCCTATCTTTATGATCAACTTGTTGGAATCTTAAATCCATTGAAAAAAGATAGCATAATGCTTCCTTTGAACGACACCACACATGCATTTACCCAGAGACTGGTGGATTTTTCTCTATTTATGGAATAGGACTAATTTTCGAATTATTGATTTTTATTTAACTTGTACATTACTGTAACGTAGCTAATTGACCTAATCAAACTAAAATCAAATTAAATTAAAGTAAAATAAAATAGATTTAAAAAATAAATGTTTTGAGGACAGGCTATTGTAAATAAATTAAAAATAAGACAAAACAAACATCACTTTTACCGATTGATCAACTTTAAAGGTAACCCATACAAAACGGGGGCAGCACCATTAAGATATCTCAGTTTACAAACATATCTGCTCTTAGAAACACATAGACCCATATGGGAATTGTCCTCATCATCATCTGAACCAAGATTAAAAGATTCTAAGGAATCATAATCGACAAACAATCCCCACTTTTCAAACATTTTGAAAGTGAATTTATCAATATCTTTATCAGTGACATCCCAAAGATTCACTAATAACATAGGACATCCAGCAATTAAATAATTATAAGCTGTGCCGTAAGATGGAAATACACCATTTTGAGTCAACTGGCCAGAAGAACAACCAAGTAGTAAAGTAGGTGGGATATCTGACATGGATTTAATCGTCTTAGACTTAATATATTGTTCACCGCCTCCATGCCCTATGTAGACGTAGATATTTGAAGTAGACAAGCCAGTCTTAATTTCTTCTTCTTTAGGTCTATTTCCCACAACACCGTTCCATCCGCTCATTTCTTCAAACTTATTCTTAAAGTTAGCTTCTGTTCTCTTTAAATCTCCACCTGGGTTAACAATGTAATAACCAGTACTTGGATCAATTCCATTTGTAAATACATGTTTTTTATTTAATAATATATCAGTTAGCATAGTGAGTGATGGCATTCTTGAAACTGATTTACCTTCTAAACATGGTAATGACTCCCAAGGAAGTTGTGCGCATTCCATAGAAGGGACCAAAACTATATGTTCAAATCCATTTACAACTGTATCACTGTTTTGAAAAATTTTCAACTCTGATTCAATTTCGGTACTCAACTGATCTAGATCTAATTCGTCATAAGTAAAGTTTTGGCCATGTGATGAAAGAGAATCCAAAATGAAAAACATCAACTCATCAACGCATTCTGATATATCTTCAAATTCTGATAATTGAAATAGTAAATCGATAACAAAGGAATCAACTTGATTGATATCTAACAAGTCAGATATTTTATTAAACTCAGGTAACATGGATAAATTTTCTTTAAGTACCTCAGTAATTCTCTTTTTTAAACTTTTGACATGGTATTCAGAAACACATAGGAAGCCAAAAATACCTTTGAATCCACCAAACCAACTAAATTCAATAGAACGGAGAAGCGCTTCTAATCTTTTATCTAACTTTCTTCTAATATCCCACCAGGACGAACGATCAGCTGCCGTTTTAATCTTTTCAGTAAATTCAGTACTAGTCGTTTTCTTACTTTCTTCTATTATACTTCTTAATTCATTTATGGCATCTTTAAAATCCATCTTATTTTGTCCAAATTCTTTTATTAGAGATCTAGTTACTGGTAAACTAATTTTGAAAGGTGATTGAGAAGAAGTTATCTTTGTTAATATTAAACTCTTAGAAATGGAGTTATAATCAATGGTCACAACGGCCCATTTCCTTGGAAGAGATTTCTTTAACTTATCATAAGAAGAAAACGAAGAATTTGCTATGATATCATCCATCTCTTTCGAAGGTAACATGACTTGAGGATCCTCAATTGAATTAGCCAATTTTCTTTCATAAATAAAAGTTGAATGCTTAGTGTTCTCTTCAATGTGTTCAATCACATCAATGCCAGATGATGGCATACCTGAAAGCAGTGACAAGAAAATGTTAGATAATACATTACCGTTCATGACTTCAACCTTTTCAAAAATCTTCATGTTATTCTCCTTTTCAAATAGTTTTGGAACTTTATCTTGGCTGCACCTTAAACTTTGAGTAATATTTTGGAAAACTGGGGACTTATAATTCGAATATGTAGGTGAGCTTGAAATAGGGAAAGTGAGAACAGAATCTGAAAGAACACGAAGAAATGGATCCTTTGAAATTTCATTGAATGATTGTTGTAGATGACACTTATACTGTAGTAAATCTGAGCCAGGCTTAGTAAAGGAACACTCAACCCCGTTCAATGCTGATATTGCTCTTCTTGTTCTTACTTCATCCCAAATATGAAGCAAGGCCATAGTATTAAAATTTGTGCTTGTTTCCAGCAAATTGGAAAAAAGCTCATCCACTTTATTTTTAAAAAATTCATATGATTCAAAATCCTTTAATAATTGGAAGTACAATTCATGAGAGCAAAGTTTCTGATAATCTAAAGAGAAACCAGTAATTTTCACCTGATTATAGTATGTTGAACCGGTGGATAAAAATTCATGTGACTGATGTAAATCCCCTTTCAAGGCTTGATGTTGAGCTAGGATAAAGTAATAATATGATCTAATATATGGAGATGGCTGAGATAGAATAAATTTTATAAGTTCACCCTCATAGTAATCGAAGTCTTTCATCAGTCCAACAGTTAGTAATGTGTTCAATAATTGAGAATATACAGACAAAAATTGGTCAGAAAGACGAATTTTAAGTGAGAACTTAAAACAAATATCAAATTGTTGATTACCAGATGACGCAATGATAAAATTTTTCATTAGAGACTGTAGTATTCTAAGTGATCTTTTATATGAATTGATAGAAGAGACGTAGCTTGACTTTTTGAAATGTGTAAAACCAGAGATATTAGATAGATTTGATAGTAATAAAAGTAGTTCTGAAACTTGAACCTTGGTCGTTTGTTGGCTTACCAAGAATCCAGGCCCTTCGGTTTCAGTAAGGAGCCAATCTTGCAACAAATCTGCTTTTTTCCTATCGCCAATAACAGTACAAACCCGAAGCTGGTATATTCTAAAACGAACTTGGTCAAACTTACTTGTATCATAATTTATATTTGATTCTATCAAGGAAATCAAAGAGCAGGATTCATCATAATGATCTTGTAGTACCATGATATCTAGTAATGCTAACTGTAAAGAGATTAATTGATTATGAGTTAATGTTGATTCTGCAGTTTTAATAAAGTGACTCAAAATTTCTGTTGCAGCCAAATATAATCCAGCATGCCTCAAAAACATAACCAACATTTCTATGATTTTCATTTCATATTCGGGAACTGACGTTGAAATATGTGAGTTTAAATACATTTTCAAATGATTATAACTGTTTAATAAATCTGTTTGTAAAATCTGTGGTGAAGACATGCACTGTAATAAGCAAAGATGACAAAAAATAAGGTCTTCATAAGGTTTACAAACTCCATCGAGCGAAAGCTCATCAGATGATTTTAAACCAATGTTAAAATTGATGGAGAATGATATAGAAGAAAGAAAAAAGAGAAATAAACCATTATCTTTCAGCTCATTCTTCATCTGAATAATAATCTTTGTGATTAATTTTTGTTGCTCAGCATAACTACTTTTGGAGATCAGTTTAACAGCTAAAATCAGAACAGAAACAGAAGTTGTTTCTAGTTCACCTAGCCTTACCACAGATAGTGACGAATCCATGGAAATAAGTAGCTTTGTAACTAATTTTATCGGAAGTATCAAGTCGTGATCTATCATATTTTGATATTCAAATAAATCGTTGAATGAATTAATTATTTCATAACACTGAAAAACTTTAGAGATAAACATTGAGGCTTCCTCAAAGATAGAGTTTTCCAGTAACATATTTGTTATTCTTTCGCATTTACTTTTCAACGAACGAAATGAGTCATGTTGATTTGTGACATCAGAATTTATCATAAAATTATACTCAAAATTGATACAGGCCATCCAAAATCTGATTGAATCTTCAACATTGACAGATAATAGCACACCTCCAAAATGAAATGCCAGATTTGAGAAATTTCTTAACCTTTTAGGCTGTGACTTATCTTTCAACGTAATATACATAATGCTTAATGATTCGTAGCAAAAATCTGAACAAGTAGAAGGCCTTAATGATTTTAATTTAACAGTAAGAATATCAGAAATGATAAGATACTTTGTACTTTTGGTTTCTATACATGAAAGAGAATTCATGAGAAACGTTAAAAGAGATATCACAAATTGTTGGGGTTTAACTTCTAAAAGGTCTAAACGTTTAATTATAGTAACCATTAACGCACAAAATTCGGGGTTATTGATTAGATTCCATTGCTGATTTGAATCAAGTAAGTTGGATAATTTATCAAGGCCAGTTTTTGCAGCAATTTTAACTTCTTTTAAAGTACTTTCAATAGGTGGTTCAGAATCTTGGGAATTTGGTATGTAATTCGACCAAATAGACTTATCAGTCGATGGATCCAACATGGAATATGCTTTTATTAGTCGTTCTATTCTGAAGTTGGGTATCTTATTCGTCTGGAATGTTTCACAAACTGAAAATAATAATTGATGAGTATATTTATAAACAAGTGTGGAATTTTTGGATGCCATTACATTCAATGACTTGATTGTGTGATCAATAACTTCATCACGAATATCTTCAGTAAATGACATAAACTCGATTGATAGCATCAAATAACATAGTTTCAAAACAGTTTTATTATTCATACTTAGTTTTAAAAAATTGGAAGTCATTTTTCTTGAATATGCACATCGAGAGTCATCGTCCAATTCTAAGAACCAAGAACGAAACACTGAGTCTTTTGAAACCAGTCGCACGATCTCTTGACCAGAAGGATATAGCCATGAATTTGAAACAGAGCTTGACCTTAAACTTTGAAAAACGAATAAATCAAAAATGGTAGAAAAAAAACGGAAAACCAAAGATATTATTGTGGAGCTGTAGATCATTGGTTTATATTGAAAGTTCTCAATCATATTAACAAGAGTTGGATTCGATGAGGGTGATTTTGCAGAAAGCAAAGCAGAAAGGTCGTGATATAGAGACTGAAGTTCTATTAATGCAAATTCCAATTTGCCAAAAATAATTAGCTGTGAGATTATGTCTAAATGATAATGTAGAAAATCAGTTTGTGAAATGGAGTTATATTCTTTCTTTAATAGGTTGAAGTTGTTGATACATGACAAATATTGGGCTTTATCAAATGATTCATTTGATGAAAACTGTTTAATAGAGTCTTCCAACTGAAGCACATTAGTGGTGATAATTTGCTTTGTGTTAGAAGGTTCAACCTTCCTAAGATTCACCCTTGGTCTTGGAGTATTTGTGTTAGCTTCACTAAGGCGGTACATAGTATGTTCTAACTCAAATATTGTTTATTTTTTCAATAGCCAAATAGGATGTTGTAGGGTTGTTAAAATAACAGATATCTAGCAATATAAAAAGTAAAGAAACTTGTGATTTATATGGATTTCTAGTGAGCATTAAAAATTTGAAGGTTTAATAAAGGAATTAAACATGCCGTTTGTTTACTATCGAGAAGCGAAAACTCGACGGGTAAACAAGTGGCGGTACATACAGTGCGTGGCGCATATCTCCAAATCGCACCTATATTCATTTTAGTATTACGTCTATTACCAATCTTGTATTTAAATAGAAGAAAAGAGTTCAATATTTTAATTAAGAATTATATAGAATTGATTATTTTTTTTTCTTTATTTATAAATCACCTGGAACTGGATATTGAGAAACAAATTTAACAACTTCAGCATCTAAAGCCTTAACCTTTTCACTTTCAGAAATTAATTTCTTGAAGTCAGCTAGTTTCTCTTTTGGGGTAGCACCTTGCTCCAAAGCCTTCAACTCAATACCGATTTCAACTGCTCTTTGCATATATTCAGCAACCTTTTCAAATTCTTCGGCTAAGAAACCTCTAGTAGTCATAGCTGGAGTACCAACCCTTAAACCTGATGGGAATAAAGCTGAAGTGTCACCTGGGACAGTGTTTTTGTTAGCGGCAATGTTAATAGCTTCTAAAACAGACTCAATTCTAGCACCATCAATATTTAGTGATCTTAAGTCAACTAGGATTAAATGTGTATCAGTACCGTCAGAGACTAAATTGAAACCCTTAAACTTTAAAGCATCTGCAAAGACCTTAGCATTATCAACAATATCTTGCTGGTATTTCTTGTATTCAGGTGTAGTGGCCTGTTTTAAAGCAACGGACAAAGCAGAAATAGTATGGTTATGTGGACCACCTTGATGGGCAGGGAAAACAGAGAAATTGATCTTCTTTTCTAAATCATAAGGAATTTCTTTACCCTTTTTGGTAACCTTTCTAATACCTTTTCTGAAGAATATCATAGCACCTCTTGGACCTCTCAAGGATTTATGGGTAGTAGTAGTGACAATATCAGAATATGGGAAAGGAGAATCAGTAACACCGGCAGAGACTAAACCTGAAATATGAGCCATATCAGACATCAAGTAAGCACCAACTTTATCAGCAATTTTTCTCATTCTAGCGTAATCAATAATTCTAGCATAAGCAGAAGCACCAGCAACGATAACTTTAGGTCTAAATAAGATGGCTGTCTTTTCCAACATATCGTAGTCGATTAAACCAGTCTTTTCATCCAATCTGTATGGCATAGTTTGGAAATATTTAGAAACATATGAAATCTTAGTAGTTGCAGTTTGATAACCATGGGATAAATGACCACCGTGAGGCAAATCTAAACCCATGATTCTATCACCAACATTTAAGATAGCAGAATATGTGTATAAATTGGCTGGGGCGCCAGACAAGGACTGAACGTTGACACCCCATTGGTCTGGATTTAAACCAAAGGCCTCCAAAGCTCTTTTCTGACACAAAGATTCTGCCATGTCAATAAACTCATTACCCCCATAATATCTTTCACCAGGATAACCTTCGGAATATTTATTTTGCATTTCCGAACCTAATAAATCCATAACGGCTTTTGAAGTAAAGTTTTCGGAAGGAATCAAAGTAATAGAGTTTTTTTGTCTTTGTTTTTCCAATTGCAAGATGTTGTACATTTCTGGATCAACATCCTTGACACTCTTAGAGATCAAAGCTTGAGCCTCTGGAGCTAAGGCATAGGCACGCTTAAAAGAAATGAAATGGTTGAAGTTAGTAAATTGAGTTTAAAGGGTCGGGAGAAGAGGAAAATGCATACCTTGAATTGAGAGCCTAAATTCTTGGAGACTATAACTGATCTGCTGATACGAAGGGTGTTTCTGAACATTTTGGGTATAGTTCCCTTGTAGTTGTAACTCTTTGAGAAGGTAAGGATTGTATGATTGTGCCAATTAAGCTTTACCTTGAGTCAAGAGTTTTAATTTTTTCCATCAACTCTCCGAAGGAGTCACCGGACGCCACAGAAGTCACAGTTTAAACGTGGCTGGTATATTGACTATGTGGCTGAGTCGAACCCTTCTCTTTACCCAAAGTCCTCTTTGATTCTACTTCAACTTCTATTCCTTGCACAGGCATCTCCTTCTTCTTCTTCTGTTCTGGTCCCATGCTCTGATCCCATCCCTCCAGACAGGATTTTTCTCAATTTTTGGCCTTTAAACTTCTTGCTTCTCGAATCACTATACCTTACTAAGAAATTTACCAAACACGGTAAAAGCATAGGAAATATCTTGCTATGATCAACCACTTCAGCCCTTACAATACCGGAGCGTTTACCCCAAATTCACAGACACCAACTGTTCCTGATATCCAAGCTCTACAAGCTCATGATACCGCATCTAGTCAGCCCATATCTTTACGACGTGCTCCTTCCACTTCTCTACTACCTCAACATCTTTATAACTCCGCAGATGAATCGGACGACGATAATCTCACTGCGAACAGCATTAGCAGCAGCTCTCACAGTGATTCCTTCAGACATTTGAATGATAGAATGGAAAGTAGAGTGAATAAGATGTTTCGCCCCTTTCAACAACAACGGAAAACAGGTCGTTTCAGTCATTTTCATTCTCCCAATTGTCATCACCGAAACTCTCCATCTTGTCCTTGTGCTAGAAACTTTGAGCGACAAAATTACAATCGGGCAAATCAAATACGTTCTATTAAGAGAGATGAACTTAGGTTGAACTCTAGAGGATCTATGGAAGAATTTGTTTTGAAACAAGAGGACACCCATTTCAAAAGGAATTTGGAGGTCCAAGCTGAATTACAACATATCAATGAACTCGCCCACTTTGACAGCTATTCAGATGATGATAATGACTACGATGCCGACTATGATGATGATTATCTGAATAAAAGTCCATTACCTGGAAAAAGAAGAAGCAGATCTCCCAACCATCCTATCCATCATCATCAACAGCAGCAGCGTGTCAATTATCATAACCAGCAGCAATATCATCCTCAAGACGATTTAGATGCTCAGAATGAGTTGGAGCAGATGCTGAACTTGGAAAGACTAGAAATAGAGGAAATGACTAAGAACTTGAGTTTAGAGGACACTTGATATAATATTGTCTTTTTTTTAAATAGCATACTTTTTTTATATTACTGTTATTATAAGTTGCATTTTTTTGGTCTAGAAGTCACTAATTTGATTTATAAGTTCTTGAATACTTCATTAAAGTTGGTTATGTAAAATAATTCCTACCTATAGTGATCGATTTGTAGAAAGCACAGCCCGCGATTCGATAAAGTGAGGTACGTGAAGAACAAATTGGCGTTGAACTGTCAACAAGTCTCTCCTTTCACTTCATTCCACAAGTCAATTGGCTGTTCTGACACTCCAAACAACACATAATCAAAAATGTCTGACTGGGATGATGAAATGTACGACGACGATGAAGAAGAAGAATTGTCATTTGAAGAAAGTGACGCCGACGAGTCAGATCAAATGGACCAAGACGAGGCAGATGGCAATAAAGACAATATTGATTTAGAAAGCCAATATTATCTAGGTAAAGATTATAGACAAGACGAAAACTATGATCGAGCTTTAACAATCTTGGAAAAAAATATTTCATATAGGACTGAGTCTGCGTATGCTGATAACGTGTACATCTTCAAATCACTCAAGCAGGCTATTAAAACTTCATTCGACTCAAATAAACATGAAAAGGTTTTAGAATATTTGAACTTAATATTTGAACAATTACCGAAGGTTGATAGAGCTTATGGCGAATCTTCAATATCCAAGATTTTATACCGATTTGATCTTCAAAAAGCTGCTTGTTCAAATAAATTCATTGAGTCCTATTATGACCTATTCTCTACATATTTAGAAGAAAAAAATAATGGTAATAAAAATTCAGTTGATAAAAGACTCTACATTAAAATTGGTCTAGGTAAAGCAAATGTTCTGATAGTTGATAAGCAATATGATGAAGCATCTGGGATTTTATCCCATTTAGAAAGCTTAGTTTTACAATCAACAGAGCAATTGAAAAATAGCTTTTTATTAGAAGTTTTAGCATCCGAAATGATTATTGCAACTGATAAGGATTTTGACTTGAAACAATTGACACGTTTAACCAATTTGGCGCATAGTTCAGCTTCTGGTATACCCCAATCAAGAATTGTGGGTATTGTTAATGAATGTTCAGGCATTGTCTCAATGCATTCTGAAGATTTTAAGCAAGCGAATGAATATTTTCAAGAATCATTTAAAGGCTTTAATGAATGCGGTGACATTAAAAGAATTGCCGTTCTAGTTGAATTTATTGTTAGTAATTTGTTAAGTGAGTCAGAAGTCAACCCTTTCAAATCAAGTGAT
This sequence comes from Ambrosiozyma platypodis, assembly GCA_030557395.1. Taxonomy (NCBI): domain Eukaryota; kingdom Fungi; phylum Ascomycota; class Pichiomycetes; order Pichiales; family Pichiaceae; genus Ambrosiozyma; species Ambrosiozyma platypodis. Next base: position 339,230 of record JAKTPC010000004.1, on the reverse strand, counting down.
TTCCAAGGATTCATTAAATTAGATGCCATTGCTAGATTGATGGAGGTTTACAACTCTGTTCATGATACTAATATTGACAAATATAATAGTTTAACTAAAGATAAGATTTTTGAAAATATCCTGAAAGAGCATCAATTCTTAAAAGAATTCTTACCATTTGTCACCGAATTAATTCAAAAGAAGTTCATTGTGAAATATCTTTTGCTGTTTAGCAAGGTATCATTTCAAAGATTAACTACTAAATTACAGATTGAAAATGATACGTTAGAATTACTAATAGTTAAACTGAACAACTTAGGGGTGTTATCTGGTGTTAAACTTAACCTTGTCGATAAGATCTTGTTTAAAGATGAAGTTGCGGGTGAAAGTATTTTAAAAGAATATTTGAAGCCGAAAGATGTCGTAAGATCAATTCAGTATTATCATAAAAGCTCATCTTCATTAGATAATTTCTCCAACGAAATTAGAAAATTACAAGCAAGTTTTGTGACATCCGCAGAAACAATGACTTCAAACTTAAAGATGAAGACAGAATTGCATGGTGACTCTGAATATGATTTTCCACTGGATTCAGATAGTAATCCAAGAGGTGCTAGAATGATGCACGGCGGCCCAGGTAGACCTCCTCCAACAGTTGAAAAGTACGAGAAATTTGATCCAGGATATGCTGATCTTTTCCAACCTTTTAAGCAACTAGATCGTAATTTACTTTCTGATCTTTTTATTGCTTCATTGAAACCTGGCAAAAAACAGTATCATACCAAGGATCAACTGGAAAGCAACATTAATAAATACCTTTCTTATCTAAGAACTTCAGTTCCTATCAAAGAACCCCGAAAACTATCTCATCTTGAAAGGGTTAAGAAAGATCAAATAGAGACCGAAGCTAAGAATATCCGAGAAGATGTCGAAAAAGAAACCAATGATATTGACCCTTATGTTCCTGAAATTTTACAATCATCACTCATGAACAATTTAGAAGCTGAAGCTGATGATGGCGAAAAAGCTGAAGATATCACTGCCGAGGAGATTCAACGAAGAAAAGTAAGAGCTATAGAACGTTTATTAAACTCTTTGGTTACTCAATTAGTTTCTTACAAAATGGGGTTCAGTGAAGGTTTGAAAGTTGATACTGGTGATGGTAAGGCCTCTAAAAGTAAAATCAAGTTCTCTGATGATGGCTTCCACTTGGATAGAAGTAGCAATTATCAAAGATCCATGAGATTTGAATCAGATGAATTATCTAGTGTTGCTACAGGATACGATGAAATGGATGAAGAACTTGAAGATGAGGATGATTACTAGATGCTTTTCTCTCTTTGCACGACTTGCACAGCCTACGCCGCGTTTAAATTTTTTTGTTCAAACTTGTATTTTATTTTAATTTATGTTTTTTGCTATGCTAGATCTGTGTAGAAGAGCTCACTTGAACAACTTCCGAATACATAAAAATATGCCTGCCAAAAATAAACAAAGTAAGACAGCGAAAAGAAGAGCTACTCAAAATTTGAAGAGAGAGGTTACCCCTGATGTGAAGTCCGATTCATTAGCTAGAAATGCCCTTCAAAACCAACCAAATTTGACTCCAAAATCCACCAAAAAAACTTTGAGAGGTGGTGATCTAAAAAAACATATAAGATCTGCAAAACTTTACGGTGTTAAAAAGCAAAAAACATATTCAGAGAAGGAGTTAGACATCCCAATATTAAACAAAGCTATTAACCCAGGTTCTATAAAGAAGAGAGGTAAAAAGGGTAAAAAGTTCCTTCCAGATGACGATTCAATTACATTGAATAGATTGATTAAACAAATAAATGATGATAAAGATCTAATAAATGAATCTAAACTAGAAAAGGCTAAAAGATTAGAAGAAATTAGAAGGTTAAGAACACAAGAAATGGATAGAAAAGAACAAGATAAGAAGGATAAATTGGAAAATGTTAAGGACACTATCAAGGCCAAGGCATCTTCTGCAAGAATAGCAAGAAGAAAGAATGCCAAAGAAGCTAAGAAGGCAATCATTAAGGATGCTGACCACAAAGTTAAAGGAAAGAAGAAGAGTGTTTCATTCGCTTAAACTCAATAACTCAGCACTAAATTCATAATCCTGCATACTTTTCTATTGTACAATATTAATGATAAATTTATATATTTGTTATCGATTTCTGTTTTAATACTTCATGTGCATTCAAAACGTATAAGTAGAATTCTATTCCGATGACAACACAGTTGTGATGAGAAAACTATCAAAGAATTTTAAACCATTCAAATTTCTGTAGCATTCTATAGCATCTTCTTTCTCATTAAAAGAAACGCATGCCTTATTAAAGGATCTGAGCTTATTGTCTGATCCAATTGAAATTGAATCTATTGGCCCAAAACTTATGCATAATTGATAAATCTGATCTTGAGTTATCTTGGGTGGTAAGTTAACTGATAACTCATCAATCAAAATAGTTAGTAAATTCAATTTCTGTGGTATTTAAATGAAAACTAGTATGCACATACGTATTTCAATTATCTTTTCCATGTCCGTCTCTGTTTTGTTCCGACGTTTAGAGGAACTCCTTACAAATTACTATGAAGAAATTGAAGATTAATCAGAACGTGTCGTGCGCGCCTCAATTGTGTTATTTGGCTGCTTGGTGAATTTGGCCTGTTTCGGTTGCACAACTGGTGTGTTTGCAACTAGAAGGTCTCCTTAATCTTTCCATTCCAATTGGAGCATTCATTTTTTCACTTGAAATCCTTGACCAACATGAGATCATCAACTCTACTTTATACTGTTTTCAACTTAGTGGCATGTACTCATGCTTCTTTTGAAAACACTTCGCCTTTGTTGGCTTTCTGTTCAAAGTTAGGTGATAACTACAAATACATAAGATCATCTACTGAATCTCAAAGGCTTATTTCTGAACTAACAAGTAACATCTGTGAGTCATCTTCTAATGAAAAACTGTTATACTTAAAAGTTGACTCTCTTGACAGCACTCAAGTTACATATGATTTATTAAACTCATTTTCTAGAAGGCTATCTAAATTAGCTGACCACGTTGTTTACCCAGAATATGAAGATCTTTTGTCAGCTTCTGAAGTTTCTTCCAATTGCAACTCTGTCCACTATTTAGAGACATCGGGCAAATCTGATTCAGAATGGTTATCCCAACTATCAGACAGTGACTCTCAAGTTACAGTTGTTCATTTAACTCAAGACATTTCGTTAGCTGAGCAATTAGAAAAAATAAGTGCTGTTTATCAGCCAGAAAATATTATCATTCAGGGCTTACCATCATTTACAAAGGCGGAATCTTTTGTTAACCTGGCTTCTGAAAAATTCAAAAACTTTATGGGTTTACAAAAGATGAGAAGACATGAAGATTCTTCTGCTGATGACAAGGAACCAGATTATGATGAAATTGAACAAGAATTAAAAGATACATTTGCTGAAGTTAATGAATTATTAAATGACGAAACTGTTACAATTTTCGCTGATGATGTGTCTTCTGGTTATGTTGCCAGTTCTTCTAACAGTTCCGTTACTGATCCAAATTCTGTGTTTGATTCGTATGGTTTCTTTTCAACTGGTATTTGGATGTGTGGTATTGTGTCATTCTTCTTAATATGGGTCTTGATAACTTCATTGGGCTGGTTGAATAGTCTACAGGTCAGTTATAAGGCTTTCGAGAAGCAAGTCTCATCTTCCAAAAAATTACAATAACCGTTTATATTTACTACCATTTTATATTTTGGAAATCTGCACCAACTTCATTATGTTATTTTTTATATCATCTATTTGAAAAGATCATTTTTGTATTTTAAATATTTTATAAAAAAAGCTTTCAAGAATAATATCATTTTAGTATACATAAGGAATAATCTTGTAGGGGACTTGTTTTTCATACTCTTTCCAGTGCTTACCATATTTATTTCTACACTTAGCTTCATCTCTTTTTTGTCTATGAAGCAATAATGAAGTGAAATAAAAAACATAAAAGTATGTTAGAGGAGTTCTAAATCCAGTAGGTAGACACCAACTAATTGAAATTAAAATATCACCAAAATAGTTGATATGCTGAGAAAAACCCCACCATCCTTCAACCAATAATTTGGTTCCTCTATCTGTTTGAATTGATTTTAAATGAGGCAGCTTGCCTTGTCTAAAATAAGATTTTTGGTTGTTTGCAGATTTAAAGATCCAATATCCCAGTAACATAAGAGAAACTACTAATGCAGCATACCAATTTGGTAAATCCAATTTTCTCAAAGATAAATATCTTGCTTGAAGACAATATGTGAACGGAACCCAAGTTAAATCACCAAAAGCTAGCATGAATCCAAACCCATCTGTGGTAATATCCATCATTGTTAAACAACCCTCCTCGTTTAACACTCCATCAAAGATGTAAAAAGCCTGCAACACATTGACCAAAATTAACGAGTTACTAACATAGCCTAACTGTTGATATTGTCTTTGAACACAAGATAAGTTCAAAACAAACCATAAAAGCATACCTGGTCTTAATTCACAAAACAACTTTATATCAAGAGATCCAATTCTTGGATTCAATTCTCTACCAATAAACCAGTCGAATATAATGTTTCCAGAACTGCCACCTGCAGCCAAAATTCTTTCTCTAGTACCTTTTCCATTTGGCTTTCTTAAAGGAATAAATGATCCAATGTAAACAAAGTTACTTAATAAAATTGCAAATTCCCAAGATGTAACAATCAATTCTAAAAAATTATCATAAATGAAATCTAATTCAGGCAAGTTGGCCCCAAGTTTCCAATATCTTGCAGATAGAGTGCCAACAAACAATAAAGATAAAGCTTTACCATTAATCAAATAATTCAATTTGGTTCCGTCTCTTAATTCAACTCCATCTTTATGGTAACCAGGAACAATCAAATCTAGAATCGTTAGAGAAGAGAACCAAATGGCGTACACTTTCCAGCATGTAAAATTGAAAAAAGTTGACTTCCAATTTGCAATTATTTTTTCTTGAAAAACATTATTCAATGAATCTAAATCTAAGCTGACACCTTGAAGAATATATTTTTCATTGGAGCAAAGATATAAAAATAAGACAACCAACGGTAGAAACACTGATAACACTATAGCACCCGTAGTTCCAAAAAAATCCTTTTCTTTTGTTTTAGGATTAAGTTCTGACATAATATTGTTATATAGTCTCTTCCAGTGACTTCTAGGAGACTGTAAATTCTTGACTGGGTTGTACGAAGTTATTTTTATGTTAATCTAAGCTGACACTTTTAAACGAGGTATACGATCCATTCAAACGCGTTTTGCTCGCTTCTCGTACCATCAACCGCAGTCAGTCGAATGTTCAGGCTTCAGATAGTGTGAATAATGAAGAAATAAACTTAATTATAATGTTTCTTTAAAAAATAAGGATAAAAACAAATGCAAATTTCAATACGTAGATATTAACTAAAACCAAGTATAATGCTAAAAATCTATTAACTAAAAACTAAAATGGGAGCCGTATCTCTTTCTTATTTACTACATTTTATGAACAATATAATATAGCAAATAAGCTCTGGAGTTCAACACATCCCGTTGTGAAATGATGGTCACTGTGGCATCATCAAACTTAAACCAAATACCATCTCTGTTTTTAACCATCGAAATATAATGGCCTGTATTAACTGAACCAATATGGCAAACAACACCAAATAATTCATATATATTATCACCACGATATTCTGAATTACCGTCAACCACTGCGCTATAATTACTCATATCTAGCATCACTGGTATTTCAATGTGGTTTTCAATTTTTGAAGAAACAGCTAAATGCTCAAATCTTTTTAATTGAATACCTAATGTAGCAGGTAGCTTTCCTATTTTAAGTTGTTTTGTAACTTCAGTCTTCTTATTACAATGAACACATTCATACAGAATGTCTAATTTCTCTGGGTTTGTGAATTTGGTTAAACATTCTTCTAGTGTTTTCAAAGGCACTCTAGTGCTATCTCTTGGATTTTTCTCTTGGATTTCCAATGACAAATCCAACATTGGATCAATTGTTGTTCTTTCATGATGGCAGTTGGAGCAAATAATGGTACTTTGTAATTCTCCATAAAACACTTTATGTGTAATGCAATCACAATTTTCATGTTTACTTTGATGAAGCTTTGTATTTTCAAAAGCGGGTGTTAACTCCTTATTAAATTTATACCTGTTTGACTTTGTATCATTTTTATGGATTTGATGTACTAAGAATTGCCAAAATTCATGTGCGTCTTGTTCAGAATAACCAGCCAACGAACGTTTAACTTTCCAAGAGGCAATCAATAATGAAGTTAGTCCAAACCCAGTAGTTGAAGTTGAAGTGTAAAAATCTTGAAAGATCTCCCCTAGACAACAAGATAAACAAGTGTCACTACCTCTTTCACAATCCAGATGATTACCAGACATGAAATAATCCCTAATAAAAGGATTATGAACTATAGTTTGTATGATTGAACTCATGAAACAAGTTGAACCCATATTAATTAATCCTTTCAACCCAGTAGTTGCCTTAAAAGTGGGAAGCCTCGACTCAGCAGTAACTAATCTGAGGGTTTCTGCATCATGTTCATGATCATAAATAGACATTCCAGGAAATGAAATGACTCTGCCTGACGCTCTAATCTGTGAAATTCTGATTTTTTCTAATCTAGGATCACTGACGTAATCTCTACATTTAAAGCAAATCATTCGACCAGAAGATGGATCAATGCCTTTAGTTAAAAAGTTAAGAAACAAAATTAGTACTTTAGAATTCATATGTTGGAATGGAAGAAGAATGAATTTAAGAAAAACACAAGAAAAAAAAGAACTTACCAAAAATATGGCCAACCGATTTAGCATGATAAAACGCATGGTTATTTTGTAAACAGCCAATATGGGGGCATTGTAAGCACATGAAGACGTTGTCCGCAGTTAAACAGTCTTTACATTTCAAAATTGAACTCCGTAATCTCATTAAATCCTTTGGATCAACTTTCTTTCTATCTTGCGTGTAATAATAACTGGTTGAAGGATAACTGTGATTCTCTGACGGTGAAGGCATCAGGCAAATCTTCATACCTGTGCTAAATGTTTTCAACACCATATCTTTCGCAGAGGATGAGAGAACCGTAGTCAAATGTTGACACGGAGGATAAGTAGTATAAGTTGAAATATCTTCTTCTGGGAGAAAGGCTAACTGTTTTTTTATAGGAGAAGTAGATAATTGGGATTGCATTGATCTAGGAGATGGAAGTGAAGGAGATGCTGATGTTGACCTCATAGACCCAGATGATGTCCCTGGTAATGTTTTTCCTGGAACTGTTTTCCTTGATGTCATTTTCCCGTACTTCTTTTGTATTTGCTGATGTGTTGTGCTGTGGGATCTTCAAATGAAGAGATAAGTTTTAATAAGATGCCTCAAAATGAAAAGTTCTGGACCTGAATCAGAACAAAATCTAACTGTTGCAGTTGCTGAGAAAAAGTTTGTAATGGCTTTGTCTGTGCCAGTTACCTGTGGTGAGCCTATAATGAGCCTGTTGAGATCTCCTTACAGTGATACGATTATCGAGCAGAACAAAACCTATCCACCTCATAACAGGTAATTTGCAGGTGCTGGTACTCCAACTTGTTCGCCAATCACCGATTCGCACCAGATATGCTTCGCTCGGGGCAAAATAGCATCTGCAATAAATATCCCTTACGAGGCTTCTATTTTCAAAGCTAAAATGCAAATACCTTGTATTGAAATCTCCGAAATAACAAAAAATAATAGAAAAATATATAACAAACAGCAAGCTGGAACATCCTGTTAGGGTTAGGAGGAAAAAGACAAACCAAGAAAGAATGTAGAATGTAAAATATAGTCAAATCAAAGTACATACGAAAGAGAAAAAAAATGAATTGAAATTGAAAATAAAATTTAAAAAACAAACATGAAAAAAATAGGATTATTGAAGGAGTGTAATATATATATGTAATAATCATTTATGAACAATTATTAATAAATTATCGACATTGGTAGATGATAATTAATCTATCATTTCTTAACATTAAAAGTCGGTTCTGAAACTCATATAGATACTACCTAGGGAATGTGTAAAAGACACCAAGTCTAGGTATCAACTACTCTATTCTTGGTTGGATCTCTTATTTTAGTTTAACACAAATCTATCACAGTTTTTGCAAGACGCCAAAATATTTCTTAACTTCTCTTCTTTTGAACACTGGAACTTGGAACGTTTATAAAACTTAGATAGTAAATAAGGGCTGCTCTCAAATTAGTCAAAGAATTTTTCAAAGCAGGTGGAATGAAAGGACTGTTATAAACAAATTGATTAAACTTTAAATCATAATTACCAACTAATGCTTGAGTGTATCTATTTTGATTGTATCTTAATTTGTTGAAAATCACCAAAGTAGCAAATAACACAATTGTCTTCAAATTTTGGAAGAAATAAGAAGGTCTCAGCCATTGGAATCCAATAATCATTTTAACAATTGGCCAAAAGAAAGTACCAATAGATAAAACTTCAAAATTAGCGGCAATAAATAAAGATCTTTCATTATAATTCTTGATAAATCTAGCAATAGAGTTTGCAACTTGTTGTTGTCTAGGCTTGGTCCAGCCAGGCAGGTATCTCAAAAGGTTAGACTCAAAATAGGTTAAAACATGAAAGGTGGCGAAGATTCCAAATGGATATAAGGTATAAGAACTAATTCCTCCATGAAATTTATTAGAAAATATCCTTAGAGTAACAGCTAGCAATAAATATTGAACGTTATCATCCCTAAGCAAATTTGGGATTTGTGAAAACATAAAGCTAATTGGTTTACTTTTATAGGTTTGTCTGATAACAATAATATAAGTAAATATAATCGACGTAACGGAGTAGTTATAATACTTAATAGCTTTAGCGGAATTGAGGCCTGTAAAAGTGGAAACAACGGTGTCTAAGAGCATGTACCAGAGAGCTACAACATGAGTCAAGAACCAATAAAACTGAGGTGATCTAGCCAAAGTTTTGATATGCTTGATAAAGTCACTCCAAGTTGTTTTATTAGCACCAGTTTGTGTCTTCTTAGAAGAAGCATTATTGGTAACATCCGATTGTTGTGGCTGTTCTGGAGTGGACATGACTTCTATGATGGAGCAGTGAAAGAGCAGAAATCAATGTTTGCGATCAAGCTGAGGGAAAGACAAGTAATAGGCGATCCAGTTGGTTAGATTAGAATGGAGGATGATCATCTGGACTTCGCTGGACGTCGCTGGAGTGCCACCAGAACAGTCGACGTTCGACTTACACAATTATGCGAACGTCCAAAAAAAAAACTCCGAATCGGAACAAGCGCCTTTTTTAACACAAAAACATTCTTATTATTAATTACGGTTTACCAGTGCAACTACACACAGTATCTAAACTAAACATAAAGGACTCAGGAATAAAAAAATTTAATAAAACAACTAAAAGGGGTGATATAAGAAAAAAAGAGGGAGGAAAAGGAAGGCAGATAAGTACAACAGACGTAAGTAACTATTCGAAGGTTTGATTGCTGACACAACACTCAGCATATAGGTATTATTGTTCTCGTTCAACATAACAAATTTAATACATTTTCAAGCATACTAGAATATATGATACAAAAGAAAAACACAATACAATCTGCTTAGAAACACTTGTGGTGAACAATAGATGGTCCAGATTCATCGTATTCTTGCTTGGAAATCCACATTTGTTGGAAAGTAGATAAGGAAGCCAAGATAGAACCACCAATCCAGACTGAGTATTTTCTTTCTGGAGGAGCAATGATCTTAACCTTCATAGAAGATGGAGCCAAAGCAGTAATTTCCTTTTGCATTCTTTCAGCAATACCTGGGAACATAGTAGTACCACCGGACATAACAATGTTACCGTATAATTCTTTTCTAACATCAACATCACACTTCATGATGGAGTTGTAGGTAGTTTGATCAATACCAGCGGCTTCTAAACTTAATAATGATGGGTGGAATAAGACTTCTGGAGCTCTGAATCTTTCATTACCAATGGTAATAACTTGACCATCTGGTAATTCATATGATTTTTCAATAGCAGAAGATTGGGAAGCGGTTTGTAATTCTTGATCGAAATCTAAAGCAACATAACATAATTTTTCCTTAATATCTCTGACAATTTCTCTTTCAGCAGTAGTAGAGAAAGTGTAACCTCTTTCAGATAAGATCTTCATTAAGTAATCAGTCAAATCTCTACCAGCTAAATCAATTCTCAAGATAGCATGGGTCAAGGAGAAACCAGCGTAAATTGGAACAACGTGAGTAACACCATCACCAGAATCTAAAACAATACCAGTAGTTCTACCGGAGGAGTATAAAGATAAAACAGCTTGAATAGAAACGTAGAAAGCTGGAACATTGAAAGTTTCAAATAAAATTTGAGTCATCTTTTCTCTATTAGACTTTGGGTTCATTGGAGCTTCAGTTAATAAAACTGGGTGTTCTTCTGGGGCAACTCTTAATTCGTTGTAGAAAGTGTGATGCCAAATTTTTTCCATATCGTCCCAGTTTGTGACAATACCATGTTCAATTGGGTATCTTAAAGTTAAAATACCTCTCTTGGATTGAGCTTCATCTCCAACGTAGGAATCCTTTTGACCCATACCGACCATAATACCTTGATGTCTTGGTCTACCGACAATTGAAGGGAAAACAGCTCTTGGAGCGTCATCACCAGCAAAACCGGCTTTACACATACCGGAACCGTTATCAATAACTAACTATAATAATATAAAGGTTTGAATAAATGTTAGTATTTTCCTTGCTAGATATATTGATGTATTCACCAATAGATCAGTCAATATGCTATCTGATCTGAACTTATCCGGATCGATTCATTGAACAAAGTTGAGCAGCGCGGCGCTGAGCCAATGAGCTCGATTCTTGAGTTGTGCACGTCGCTCATTTCCCAAAGGGGAGACAACATAACAGCACAGCACAGCACAGGATGTCGGGTAATCCAGATCTTAGTTTCAAGTGGTATGTACATACAGCAGCAACGTCTTCTATTTAAGGTGTTAGTATATATGAAAAAGTTGGGATAAGGAAACTGATCCCATTGAGGCTAATTAACGCAGGCATAGATCGGAAAAAGTTCAAGACGCAGCAAACACCAACTTGGAAAATTCACCAACCAAAAGAAGGGAACAACACCAAAGTCAACGTGTCATCAATGGAATAACTGATTTAATCGGCATATTTGCAATTGCCATAATCAACACAAGATTGTAGTTTCTATATCCTTTGTAACCATGAGTTATGGATTGATACAAATTGGATGCTGGCAAGTATCCGTTGACAAGGAGAGAGGGAAACCTAGACCCGGTCAAACCCTCTGCAAAAGCCTGTGAAAAGAAGCCAATGGAAGCCTGGAGGAGACGAGATAAATGAAGTACATACCGCCATCCATTTTGAATAAGATTGATATATATAAGTATACGAAGTTGTAACAGGAGTACTGTCTATAGGGATCGAGCAGGATTAAGAGGGCAAACGTAAAGAGTGAGACAAAGTGGAAGTGGAAATTCTTTTATACGAACTCTGGGAACACACTCTCGCTCTCTCTCCTTCTACTTCTGCTTGCTTACGTGGCATGCACTGTGTCTGTCTATGCCCGCTCTGATCGCCGCAGCAGTGGTGTGCCCAGCGCTGCGTAACCACGCTCGGTTTTGAGTTGTTACTTTTCTAGTATAAGGAATTTCTTACCAAAAAGTATAATGGCTCTCACTTCCGCACAGTATCCTTCCCAATACAGTCTAAATATTTTACCTTCCGCGTCAGCCTTCTCCCGCGTCACGCTCCACCAGGCCATATATTTCAGATAGCGAGGCGCACCCGCCTTCTTCCAGAATTAACATCTGTGCACCAGTTAAATTACTAAATAAAGAAGATCAAATCATAGGAGTTGGTTGAAGAGATGGAAACATGAGCGAAAGGTTGAAACCTATTTTGCAAAACAAATCTGAAACATATATTATTTTAATTAAAATACAATTAAAGTAGTAACTCGTATGAATATACAAGCAAAGAACTTGGAACCAAATTATTCATCTGTATCTGACCTTTTGTTTTTTACCTCTAGCTTCTAGTTTGGCTTGTCTTTTACTCTTCACAGGTTCATTACCCACATCTCCGTTGGCTGCCTTATCATTACTACCAGCTGATAATCCTTTGCCTCTAGCAAGTCCTAAGATACTACTTAATAACCACTTCATCTTAAATGCTGCGAATCCTGGAATGGCCAAATATAATATCCAAACCTTATTGCTGCCAAATAAAATCATTAAAACATCTAATAATAATGTAACGTAAATTATATCAAACATATATTCAGTTAATCCCGACTGTTGCAAATCTTCTCCTGACTTGACTAAAATTTGGTATCCTTGTCCATTGGTTGTGAATTTGGGTCTGCCCGTTGTTTCAATAACATATTGGCAAATAAATGCTGGTAAACTTAGCAAAAAATACGTTTTCTTATTTGTCGGTCTGTGTAGTACAAATAAAAAAAACAAGGTAACTGAATTAACAACCAATGATGTTAAATGAATCTCTTTCAATACCTTCAAATTGGAAGCTGCTTGCTTCTTATCTGATGCTCCAGCCATTGTAATGTGAAAGTTGTTTTTTTGCTGAGGTGGATAACAAGGTTGGTTTACTTAAGTTCTTCATCGATCGATCAATTGATTTACGATTCAAATCTCCGTGGTGAAATCTCAAGTGGCTGGTGGACCTCTCCTGCTGCGCCACGTGGTACTAGAACCTTTCCATCTTCATTTTAGAATACAGTACAAGTAATGGTATTTCTACTATAAACAAAAGCCAATGTATGTATTAACCTATACAGAGTTACTTAGGAGAATCTGAAATAAAAAAAAAAACAACAAAACACTAGAAGAGATAAAGAAAAAAGGTAAAAAGCAGAACTAAGTGACAAACAAAATGATTATATATTCAATTTAAATTGACAAAATTTAAGAGGAAAAAAATTAAGACAAAATGGAAAAAGTAAAAAACTGAGCAGGCATAGGAAAAATGACAAATGATCAATAAAAGAAAGAATATCTCTAAAACAACTAAGAAACCGAAATGGTGTCGTTACACGCAGCCAAATCGGTTACCTTAATTAACTTAACTTAATACCCAAATTAAATTAAAATAAAACAAACTAACAACAACCACTTTGTTGAGTATTGACAGAGGTACCACTTAAGTTGAGAGCTGGTTTATTAGAATTACTGGTAGGTTGAGAGTTTGCCATTTGTGATTTAATCTGTTTAGACATAACAATAAAAGCTTGTTCAACGTTAGTTGATTCGGAAGCGGAAGTTTCTAAAAATTGGATACCTCTACTATCAGCAAATTCTTTAGCAACCGCATAATCAACAACCTTCTTATCAACTAAATCACATTTGTTACCAACTAATAACTTAACGACACCGCTTGTAGCGTATCTATCGATTTCTTGTAACCATTGATTAACATTATTGAATGATTCTTGGTCAGTGACATCATAAACAATAATAATACCATGAGCACCTCTGTAATAAGATGAAGTGATAGTTCTAAATCTTTCTTGGCCAGCGGTATCCCAAATTTGTAATTTAATAACTTTACCGTCTAATTCAATAGTTCTGATTTTGAAATCGACACCAATTGTTGAGATGTAATCTTGAGTATAAGTATCTTCTGCAAATCTTAATAATAGACATGATTTACCCACACCGGAGTCACCAATTAATAATAATTTGAAAAGATAGTCGTATTCGTTATTCATTTTTCTGTATTTAATTTGTAGTTGAGATTGTTATTATAGTATCTGGAATGATGGAACAATCAATGAGAGGGTAGGCAAGGCTAACTATATAGAAGTGGAAAAGCAGGGGTCTAATAAAGAGTAAAGAGCTGTAGTCAGTGATTCTGAGTCAAGATGGAGCTAACTGCTTACTGATGTGGGTATTGTCGTTGGTGAACTTAAGGTAACGGTTTTTGCCCTGCTGTTTGTAACTCGTCTGTCCTCTCTTGTTCTTGTAATTCTGTTTCGCTTCGAGGGTGCTTGCTCAAGTGGATTTGTACGTCGGTTTCAGGAACGGGGACGATCGTCCCTCGCCGATCTGTAGGAGAACTTGGTTGCAGCATTCCTTTAACCCAGCTTTCTCTTGATTAAATAAATGTTTTTAAGGGATTTATTATCCACTTAACACTTACTACATTCTATCCTTTGCTCTTTAACTTTATTGGGAAACTATAAACAGCTGATATGATGATTACTATAGAAAAAGTGTACTCCTTACTTCTGTGAGGCCTGTTGTGACGGATATGAACAAAATAGTGATTATGATGGATTTAATGATAAGAGCATCCACTTTTTGGTAATTAATAAGAGTGGAACTGCCTGTCAAGATATTTCTATTAATTTGATTAAGGATTTAGAACATAATGGAACACTTGAAGAAACTATTTTCTTTCCAGAACGTGTAGATCAAATTCCTGCTTCTTCCTTTGGCGATCATATTCTTGTTGAATATGTCCTTTTACAAGTAAGAAGATGTTATCCTACAGAAACGCATAATCGGTAGTAGCTTTTATGTAGGATTCCCAAGATCATGCTTCTGTTTGTAATTCTAGTTCTGGTAAGGCAAAGAAAGACCAACAAAAAGTGGAAAGAAAGCAGGATAGTAGGTATGTCTGCCAACAGTTATTTCTGGTTGGTTTACCTAATACACATTATACTTAAGCTTCTTCCAAATGACTCCCAAAGGTGTGTCAAAAGGTTGTATGTTTTCCAAAACGATATGGGAGAAGTGCACTCATTACCTGTCGATAAAGTTTTGGATCATTTCATACGATTTGAGTTTAAAGCGAAACTGTGATTGCTGGTATTAACTACTACTAATACGCCTGCTGAAACAGTAGTTAAAGTAAAACTTGTTTTCTCAAGAATTCTTTTGGTATCTAGATGGGGTCGAATAGGGTGCTGGGGCCTAGGATAAAACAACTTGATAGAGCTTGAAAGCTCGAACGATGTAGGAACAAGCTACTCACATTCATGTAGAGGGTCCTAATGCCAAACCCTTATTTGACCTGTGCCACAGAAAACGATTTGTCTTCTAAACCTGCGACCTAGCGGACAGGCGACTTTGCAGATGTTGACCAGTAAGCAGGGAGGCAGGGGGCTGGTTCGGTGTTTAAGAAGTGGAATGAAAATGGGGGCACCGCCATGGAACTAGCCACCTGCGACTTTTGCGGCTCAGGCGATTACTGTTTTGTGACAGGTGCCAAACTAGCCATCTTTTGATGCTTACGGTGCTTGTGAGCTACCGTACCTTCTCTGCAGAATGGCTCGTATATAAGTATAACGGTAGTTCTGGTTCTTGCAACATGGTAAATAGCACAAGCATTGTTTTTGGTTTTCACTTTTGCAAAGGTCCTCAAAGTTCGCTTCTCTGGGCTTCACAGTTATAGTTATACAGCTCAACCAGTCTTTAATAAAGCACTCTCACCTTATATGGTTTTGCATTTTTAGAATTCTAGCATATCTTCCCCCTGCATTTATTTACAAACATCTACTACATTACTTGTTATCTCCATTTTCTAACTTTAGTCACTCACTTGTTCAATTTCATAGCATATATTATCTTATAAACTGTTTGTTCTCAACTTCTTTCATACATCTAATATCATAAAACATGGAAACTCTATCAAATCCAAAAATCAGGAAGACCAGCAACAATGAGAAGCCATTCTCCAGCTTAACTAGATCAAAATCCAAAAGAGTCTCTTCTTCTTCTGAAGACAGACCTCTGAAACGAGCTTCCTCCATTTCTTTTAGAGTGGATACCCCAGATTCATACATTTATGATTCTTCTTCTTGCCACAGCATTTCCGAACCAACAAGACAGCAAATCCTCTCCAGAAAAGATAGTTGTGGAAGTATTAGAAGATTAAGAAATACTTTTGCAATTCCCTTCCGTTCACGCTCTATAACTAGTGTATCCAGATCTCCTTCTGGTATTTCTGTTACGACACCTCCACATTCACCTTTAGTCACTCCCCCTTCCGGTTCACCGTTCTCTACTCCCCCTTCCAGCTCCATTCATCTGAACACTGCAGTTGCTTCTCCATATGATACTAATGATTGTTTCCCTATTTCTCCAATTACTCCAGATACTTCTCCTTCGGAGCTGCATTACAAATTTTCTACTGCTTCCTTAACTGGCTTTAAACGAAATCTTTTATCAGATTTACTGGATTGTGAAAATCAAGTTTCAAAATTAACTTTAAGGGAAGCACAAACAATAAAAATTCCACCACCTTCTCCAATTTTTGAGATCCCTGAAATTTTATCGTTGATACTTAAATTTGTTGGTTGTGATGATGAATCTAAAATCCCAGTTGAAGAGATTCCCAACAGAAGAACACCAATGTCTTTCAATCATGCTGTTTTAGTTCATGGTTCTAAAGTTGGCAAGGAAGTTTGGACAAGATCAACTTCAACTTCTTCCATTGTTTCAAACAAACCAGCCGAAAATTCTGCCAATCTATTTAATTGTATGCTAGTCAACAAATTATGGTATTCGGTGACTTATGAAATATTACAAGAGAATCTTTATTTTCAATCTGATAGTAAATTTGAACTTTATGAAAAAAATGTAAAAGTACCTGCTAGATGCAAATCGTTTGTTTTACATAAGATTAAGACCATTAAACAATCACAAATTGATAATGTTGCTGCTAAAATAAAACCATTACATCTATCCTGGATAGAATTTTATATTTGTCCTAAAATCATACCTTCATTTACATTATTCACAGAGAGTTTAACTAAATTCAATATTCCTGGAAATAGAGCTTTTAGTGATGATCATTTAATTGAAGTTTCTAAGAGATGTCCAAATTTACTTTCTCTTGATATTAGAGCTTGTGAGCAAATCACTGATGCATCATTGTATCATGTTGCCTTGAATTGTCCATTGTTGCAAAGTCTTAATTGCGGACGTCACGTTAAAGGTGATTTAATATCAGATGCTTCTTTGCGTTTGATTGTGAGTAATTGTCAAATAACAACATTGGGTGTTGCTGGGTGTGGTATCACAGATAGGTTAATTTGGGATCTTGCCATTTATAGAAGCGATTGTTTAGAAAGACTCAGTGTTAATAGCTGTTGGCGTTTAAGTGATGTTGGAATTTGTGAAACATTAAGACATGATATGTTTAAAAAATTATCGGTATTGGAGATTAGAAATTTGAGATTAGAAAATGTTGTTCCTATTGTTGAATTCAAGAAAAGACAAACTAAAAGAAACACGTCTTTGTTGATTGAAGCTTGTGAAAAATTAGAAAACAAGCTAAAAGAAACAGAAAAGGCAATAGATCTAGAGATCAGTAATAGAATTCTCCGGGATATTATAGAATGGTTGAATGATGGCGATGATAACGGCGATGAAGAATATCGTGCATTTATGAATGCTAGAAGAAGACAAAGGCATGTTCCAAATTGAACAAATATTAGGCTAAAGTTCATTTTATTTCATTATCTTTACAGCATGTTTTTTCTTATAAACCAAATAGCATATATATATATATATATATATATATATAACTTTTCTTTGCATTAATTTAACTTTTTATCATTAAGTTTGAGTGTACTAGCGACTAACGTAATCCAACTGGTTAGAATTGTCTAAAATAAAGTAAAAAGGCATATAAGTTAATTAAAATAATATATAAGGAGGAATAAAAATTAAGTTGATACAAGTCATTTAAAAGCGATTAAATAATAGAATAAACTAAACAAAAAGCAGAAATATAGAAAAAAGTAAGAAAATAAATAGCCAAAAGTCCATCGACAAGCTGGTAAGGTTAAGCTTCACAGTATGCTCTGTAAGAGGTGAAAGGGACATCTTTTTTGTCACTAATCAGCTCAATATCAGCACCTGGTGCAATGAAATAAATACTACCTGCAACACCAGATAAGGTCGAAGATTCGTCACCTTTAATTCTAATCTTACCTTCACCATCACTAACAATCAAAATAGAAGGACCATCAATAGCTTTAGATTCAGCAACACCTTCAATGTTATCAAAGGTTATTTGTAAAACGGAGAATTCATCAATTGGTGGATCATATAAAGCAAAATTGGCAACACCAGAACCCCTTGGGAATTCCTTAGCTTTTAATTTTTGTTGCTCAACATCTTCATATGAGTAAGTTAAGCAATTCACTAAAACTTCAACATCTTTAAACTTTGGAGTGAAACCTGCTCTAATAACATTATCGGAAGCAGCCATACATTCCATAATGTCACCAGAGATATATGCATGTGGATCTCTAGCTTGTAAGAAAATGGCTTCACCTTTTTTCAAAAAGCAGTGGTTTAACATCAAACAACCACAGAATAAACCAATGTCATTAGGGAATTGATCATCTAATCTTAGAATTAAGTCTGCCAAAACAGCACCAAATAATTCTGGGTTTGATTTGGTTCTAGCAACTAATTTTGAAGCATATTCTTCAATTTGAGATTCAGGGGTTCTCATAACTTTACCAAAAACCTTCTGTAATAACTTTTTGTTTGTAGCATCATCTGAACCAATACTAGCATGAAATTCTTCGGAAACTTCATCTCCAACTAATTCTTTAAATTCTGGGATTTTCTGCAAAAGAGAATCGATTTGCTTTAGAGGCTTGAAACCACAAAAAGCTTCAAAATCGGTCACGGCAATAGCCATCTCTGGTTTATGGTTAGAATCTGGATAATGAGCAGGATCGGCTTTACGTAGTTGAGCACCTAAAGATTTATCAGGGTGGGCTTGAATAGATAAGACTTTTCTAATAGATAGAACTTTGAACAAAAATGGAATTTCTTCTTTAGAGCCAAATTTAGCAATGATCTTATCACCTAAGTAAGCTTCAGGTTGTTCTGTAACCAATTGTCTCAAAGTTTCTTTTGTACCAGCCTTATAAGTTGGAACTGAAGGATGAGTACCCATCCATAATTCAGCGTATGGTTTATCTTCATCAATAACAAAGGAGCTGTCGTTAGACTTTGCAAATTGAGCAACAGCAGAGGTCGAACCTAGTTTACCCCAGGCATAGTTTTGGGCACCTATATGGAAGTTGTTAGTTAGTTAGTAAAAAAAACTTGTTGTTGTTGTTGTTTGACCTGTTCGGAGTTGCAAAAGAGACCATCTGTCGGAGCAACCAACCAAACACCAAAAACACGTGTACATACCACCAATAACGTTAAATAGCTTGTCTGACATGGTCTTTAATCTATATATGAGATTGTCTTGAATTGAAGTAGTCAGAGACTCAGAGTTCAAGGGTTGAACCAGGAAAAAGAAAAGGAACGTGTACTTAACTTGATGAGATAACTGAAATTTCACCTAAAGGTCAAAGCGAGCCGCGCTGCTCAGAAACGTGTCTTATATAATGCTGCATACAATATACGTACAATACACGTACATCAGGGATGAAAAATCTAGTGATTAATTAATTAAACGTATATAATCTCATTTAGGGCTCTTTGTATGCTTGAACAAACTGCCACTGGATTTACTCTTGAAAAAACCTGGAAATGAGGGTGGTGAACCTGTAGACCTAACACTACTATTAGATTTTTTGCTATGCATTCTATCTGAAATGAAGGATGATGGTCTAGGCAGACCTATTATGGAGGAAGATGAGGCAGAATTAGCATTAGGAGCTGTATTAGGTCTAGCTACCGGTATAGCTTTGGCTTTGACCTTGTTTGCCAAAGTAGATGAAGACGAAGACGAAGAACGATCACCATTTGTTTCTGGATTATTTTTACGAACTTGAGACTCCAGAACTCTATTCATCAAATAATCCGCAAATGCTTTATTGGACATGCCATTAACAGGTTCATATAGTGGAGCCAGCTCCATCTCTTCTAAGGCCTCTTCGTCATAAACTTGGTTATATTCTGGTACCTTGTTAATTGAATCATCAAATGCCATTGGTGATTGAGACATAGTTCTTGAATTAACCCTAGATAACAATTGAATAGCAGGGGAAGTTATACCAAGTGTCGATTCTTGGGTCCTATAAGCAGGAACCATATCAAAATATGATGGAGTTTGTTGTCCTGAATCCAATCCAGATGAATCGATACCTCTTGATGGGGTTTGTGAACCAAATAATGAGCTTGGAGAAAAATAACCTGAAGGTGATTGTAAACTTGACGCTATTTCGGGTGTGAAAAGAATATCTTTTTCACTGTCCTTATATGAAGGTAAGTATTGCTGTGGGTACGGATCAGCAAAGTCTTCGTCTTCTTCTAAATCGTTACCAAATTCATAATCATCATCAATTTGGATGATGCCACGATGATGGCGACTGTGGTGGCTATTATGATCTTGAGTAGTACCACGAGTAGTATTAGTAGCTGGTGGATCTAATGATGATTCGGAAGGTCTTTCCGATGGACCTGGTACATTTGGAGGTTGTTGTTGATCGTTATTATTATCATTACTTTGCTCCGCTAATCCATCAACTGTAGGGGAAATAATAACATTTGATACATTTGACTGATTGTTTTCAAAAAGAGGAGTATCACCTTTCATAAACCTAACTTTACCTGTAGGGTCAATATAAGCGTTTCTACCAAGAATCGAATTCTTACCACTGATATACAGAACAAGAGGTAATTTTGAGTTTATTAATGAAGTATGACCATCAGGGTTAACTAACTCAACACTTAAATTCAATTTATGCCTAATTCTCAGCATGTCTTCCCTAAGTGTGGCATCTGGAGAACATTGTTTTAGTCTTGAAGGAAGAAAAAGTTTAGCTTCCAAGGACCATCTATCCTCTCCTAAACTGTCCATTGAAACATCGGGCAAATCACATTTATAGACAGTTTTTTCATCTTCAAATAATTCACCTTTTTGGTTTTTAAGGACAAAATATTGTGTAATAGTAGCCCTAATTTTGCCTAGTTTTAAGTGTTTTATCAGAGGAATAATTAAAATATGAATTCTCATGAATCCTCCAATTGGCACGGATCTTCTGGGAAGTTTTACTTCATATTCAGCTTTATTTGGCCATGAATTTTCCATTGAACAATCTTCGAATAGGGAATAGTCAGATGGTAATGGTAATCTAAAGATTCTCAAATATTTCGTAGCAACAGGCGAATTTTTGGAAACTTTTTCACCTTCCATTCTACTTTCAAACCTATATAAGACAGCACCACATTGTAAACCTTCAATAGTTTCCGGGATGTTTCCTGGTAATACAACTTGAAAGGGAACCGAATAGTTACCAATTGGTAAACTGAACCGAGCCTGATCATTTTGAAAATAATCTGGGAACGGAGTTTCACCTGTTACTGGTGTAACATCAGAATAATCAACGGTGAATAGTTTTAACTTCCCTGCTTTACTTTTATTAAGATTCTTATTACGACTATGATTGATCCGTCCTTCATCTGGAGAAGCAGGTTGAACTATTTCTTCCAAGTTCGTGTGTTTGGGAAATCTTTGATTATGTTTATAAGTACCCTTTGATAGGAAGCCCTCTGAGTCTGTCAATAAGTTATCCCAATTACAGTTCAATATTTGAGTTTCTTGTCTCACAACTTTATTAATACTTTTTTCATCTTTTGAAGATTCTAAGAATTCCAATTTATAGACACCTGATAGATTTAGGGTTAGTTTTCTCAAAGTGATTTTTTCAGGGATTGCAAAGACGACATGGCCTGATAATATAATAGAGGAAGCTTCTTCTGGCTTGCCCCTAACAATCACTGAATTTTTGACTTCAGACTGGATTCTAATATCGTATAAACTTGGATGAAGACCTGATAAACCTCCTGAAGTGAACTTGAACATGTCTTGTGTAGGGCATCAAATTGGATAGGTGGGTTGCTATTCGTAGGTGGAAGAAGAGGGTAGCTACCGCTATGCACGTGGGTCAGGAATATGCTGTTTATATACGTTTACAAGATAACCACCCACCCAAATAAAGGATCAGCCAGGTATTTTAGCATACGTGACTGTGCCCTAGTTCAGGGCACATCAAAATCTGCAAGAAATCAAACGATATCCGCGCGTGGGAGGTTCTGAGGTTGATTACATAACCAGATCGTAAACATGCGAAATGAGTAAATTAAGGTAGGTAGGTACTCAAATAAATAAATCATAAAATTAAAGGAACAACTCGGAGAACTTCTGGCGAAATCCCTTCTTTCGACCATTAGCGTTCCCAGAAGATGAGCTCAACAGGCTGCCAACTCCACTTCCATTACTGTTCACACTTAAGGTGGACCCTCTGCTTATTTCCAATAGGTGTTTCTCTGAACCTGAAGACCCTTTTTTTTTGACAATTGGGGCTCCAGAGCCACTGATCAACCCAAAACTAAGATTTCTTTCGTAAACTAAATAATCTTCTAATTCCATAATACCTTCAAATTCCGCATTGTTCTTCAAACATCTTATAATATCTCCATATTTTGCTTCTGTACCAGGAAATAACTTAGGTACAACCATTTTGACAATCCCATCAGTATCCACGTCGAAAGTTTCGACTCCACGTGGAAAATCATCAAAATATAAGTAAACAATATTTTCTCTTTGAAAATCTTCCAACGCATCACATCCTAGGAATAAAATAACATCTTTACTTTTATTTTCAACATTAGGATCCTTAGGTTTCAACTTCTTAATTGTGATTTCAATATTTTTTAAATTTTTGGGTAAATTATTAATTATTATGGAGTCTTGCTTATAAATCCAAAAATATAAATTCTCTAAACTATCAGGTAATAAAGAGTTTTTCAAAATACTATCAACATCAATATCACCATTTGCGAAAAGTTCAAGCGTTTTCAAATTTTTTAATTTTTTAAGAAAAGATGGATCTTTCAAACCAGTTGCATTATCCAATCTTAAACTGATAAGGTTTGTTGGTATTTTTGGATATCTGATGTCAACATTCTCTAATTGAAGTTCAGTTATCAAGTTTGGTAAGTTATTCATGAATAAAAGAGAGAGTTCTAAATTGTGTAATGAAAGAAATGTTAAATCCGAATTTAAATGTAAATCAATTGACATTACTGTAAATTTGGAATTTGAAATGCTCAGTCTACTTAAGTATTTTGGTAATTTAACTTTCATTGACCAATTAACTTTACAATTGATTATTTCAAGTTCTTCTAAATATTGGCCCAATCTTAAAATATCAGAATTTAAATAACAATCAATAAATGAGACATATTTCAATGCTTTAAATCCAGTAAAATCTAAATCAAATCTATTTGAATCAAAATGACGTAAGTGCATTTCTTCTAACGAAACATTATTTGAACCTGTCGTAATTAATTTAACATAACTATTTTTTGCTTTCATTCTGATAGATAATTTTTTCAAAGTTTTAAAATAAGCCAAAAATCCTAAATCGTTAATATCTTCAACAACCATATTACAGTTTAAAGACAAATCTTGGATGTTTAACTTATCAACTAATTGAAATTTGGAGCGAGATTTCACTAACAAATTTGAGAAATTCAAGTCTTGGTGCTTAATAACGTATTTAACATGAGGATGACTTGTTAGAACTTTTTCATTAAGAGTAAACAAAGCATTAATATCATAGCAAACCAAAGTCATTTTCTTAATGCTATTTATATGAAGTAACTTATTAATAATTGGGAAATCATTTAAATTGAATTGATTTTTAATAACACAAGTCAATGAAGTTAAAGTGTACAGAACCAGCAATTTATGCAAAGAAGAGCAACTTGCAATACCAGATTTGATTTCCAAAGATCTAAATTTCCTCATATTTGCTTTATAAAAAGCATGGGCGAAAGGATGGTCAGAAGAGGACAACTTATCCCAAGAAAATCCCAAAAAAAGAGCTCTCTTAAATAAAGGTTGAAACTGAGACAATTGTTGATTGAAATCACAGCCAGTGAGATCGACAGAGGACAACTTAATACTACCTTTATCAATGAGTTTTAAATAAGCTTTAAAAGTATTTGACGTAATACTAATTGTATCTTCGTTATCATCAGAAACTAGTGAAGTTAAATAAATCTTATTTAAATTGGAGGATATTCTAATGTTCTGCAGCAACTGCGATATGATACTTCTCAGCACATAGTTCAATTCATCGTCTTTCAAGAGTTGGATCAAGTCTGAACTGTAACATTTCTCCAGCACACACTTAAAGATGATGAGTCTTAGCTCTGGGGACAACTGGCCAAGAATTCTAATAAACGCTAAGGATGAAGGTGGTGTGTTTGATTCCATGATGACTTAGTAAAGGGGTTTGGGCATTTAGTGGGTCTCAGGATTCAACAGTACGAGTTGTAAGAAAGGGGTATGGAGTGAGTTGCCAACAGAGAAGATCAAGAAGACTGCAATGCTAGAGCCTGGAGTTTGGGGTCTGGTGAGACTGTTAGAAGGCGTACTCTTTGACTAGAGGCTTAAACTCAGGGACTGGAACTAGTAGGAACAAGAGATAGAAACAGCAAAGATGCTATGAGATTCGGGACAGGCCTGATTCTGATTCTGATTCTGGTTCTGATTCTGATAGTGCTATAAAACGATTCTAGATCCGATTCGCTCTGGTATTTCCGGGCTTTCTCTTAATCCCATAACCAGAGGTTACATAGTTCAATAAAACCCGATCAGTTGATTACCCAGTGTCAGGCCGATCGACCCATCCAGAACCTATATTTATCAAAAACAGGATGTAAGAGATCTGTGCCTGGATCGCTGGGCTTAACTGGGCTTGTGCTCACTATTTTAACAAATCGCTTTTATAAATCCACGTAAGTGAGGATTATTCAGATCGGAAAACTTTCTGTTATAGAATGAGAAGAACTAGTATGCGGTAATAATAAAATAATTCAATAGTTATATTGAGCGCATATATATAGAATAAGCTGGTTCTGTCTTTTCTTATTATAAAAAAGGAGAGTAAAACACAAAACTTAAATAATGAATTAATATAAAGAACGTGACAGAAATCACGCTATCATGCATCGCACCCAGCTACGTAGTTAACTATGAGACTTAATTTATCGATCATTGGCTCTATATATCCTATAATGTCATTTTGCTCCATTTGTTTCTCCAGCAAGAGAAGATAAGCCCTCCGCTGATAAAGGCGAATCCTATAAACACCCCAAATGGCCTGCTTAAACAGTAGAGTCCTCCAAAAAGCTCTCCTCCCACTCCAGCACTACTGATGGAGCTCACTAAGCAGTAATTATCGTACTCATAAGCATAGAATAGCCCACAGATCAATGATCCAATGGCAGGAGCACTTAAAAAGAAACCCCAAGAGGTACCAAGGAAGTCGACGCCCCAAATAGTAGCAACCAAAGTTGGGCACATGGTAAATAATGATCCATAAGAAATGCCAATTAATGCTGTGCTAATCTCAATAATCTGGAAATTAAATGCAATCAATGTGAATGAGGTGAATGCTAGTAAAACGGAAAGCAAAATGAAGTAAAAAGTGGCTTTACCACTGTTAAAAAAATCACTTAATGCTCCAAACCCAAGTCTAGAACATGTAGAAAATATACTGAAAATACTTACTTGTAAAGCGATATCAATATCGTTATTCCCAATAACGTCGGCCAACGATCCAAGATTATTGATATATAGTTCTAAAGGGCCAATAAGTAAGAATAAAGCAAGATAAAATAGTTTACAACTTGGATCTTGTAAAAATCTTTTCAATTTAAATTTATGATCTAAAGGCTCTAAAAATTCACTATTCAATAATGATGTCTCTTCATCTGGTTCACCCAGTTGTTGTTGTTGTTGTTGTTGTGATTGTTCCATTTCACCAGATAATAATTTATCAAATAAAACTTCTTTTTCAATTGTAACTATCACCGAAGAAACCCAATTAAGAACACCAACAATTAAATAAGCAATTGCCAATCCAATGAAAACCTTATAAATGCTTAGTAACCCAGTTTCATTGTTTTTCAAAAAATCCAATTTAAAAATTGATGATAATATCAGAGATGAAATACCATAACATGAAACTGGTAAAGAAATACTCAAGCTTTTTCTTTCAGGATATATTTTTGCACAAGTTAACAAAGAGCAAAAGTATGCAGATGATGTTCCTGCCCCAATAATGAAAAATGCAATAGCCATAGTAATGTAACTCCAATTTCTAGCATAACTCGCCGAAGCCAATATATAGCCAGGACTTAAAAGCATACCAATTAAAGCAAGCAAAACAGGACCATGAGCATCACTTAGATATCCAAGTATAGGAGGTGTTAAATAACAGCCAATCATCATAAATCCAGATACGACATTGATATCAACTTGAGAATATTTGAGCTGGGTCATGAATTGAGGTGTAAAAAGTGAAAAGGTAACAATTGATGCTTCAAATAAGCATGTTATCAAAGACACACAAAAAGACCAAATCTTAATGGTATCATTAGAGTAATTTGATCTTAAGTATTCCCTTATATACAGTGTTAGATTGTGTTCAATGGATGATAGTTTGTTCATTTTCTTTGTTTGCGGAAATAAATTAGTGATAAGTCTATTGTGTGATACTAGCAATCAGATGACCAAAATAAACCTATTGGAAACTGTTATGCTATAATTTCCTTGTGAGTCTGTGATCCTTAGGATGAAAAAGAAGAGTCAACGCAGGTCTCTTAGGAGGGTCTGAATCTGGAGTCATAAAAAGCATTCATGCAGTCAAAACTCAAGTAACTTAATCGTAAGAGTCACCATTGCGCGAGGGAAGCCACAGGCGAGAGGCGAAACGCTGTCTCTGTCTTTCTCCCCTTTTCAAACTTCTAGCTAAATGAATCAATTAATCTAAGCTATAATACAAATCAATAATATACAGTAAAATCTGTGTAAATCTAATCAACCTGACACATACTTTCAGGCTTACCAAATAGAATTCTAGAAAAAAGATTATGCCAGGTAACTGGTTCACATTTTGGCTTGATCTTGTTTTCTTCATTGGTTTCATCAACAACTTCTCTTTTGAAAGTTTTCTTACTATCTCCATAAAGGCCACCTTCAACATTAGCCGCTTTGAATGAAGGAAAAATCACTTGTGAATAGTAACTTTTTCTGGGAATATAAGAATTTCCTTCAATAGTTTTACTAGTCTCATCGATCGGTTTAATGGAACCACCACTTAAGACCGCTATTGGGACTTCAACGTTTGCATCTTCCGGTTTAAATTCTTCAACCATCGTACATTTAGTCATATTGGTATAATGATAATTATTTAACTCCATATCCGGATTACTAACTTGAATTTTAAAACCTTTAAAACTTTTATCTAACTCATCCGAATTTATGTAGTTGTTCACTCTTTTCATATCCTGGACTGAGGAAAACTTAGCAAATTGTGGACTTATATCAGTAACGTTTAAGTAACGTTTTTGAATACTATTTTCTATTTTTTTATTTTTGATAGGAAAGGCATAGTTGTAATTAATTTTAGAACTTTCGAAAGTTGGAAATATATCCAACGATTTTTGGTCATCATTAGCTTTAACACAATAACTATTTGAAACCTCATTAACAGAGCAAATAACAAAACTCTCTAATTGAAATATTTTATGACTTTTGAACCAAACTTTTGAGAATAAGTCCATTATTTGACTTCTAATCTTTTTATTTGTATCTTGATAATCTTTAGTTGCACTTTCTTCTTTTAAATACACTACAAGTATAGGAGAGTTGGTTTCCAATGGTTTTGATTCGTTATTATATAATAAGATTTCTTTACTTTTAATACCAAGTTGCAAATTTTTGGAGCGAAGAAGACCAGATAAATCGCCATTTAATTGTAAATATTTAAATGATAACAACAAACCATAATCAACAACTTTAAATTGACTTTCAGAATTAAACGGGGACCAAGTTTTCAAATCTTTAATATCAAATCTAGTTTGGTTATCTGTATTAAACAAAAACATACACTTGGTATTTGATGGAAGTTCTATTGGGCCCTTAGTGGAGAATTCCTTTTGTAATGTGTCACTTATATCTAATTTAATTGAAGTTCTAGATAAAGTATTCAAACCAATCCTTTCAAGTTGTTCTGACTTTAACATATTTTTACTTAAAAATATGCCATTTGTAGTTTTTGGGTTTAAAATTTCAGAAAAAGATTCGAATTCAGCGGAGAAAACATTCATCTTTAAAACATCAAAGTTTTTTAGCATCATTAATTGGTGATAATCAACGACATCTGTGTGTTTCCCCTGCAACTTTTGTCCTAGAATTGGCTTTTCATTTTGGATTCTTGTAGAAACAAATTTTGGGATGTGAATACCTCGGGCTAACAGGAGGAAATTTAGAAGTACAGCAAGAATAATAAGTTTCATTTGATCTAATAGTAAGATAATTGAAGATAATTGAGAGAAGATAAAAATATGGATTTTGCAAAGTTAGTAAGTAAGAATACTGGAGAACAAGAACAAAAAGCGTTGGTAGCCGGTTCTAGTAGGCGCTAAATTATAAGGAATATATTGGTGCAGAGATGTTTTCCGCAAAGCCATTCACAAAAGTGCTAAAATGAAAATTCAGATATCAAAGAATTTGTGACTATTATCGACCAACCAAATAAGAGACAAAAACGTGATAAGCAAGTTACGCTTATGTAAGCCCTCACTTTCGATACTTTTTGTATTTCCGGATAGGGTAATTATGACGCGTCGATTTCTTTCTCAATTCGAACCTAGGAGTGATCGACCCACCCGCATTCGTTCAACTAATTTAATCAATTATGTTGGCTTTGATACGACGGTTTAACCCCAGAACAACTTTGTTAGCCACAACCCCATTTAATTTCACTCTAATTAGAATAGAGTACCACTCATAAATACACAAAATGGCATCTGTTCTGAATTTGAGAGGTGGTGTGAACGCTTTCAAGTCGTTTGTTTCGACTAGAAATATTTCATCCACTCCAACTTTATTTCAAGAACAACCAAAGACAACACATTTTGGTTTCAAAACCGTTTTAGAACAAGAAAAGGAAGACTTAGTTCGTGGAGTCTTTTCTTCCGTTGCATCCAACTATGATGTTATGAATGATGTTATGTCCATGGGTATTCATAGACTTTGGAAAAAACATTTAATTGAAAAATTAGATTGTGGTATGAGACCAAATTCTGGTGAACCATTAAATTTCTTAGATGTTGCTGGTGGTACTGGTGATATTGCATTTGGGTTATTAGATCATGCGAGATTGAAATATGGTGATAATGAAAGTACAATGACTGTTGCTGATATCAACCCCGATATGCTAAGGGAAGGCCAAAAGAGATGCTTATCAACGTCATATGGCAACTCTCCAAGAATTAATTTCATTGAACAAAATGGTGAAAAAATGGATGCAATTCCAGATAACTCCAAAGATGTTTACACTATTGCGTTTGGTATCAGAAATTTTACCAATGTTCAAGCCGGTTTAAATACTGCTTATAGAGTTTTAAAGCCAGGTGGAATTTTTGCTTGCTTAGAATTTTCCCAAGTTGAAGACCCAGCTTTAGACTATCTATACCAAGCTTATTCTTTCTCACTTTTACCAATGATGGGTCAATTAATTGCTAATGACAGGGAATCATACCAATATTTAGTTGAAAGTATTAGAAAGTTTCCAAACCAAGAAACATTTGCCAATATGATCAGAAAAGCCGGTTTTTACGTTCCAGGAAAAGGTTATGAAAGCTTAACTTTTGGTGTTGCTGCCATTCATATTGGTGTCAAACTATAGATGAATTAATTTTATTAGTTTTTGCTTTAATTATTGTTATACATTCATTTTCTTTGTATATAGTTTTGAATATCGACTTCAAATAAATAAGATATATATTATTTAGCAAGTTAGCAATTGAGTGTATTGACCTTATTATTTATGTGTTCGAATAACCCCGTTCATCATGCGGTTATCTTGGAGAGTGGTTCGCTTGTCCCAGTGCTGCGTAACCAGTCGCTAGAATATATAAAGAGCTCATTTCCCATTTTTCTGTTGTTTGTTTGCGGGTCTCTTGATTTGTTCCATTCTCCATCTTTATGCATGGGCATTACGTGTATCAGTGAGGATTCGTCCGAGATCATGTTTTTGCTGGTTGAAAACTTTCAACATGACTGCTCTTCATTTGTGCTGGGCTTTGCTCCATGTCTTTTGAAGGAATTTTTGGAAATTTTTATCACTTAATTCTCTAGTTTGAAGTTCACAACAGTCTATCATTTAAATTGTTGTGTTATTCTCAACTAGTTAGTCTTGATCTTGAAGGCATCGGAATGGGTAATTTATCTATCAAGTTTGATCCATGTCTTTGAACAGGTGACTTGTTTAGAACCCTTAATAGTTTTGTACTTGAATTTGTAGAGTAGGTTTGTTCGTTTCTTACTGGTATATATATACCCAAACACTTTAGATTGTTTTCGATTAGCTATTGGTTTCTTTCATTCTTTATAAGTCGAGAGGTTGTGAGAGGGATATTTATCCTTTAAACTACTAGAGGTATGACTGACTGACTATAGGTTGGAAGTGCTGCTGTATTATGCGAATAAAATAAGGCTCGAGGGAAAAATTTAAGGTCGAATAAGGCGATTTCTCCGTACTTTGTATAGTTACCCTTTACGTTCTTGCTTTCACAGATTCATAGATAAGACAGCAACATGTTCAAGAAATTCAGTAAAGAAGACATTCATACTAAGTCTAACGTGAAATCATCTGTTCAAAGAGGTTTGAAGTCAAAATTTGTCGAACAATATCCAAAGCTTGAAACTGCAATTGGTGATATCGTGCCGAAAAAATCCAATGTCAGCTTATATAAATGTGAAGATAAGATCCAATTATACATAGTGGATAATGAAGTTGTTTTCTATCAAAAATTTGATGAATTATTACCATCTTTAAAAGTTGTTCATAAATATCCGACTTGTTTCCCAAGAGTTCAAGTCGATAGAGGTGCAATTAAATTTGTTTTATCAGGTGCTAATATTATGTGTCCTGGTTTAACATCACCAGGTGCTTGGTTACCAGAAGAAGACTTACCAAAGGGCACCACCATTGCTATTTATGCAGAAGGTAAAGAACATGCTTTGGCCATTGGTAAGTTATTAATGAGTACAGATGAAATTAAGTCTGTTAATAAAGACATTGGTGTTGAACTGATCCACCACTTGGGTGATGAATTGTGGAAGTTCAATGTCGATTAATTAGATTACTTTACTTTACTTTACTTTACTTTTATATCCAAACTAATTTGTCTAGTCATATATATTTAATGTGCACCGTATATAGGTAGAGAAAGAACTTTATCAGCGAAAAACGTTAAGCTCATCAATGGCTTAACGTGCGCTGTTTTATTGCTTCGATTTATATTTATCTTCAACCCGTATCAACTACGTGTCTTATCCTGAAGTCTATCGACATACTTCGCAAAGTCACTCAGTCATGTCTTCAGAGCACGACAACTATGGTATAGTGGTGGACTCTGGATCTTCTGGTTCAAGAATCCAAATTTATAAATGGGAAGACCCAACTTACACTCAAAAAAATTCAGATGACCTTAAACAGCTTAAATCAGTTCCTGAAATTATTCAAGAAGAAACCTGGACTCATAAAATATCTCCGGGTCTATCATCATTTGCTGACGATCCCGATGATGTTTGGAAAGATCATTTCAAACCTCTTATTGAATATGCAGAAAGAATTATCCCTGAATCAAAACACTCATCAACTCCAATTTTTATTCAAGCTACTGCTGGCATGAGATTAGTTCCCGAAAAAAAGAGAAATAAGGTTTTAAAAGAGACATGTTCGGCCTTGAAAAAACATAGCAATTTTTTAATTGAGGATTGTTCAGATCATGTTCAGGTTATTGATGGTGAGGTTGAAGGTTTATATGGCTGGTTAGGTCTAAACTATTTAAAAGGCAACCTGAATAATTATGATATCGCTTTACCTGAATCAGAGCATAGTTCATTTGGATTTATGGATATGGGAGGTGCTTCAACCCAGATTGCATTTGTTCCTTCAGATCCAAAAGAACTAACTAAACACAAAGAAGATTTATATAGCGTTAAATTAAGAAGTGTTAATGGTGAAACTCAAGATTGGTCAATTTTTGTTTCAACCTGGCTAGGTTTTGGTGCAAACGAAGCTCGTAGAAGACATTTAAGAAATTTGATTCTTGCCTTGCCTGAAGGAGTTAATTATGATCAAGATGGTGATGACAAATACGATTTAATAGATCCATGCTCTCCTAATGGAATGATCATTGAACAAGAACACGATGGTATAGGTTATGAGATTACTGGTAGCGGTGATTATAAAACATGTATGAGATTGATTTATCCTTTATTGTTAAAACATCTTCCATGTAGAGATTCCCCTTGCCTTTTTAATGGTGTTCATGCTCCCACTATTGATTTCAAAAAAGATAAATTTGTTGGCGTTAGTGAATATTGGTACACCGCTAATGATGTTTTTAATATGGGTGGTGCATATAATTTCTTGAAATTTGAAGAAGGTTTAAAAGACTTTTGCGAATTAGAATGGTCTGAAATTGAACAAAGTTATAGCGAAGGTAAGTATGGTTCGAATATTAAAATTCCACTTTTAAGAGATTCCTGTTTTAAGGCTGCTTGGGTTGTCAATGTGTTACACGAAGGGTTTGAGCTTCCACGTATAGGCTTTGAAAATGTTGATAATACCGAATTTGATGATCAAAATCATATTCCATTTCAAAGTGCTAATCTAATTGATGGGGCTGAATTAAGTTGGACTCTAGGTAAAATACTTTTATTCGCCTCATCCCAAGTTCCCACTCAAGATCAAGAACCAATTGGTGTTATTCCAGCTAAAACATCTAATTTCATTTCTTCCTCTAAAGTTGGCGGTAAGAATCAACACGTTATTGTTAAAGATCAAGATTCATTATCAAGCGGATTTTTTTATCTCTTTATGTTTTCACTTTTATTCAGTGTTATTGGTTTATTCTGGTATTATAAGAAACACAATGGCAAACCTTTTCTACCGTCGAAATTTCCGGGGATTTCTAGATTACAAGTTGAAAAGGTCATAAATTCAGTTCAACAATATCAATCAAGGTTAAAAGCTTCTCTCCAAAGGTTTTATTATCAAAGATTAGCTACCATTGAAACTGCATTTATGTATCAAGGAAATCAAGCAAACATTCAGCTAGAAGAAGGATTAGGTGGTTCTGTTGATGATGATGATGATGATGGTGTTGGCGATATTAATGGTAACAATGTTAGCCATAATTTTTTATCCGCCAATATGAATAAGGATAACACAACGCTCAGAACAAGATCATCAGCTAATTTACAAGCTATGTCACCTATACCATCTCCACCAGTACAACGTCCAGGGCTAAGAAATGCTGTCTCCTTGTCTACGTTTCCCATATTTGAAAACGGGCAGAATTTACCAGGATTTGACTTTATGGGAAGAAAATACAATAAGTATGTCAGCAAGAGTCCCAATGGAGCTTTTGGCTTAATGGGACTGGGAAATGTAAGTGGTTCATCGCTTGATTTGAATGTGAAGAATTTTAATGATTAACAATTAGTCTATGCTTGAGCTGGCTGAACTCTCGATTGAGAATATTAGGCCTCTGTCAAGCCGCAGTTAGCCGCACCCCCTCGGATCGCTTTTTTTTTTCAGAAAATTTTTATTTGATCTTTTTATAAAGTTTCCTTACTATTTATTCGTTTTTTTATATACTTGTAATAGATATAAACAATATAAACATCAAAATCATACATAATGAGAGTTAGAAAGAAGACTTCTAAGAGAACTTCTACTCGTATGAGAGAAGGTATTCAGAAGAAAGCTGCAGCACAAAGAAGAAAGGATAAGAAAGCAGCTAAGAAAGATGTTACTTGGAAATCTAAAAAAGATCCTGGTATTCCATCAAGTTTTCCATATAAAGATAAGATTTTAATGCAAATTGAAGATGCTAGAAAACAAAAATTAGAAGAGAAACAAAGAAGAAAAGCTGAAAAACTGGCGGCTTTAAGTGCTGATAACAACGAAGCAATGTCTGAAGATGATGAGGAAGAAGATGATGGCCATGGTTTAGAAGCGTTACTGGAATCAGCACAAAGAGCAGCTGCTGAATATAATGGTGAAGTTAACGAAGATGAAATGGAAGAAGATCAAGCTGGTGAAGGAGTTGAATATGAAGTTAATGAGATTGAACTTTCAGACGATGATGATGATTACCAAGCTGAAATTGATAAATCAAGAAAGCAATATGATAAAATATTCAAGGCAGTTGTTGATGCATCTGACGTGATATTATATGTTTTAGATGCTAGAGATCCAGAAAGCACGAGATCAAGAAGAATTGAAGAAGCTGTTTTACAGAATCAAGGTAAGAGATTAATATTAATTTTAAATAAAGTTGATCTAATTCCTGAAGAAGCGTTAAAACAGTGGTTAACTTTCTTACAATCCTCATTTCCAACTATTCCATTCAAAGCCACAGGTAGTGCTACAAATGCACAAACGTTTAATAAAAAATTAACACAATCAAATTCAGCAAAACAACTATTATTATCATTAAAGTCTTATTCCCAAAAGTCCAATTTTAAAAGAGCTATTATAGTTGGTGTTATTGGATATCCTAATGTCGGTAAATCGTCAATTATCAATGCGTTAACATCAAACCATGGGGGTGCATCAAAAGTTTGTCCAGTTGGCAATCAAGCTGGTGTTACAACATCATTAAGAGAAATTAAGATTGATAATAAATTAAAGGTTTTAGATTCACCAGGTATAGTTTTTCCAGATAAGAAGAAGATGACGAAGAGACAACAAGAAGCTGAGTTAGCTATACTTAATGCCATACCACTTAAGCAAGTTATCGATCCAACTCCAGCTGTTACCTTACTACTCAAGAAATTATCTAAATCTGATACAATGGCGGATAGTTTCAAGAATTTCTATGAATTACCAGCATTAGCATCTCATGATTTAAATGAATTTACTAATCAAGTTTTAATTTACTTAGCTAGAAAGAAGGGTAGATTAGGTAAGGGAGGTATCCCAAACTTACACTCGGTTGGATTAACTATTTTAAATGATTGGAGAGATGGTAAATTCGTTGGATATACATTACCAAAGAGTTCTAAAGCGGCAGCAGCACAAGAAAAGGAAAGTAAGATACCTAATGGAGCAGGTAGCGCACCACCTCCACCAAAGGTTGAACAAGTTACAGTTGTTAAAGAGTGGGCTCAAGAATTCGATTTAGACAAATTATTTGCCGACGTTTTTAATTAAAGGTTTATCTTTGTATAGAAATAGTGCAACTTTACTGTCATTTTACTATTTTGTATTTTCTAAAAAACAATAGGAAGTTCATGCTCGAATTATCATATAAAAATGTAAAACAGAAGAGAATACTAAAAAGGTTGGTTTAATATACATTTAGCTAATATTAAGTAAATCTAATTAAGCAAATTTAGCTAAAGCTTGTTTAATGGCAGCTGGGTTAGCACCAATAACCTTACCAACTAATTCACCACTCTTGAACAATAATATAGTTGGCATAGCAGAAACTTCATTGGCAGCAGCAACTTCTGGTAATTCATCGACATCAACTTTATAGAAATCGGCGGAGGAGTATTCTTTTGAGAACTTTTCCAATAAAGGAGCAATCATTTTACAAGGACCACACCAGGTAGCAAAGAAATCAACGACAACCAAGTTAGCGGCAGCAGTAGCTTTTGTGAATTCTTCTTTAGTTTTAATAACAGCGACCATATTCGAGTTTGAGTGTGAGTTTGACTTTGAGTTTGTAGAGTACGAGTCTTCAGGGATTGTGTTTGACTGACGGGTTAGTACTTTGTTGATTAGCACGACTAGGATAACCAAAATAATGAAACTTAGCATGGTATTTATAGGAACATACGCAGAGAGACGGGTGTGGTGATTAGAAATAGGAGGAAGTGGCGATTAGTCAGAGTACTGCGATTCTGCGATTCTGAGAAACGGTGTGGTTCCTTTACAAATTCTAAATACAAATTACTATGAGCCAGTGGCGCATTAGTCATCGGCCGCGTTCTAGCTAGGTATATACTGCGCCATGTTACCCTACCTCCCGCCACACACAAGCACATCCGTGCACGTGATGCTCTTCTCGGCGATCAGCAAGTGGTTGTCAAAGGAAATCGACCAGTTCAATACACATCGCCAACTGACATGTAGCTAACTAGCTAACTCGAGAGACGCCTTAGATATATTGTATTTATTTACATCTACTATTGGCATATAGGTAACCGATCATACATCGGTCAAAACTCGTAAGCACGTAAGTACAGAAGAGAAGCAGACGCACACATCGACGCCGACCGACGCCGACGCGGCCGCCAGCGCAGCAGCTCGTCCTTATTCTTCTTTATTTGCCTTCTTCTTCAATGGGTCTTTTGCTTTTTCTTCTCTCCAATCCCTAATCAAAAGATCCCACTCTCCTGCTCTGCCACCTGCTGCTCAATCAAGTGAAAGCCCACTCTCAAACAGCTCACGTTCATCATTGTTTCGGCTCTTATCCTTGCCCTTGTCCTTGTTCCAAGCAACACGTCCCAACAACAACAACACTCTCTCATCTCGTTTCGTTTACTGAATATTCACGTGCAGTTCTCAATCGAATCGAGCTAGACAAGAAGGATAAATACTCAATTGATTCTTTTCTAACTCCAATTACACACAACCTTCTATCTTCATTAATTTAAACTGAAACTACTCCCCTCTCTTTGAACCTTGGACGTCAATTCAAAACTTGACGTGACCTTTTGACTTTTACTCTCTTATACATAGTCCCCATCAACTCTTTGTTTTCCAGGAATTTAGTAACTATAATAAACGTTGGTGCTGCTTCTAAGTGTATTAAATTTCAATTCTAGAATTAATATTACGACAACAACGGATAGCTATAACGACAGATAACATCAATTTCGAACTATAATCCTATCCACATTAACTTTCCAGGATTATACTCAGTAAGTTCAAATATCCCCGAATTGCAATTTATTTACACCTTCCAATCATAATCGCTTTTCTTTAATAAGAAGGAAACTTGTTTGATAAAAAAGCTATGACCTTTTTATCTAATCTACTTTGCTGCTTCGACGTTCAAGATAACGAAAGACGTGAACATTCTCTCACAAGTCATCATCCAAAGTTAACTAAAACTCAATCAAATATTCACAAAGCTTTATCTCAAAGACCTTCTCAACAAGCTCTAAGACCAAGTTCTTCTGATTTAAACAACACCTCAAAACCTTCAACATCTCATATTCCAAATAATACTTCCTCTACTAATAAAAATCAACCACAACAACTTAAACATAGATCAAGTAAATTTAATAATAATACTACCAATAACGATAATAATACTATGAATATAACCACCAACAACCCTGAAGACCAAATAACTAAAAATCAAGTTCATGAGTATACCAGAACTAAAGATTCTACTGATAGTTCAAAAGATGAAGAAACTGTTAGTGATCAAAACCAAAGTAACAACTATAATGATGAAGAAGTCATTACGAATACTATAGTTGCAACAGTTGACGAAGACGCGGAAATGGCCGATGAAGAAGAAGAAATATATCAAGAGGATGATATGGAAGATCAATATGATGAACTAGATTTAACTAGAATCCAAACTGGTCAAGCTGTTGCTGATTCTGGCTCTTTATTAAATCCACAACCTGAACATTTGAAAGGACGAAAATGTTTAGTTTTAGATTTAGATGAAACTTTAGTTCATTCTTCTTTTAAGTACGTCCGTCATTCTGATTTTGTAATTCCTGTTGAAATTGAGAATCAATTACATAATGTTTATGTTATCAAAAGACCTGGTGTTGATGAATTCTTGAAAAAATGTGGTGAAATATATGAAGTTGTAGTCTTCACTGCTTCTGTTTCCAGGTATGGTGATCCTTTATTGGATATTTTAGATAGCAATAAATCAATTCATCATAGATTATTCAGAGAAAGTTGCTATAATTATCAAGGAAATTACATCAAAAATTTATCTCAAATGGGTAGACCTCTAGAAGATCTCATAATTATTGATAATTCTCCTGCTTCTTACATATTCCATCCTCAACATTCTGTTCCAGTTTCAAGTTGGTTTAGTGATACTCATGATTGCGAGTTACCTGACTTGCTGCCTTTCTTGGAAGACCTTGCTAGTAAAGATGTTGATGATGTTGGCTTAGTTTTGGATGTCAATCTGTAATCATAACCTTTTTTCTGCCACAATTTAATTTTTTTGATTGAAAAAAATATCGATTTCAGTTTTTCAATGTTAATAGAAAATATTATTATATTATAACATCAAGAGTTGGAGCTGGACTTCTTTCTCTTTTTAATTTTTTTTATTTACTTGTTTGTTTCAACTTGTCTCTAATTTTTGTTTTGTGAAAATGCATCTATTTTCCCCTCTAATACCTTATACATTTTTTTCAAAATTTTTGTTTAACCTTCTAATATAGATAATTTTTCCCATGCCCTCTTTTTTCTTATTATTACCATTTTCAAAATTATGATTTTACTGCCTCTACATTTTTTTCAGGTTGGTATCATCGTTTTTTTTTCTTTTATTTTGTCTTTACCTCTCTCTATCATTTAAATTAATTTCATTTAATCAATTTTTATTTAACTTTTCTATTCCAATTTTTTTATTTCTTTAGTTCCTAATATTTTTTTCTTCTTTACTTCATATTATAGCTGGATCTTCTCGCCAGTTTACTAATTCAAATCCATCTTATATTAATTTTCTTTTTAAATTTAATGAACTAATATATATCCTGTAAAATAACAAAATTATGTACAGTACACAAACGTAGGTATTGGTTTGCATTAATCCAATAAACTACTCCTTTTTTCTTTTTTATTTAGCAAATTATTTAAAATGTAAGTTTGTATGGCTTGTGACTTTGAAAGAGTATATGAAAAGATTATATCAGAAGCTTCTTGCTTATTTAAAGCCTTTAAATGATTTTCAATTTCCTTTGAAGTTTCAACTGGTTTTAACCTTGGACTTTTCCAAACAACCTTGGAAAAGATCTTATTTAAAAATTTGAATTGCTTCTCGGTTATTGTGACTTTAACCTTTCTATTTTTTAAATGTTTGTAGAACTCAATAGTAATACCTTTTTCGGATTCTGGATTATTATATAAATGAATTCTAAGATTTTCCAAGATTTCATTGATATCTTTCGATTCCGAAATCATAACTGATTTTGGGTAAATTACATTACGATATCGAACTAATGAAACTGAACTTAATGAAATCTTATTTCTTTTAGAATCAAATTCAATTTTGAAATAAAAACTATCAAATGCTTTCAATGCCCAACTATGCTTTTTGAAATGAATCCATTTATATTTATCTTTTTTCAATGCAACTTTTATTTCATAAGTTTTAACTTCTTTTTTATTACCAGTTCTTTTGATCATATCATCAAGTCCTTCAAATTTATCGAATTCAATATAGTCAATTTCACCTTCAATCTCAGTATCACTACTATCAAGTCGCCTAGAGCCTGGATCTCCAGGAAACACCCCAGCCAATTCATTACTTCTTTCTGATTTTCCCTTTAACGTTGATTCCAGAGTCATACCAACATCTGAAGCATCAACAAAGTCAACAATAACACATTTTTCTTTATCATCATGTAATCTTAGACCTCTACCAATCATTTGAGTTAATAATGGTTGCGACTTTGTTGGTCTAACCATAAAGATAGAATCAACTTGGGGGAAATCGGTACCTTCAGTGAAAACACCACAATTAAATAAAATTGGCAATTTACCATTTAGGAAATCGTTAACAATTCTTTCACGTTCAAGTTTTGTCGTTGAACCAGTAACATATTGAGCGTTGAACCCATTGATTCTGAACAAATGCGACAAGTCCTCCATATGCTGAACATTAACACAAAAAAATAAAGTTGATTTGAAAGATCTCTCTTGTTGTAGTCTTTTAAAAGATTTTAAAACTAATTCATTAATTTTCTCAGTATTAACATGTTCGGCTAAAGAATCAAGTTTATAATCACCCTTACCTGTAACTTCAACCTCATTTAATTTCATTGATGCTTGAATTTTAAGCCATGAGAAATCAGATAAATACCCTTCATGAATCAGATCTCTCATATTTTTTTCGAAAACCACGATATCAAAAACTTTCTTCAACGGAATTTTGTCATGTCTTTTTAAAGTTGCACTGAATCCAATAACAGGAAGTCTTGTAGATGAATTATCGGCATCAAAGTGCTTCAAAATAGACAGATACGAATTTGAGACAGCATGATGACATTCATCAATTATAATTGCTTTAAATTTGTTTGGATCATAAATTTCGATTCTGCCTTTTGATCTAGCTAAAGTTGGAACACTTGCAACAATGACATCAATACTATCTATTTCATCTTCTTCAATTTTACTTTTACCCATGTCGAGTCTAACATTAAAATTTGGATTGATTTTTAAAATTGAATTAATCGCTTGGTCTGCTAACTCTTTTCTATGCACGAGTACCAACACTTTTGAACCACCAGTTACTTCATTTTTAGGTATCAGAGGTATTAGATTCGAAAAAATCATAGTTTTACCACCACCTGTAGCTAAACTAACTGCTATTCGTTTGCTGTTTCTAATTTGGAGTGTTTCAAGACATTGCTCTATACATTCTTTTTGATAAGACCGGAGTTTCGGAACAACATGTGTTGATGATAATACAATGTGGGACATGTGGATGAATCTGGGTCTTTGGAGTAAGGTTTTGCAACCTACATGTAGTTGTATCCGTATTGGGAGCATGTAACTGCAATTTCGATTAATTTATTGGAAGTTTGGTGAGTTGTGAATATGACTGTCAAACGATAAAGGAGAATATAAAACGTCAAACACTAAACACCAAAATACAAAATCTTTCAGGCGGTGTTACTTGTGCCTTTAAGCCATCAAGCCGTCAAGCCATATATTAGCAAAATACTTGATATAAAGTCCGGGTAATAGTATGTGTTACCCGGTGTTCAGATCCCTCTCGGTTCGTTGATCGATGGACATATTCATATTCACATTCGTATCAACGAACTAAGAGTGTACCAGACTTAGTGCTCCCCAATTTCCTTAGTCACTACAATTATTAGTTCAACAATTACTTTTACTACGAAAGCTGTTTTATAATTTCTCTTATTTCAAATTAATTCGTTTTGAACAGCCCAATTACTCACCTGATTATTTACAACTCAACAATTCCAATCCCACTCTACCCTTTTATTTCAATTTAATCTTACACTCACACAGAACATATTCTTAAACAAATTCACACGATGTCCGAAGATTGGAAAACCGAATTAAATATCCCAAAGAAAGATGGCCGTCGTCAAACAGATGATGTTTTAGGAACGAAAGGTAATACTTTTGAAAGTTTTCATTTGAAGAGGGAATTGCTGATGGGTATTTTTGAAGCTGGTTTTGAAAAACCATCCCCAATTCAAGAAGAAGCAATCCCAGTTGCCTTAATGGGCAGAGATGTGTTAGCCAGAGCAAAAAATGGTACAGGTAAAACAGCTGCATTTGTTATTCCAACATTGGAGAAAATAAAACCAAAATTAGATAAAATTCAAGCTTTAATTTTAGTCCCAACAAGAGAATTAGCTTTACAAACTTCACAAGTTGTCAAAACTTTAGGTGCCCACTTAGGTATACAGGTTATGGTTACCACCGGTGGTACTTCGTTAAGAGATGATATTTTAAGATTACATGATCCTGTCCACGTTTTAGTTGGTACACCTGGTAGAGTTTTGGATTTAGCATCAAGACAATTAGCAAAATTAAATGAGTGTAAAATGTTTGTCATGGATGAAGCTGATAAAA
This sequence comes from Ambrosiozyma platypodis, assembly GCA_030557395.1. Taxonomy (NCBI): domain Eukaryota; kingdom Fungi; phylum Ascomycota; class Pichiomycetes; order Pichiales; family Pichiaceae; genus Ambrosiozyma; species Ambrosiozyma platypodis. The sequence goes on along the minus strand of JAKTPC010000004.1, from coordinate 297,233 downwards.
TGCTTTCAAGGGAATTTAAGAACATTATTGAACAAATTTTAAAGTTTTTCTCAAGATCTCCAAACGGTCAAGCTAACGGATATCAATCTCTTTTATTTTCAGCAACATTTCCCTTAGCTGTCAAAGCATTTAAAGATCAACATTTAGATAAGCCCTATGAAATTAATTTGATGGATGAATTAACATTGAAGGGTATTACGCAATATTATGCCTTCGTGGAAGAAAAACAAAAATTACATTGTTTAAATACACTATTTTCTAAATTACAAATTAACCAATCAATTATTTTCTGTAACTCTACAAACAGAGTTGAATTGTTGTCCAAGAAAATTACTGAGTTAGATTATTCATGTTATTACTCACATGCTAAGATGCCACAAGCTGCAAGAAACAAAGTTTTCCATGAATTCAGACAAGGTAAAGTTAGAAACTTGGTTTGTTCTGATTTATTAACTAGAGGTATTGATATTCAGGCTGTTAATGTTGTTATTAACTTTGATTTCCCCAAAACTGCAGAAACCTATTTACATAGAATTGGTAGATCAGGTAGATTTGGTCATTATGGTATTGCAATTAACTTAATCAATTGGAATGATAGATTTAATTTATATAAGATTGAGCAAGAATTGGGTACAGAGATTAAGCCAATTCCAGCCGAGATTGATAAATCATTATATGTTGTTGATTCTCCAGACAACATTCCAAGACCATTCAAATTAGATAATGTGCCTGTGGGCAATGAAAAATCGTTCATTAAATATAATGGTCAACCACAACAACCACTCCAGCAAACACAGCAAACACAACAACAAGTGCAGCTACCTCAACCTACTGTGGTGCCTGAGTATTAAATTTAAACAAAACCCTACTCTCTCTATTTCTTTTTTGAAGAAAAATTGATTTACTTTTATTATTTTCATATCCAAACTCTTTAGTCTTTTTTTTCTGTTCTTTTTTCCTTTGTCTTTGTTTTCCTTTTCTTTTCTTCTTACTTTTGTTAAGTGTTTATTAGTACGACTGTTTTCACTTCTTTTTATGTGTGATGAACTCTTTTTGGTGTCACCTTGTATAGATATGGTTACCTGTTAATATCTCTGTCAATTTTTGATTTTTGATTTTTATCTTCTTTTTTTGATTTTTGAATCTTTTTTTCTGTTCTGTTTTGTCCGAGTTTTATTTTGCTTTCTGCTTTTGCTTTCAGTTTCTCTGATTTTTTTTTTTTATTCTCTTAACTTTTGACTTTTGGATTGATTTAATGAAGTGTTTTTTTTTTTCAGCAAAACTTAAGATTGGTTTTACTTTCATTTACTTTAAATGAAATAATCCTAATCAAAACCTTTTTTTTTATATATTTTTTTTTAAAAAAGATTGATTCTCTTTTAAATTTGTGTTACTGTAGAGTTACATGGTTGTATGTATCAAATTAGAAGCGACGAGCGGTGCAAAAAACTAGTTTATTACAATAATATCAGTGAAGAAAGAAAAAGAACTGGAGAAAAAAAGTAAAAAACATAATCATAAGACTCATAATAAGTACAATCAAGCTACCGAAATTAAAGTAATCTTTCAGCTTCATTGCTGTTTCTCCTTTTAGATTGGTCTATTTTTTTTATAAATGTTAAAATTAATCAGTAAAACAAATTTCGGGTTAAAAAGGGAACGCTTAAATTAATTAGATTTCTTACCTTGTTGTTTCTTCTTTTGACTTGACTTGATTAAAACAGAACCAATGAAAGTACCAACCAAGGCAACACCAATAATTAGTAAAAACACTGGAATTTTAATTGCATATTCTCTTGGAAGGAAAAACTTTTGTAAGGGATTGTCATCTTCTAACAAAGGTGTGGCAAAAGTCCAAATCGTGTAGTAAGCAAAGATGAAAGTTGCAACTAATAACATTGAAAGTCCAACAAGTTTATCTAAAGCCTGGGTAAACAGAAAAATATATACGTGTTAGTTGAGTTGAGAAAAGATTCGTAAAATATGAAAAGACATTCTCATTTGTGAATAATGCAGTCAGTGAAAAGCAATGGGGAGACATACCATGATGTAGATGAATATGAATACGAAAATGAAGGACAAGAGTGGTGAGCTAGGAAATAACTGTTTAACTGATCATCAACACGACTCACGAATTACAATTACACGTATCTCATCGACAAAACAGCCGACTCAGAATTAGGGCGATCGACCTACGCTCGGGTCAACAGTCCGCCAATACCCCGAGAAGTTACTAAGCCGTCTCGCTTAAGAGGCATCCAGCATCCAATCAAAGCGCACAGTACACGCCACACAAATTTATTTGGAGTAATCGAATTACTGACTGACTAATATTCATCCTTTAAGCGTATGCTTTTTATTCTTGAACTGGCCAATTGAACCTCCTGTCCCAAGATCAAACTACCAGAAATGTCTTTATTAAGAATTACAGCAAGATCCACATTTTCCAAGAACTCAAAGGTCGCCATGAGCTCCATTGGTGCAGTCAGAACCAAAGTTTCTTTACCTGATTTAAAATGGGATTTTGGTGATTTAGAACCGTTCATCTCCGGTCAAATAAATGAATTACACTACACCAAGCATCATCAGACTTATGTCAATGGTTACAACACTGCAGTTGAACAACATGCTGAAGCTAAAGCTGCTGGTGATGTTAAAAAGACTATCGAGTTACAACAACACATTAAATTTCATGGTGGCGGTTACGTTAACCACTGTCTTTTCTGGGAAAACTTAACTCCACACAAGCAAGGTGGTGGTGAATTACCAGGTAGCGATTCTGCTTTAGCCAAGAAGGTCTCTGAGCAATATGGTTCTTTTGATAACTTGATTGCTTTAACCAACTCTAAATTAGCTGGTATTCAAGGTTCAGGTTGGGCTTTCATTTGTAAGAACACTGAAAATGGTGCCGTCGAAGTTGTTCAAAGATACAACCAAGATACTGTCACCGGCTCTTTAAAGCCATTGGTTGCCATTGATGCTTGGGAACACGCTTACTACTTACAATACCAAAATGTTAAAGCAGATTACTTCAAGGCCATTTGGAACGTTATTAATTGGGCTGAAGCCTCAAAGAGATTTGATGCTTAATTGATTTTAAGTCTCTCTTTTGATTGTTCAATTGCGTTTTGGGTTTTTTAATTTGATTTTCTTATATATGCCAACGCTTTTTTTTATATTTATCTTATATGCAATAAGCTTTCATATAGTTAGTCAAACATATTATTAACAATTTATTTATTTATTGAAAATTTGAAAATATATAAATATAGAAGTATTATAGCTACGCTTTATAGGTTAAAATTAAATTATTTACTTTTATAAAATAGCGCCGAATCCAAAAGTCAGCATGATCGATCTAACATAATAAGAATTAAAGTTATTTTCGACTAACTCTTCGTCTCCAATAGGAATACCATCAAAGTCGACATTCATTTTTGTTTCGCTATCTCCTTGAATTAACTCGATTGTTAATTTAGTATAGTGACCTTCTTTCCAATCCTTTAATCTCCATAACATTCCAATTTTTTTATTTGGTGTTAATTTTAAAATCTTACCTTGAATATTACCACCAAATAATTGGAAGTCTGATCCTTCTTCTGGCTTAATTTGTGGAGGAGATCTTGTCCATGCTGCAACTCTATCCGGTTCAAGCAATGTTACATATAATTGTTCAGCCGTTGTATGGAAAACTGGGGATAAATGTAATTTGGTTGTGTTGTATTTTGGTATACTGGAATTGGAAGATGTTTTTATAACTTTTGGCGCTGCTGAATTTCCTTTATTGAAAGTCGTCTTTTCGGTAATGACAGATTTAACTAAACTATTTTTTTGATTCTCTTTAGTCAGTTTAGATTCAACTTGGTCTTCATCAACTTGAATATCAGATCCGTGAACTCTAATTAGATCATTACCAAATTCTGATAACTTACCTCTAATCTTTGTAACTAAGTCTTTTCTGATTAAAATTCTCGAATCTTCATCTTGTTTATCAAATGATAAATCAAATTGGAATTCGTCAAATTCAGTATCGTAAGCAATTTCAGGAACCGTAATCACGCCCTTACTTTTATTACCTTCAAAATTTAACGATAAGTTTAAGTCAAACAATGAAATAACTTTACCTTTTCTTTGACAAACTTCAACGTCACCTTCTAGAGATTTCAACGATTTAATTTCAACATTAACTGAACCATTTTCTGCTCTCAAACCAACTAAATTATCTTTAAAATATTCTTTAGCCCAGTCATAACAGTTTTTGTCGACCCAGTGCCAGTTATTAGGATTGATTGCAACCATTATTTCTTTCGATCCTTTAACCTTTGAAAATTGTTGTTGCAGTAGAAGGTGTTCACACGATTGGGAGAAATGTTTAACTTTCCTAATGATAAAATCGGTTCGTTTGATATTTCCGAACAGTTTGGAAAACTCCAGAAGCCCTTCCACATGCTCTGAGGCGCGGTGGCGTTGATTCTGAAGTCGATCATATATATTTTGATTTATAATTACTTAAATTGCACGATTTTTAGATTAATGAAAAATTACCATAGAATTAAATCAAATTTCCACTGAGTTACAACAAATATAACGTTTTTATTTTTTTTCGATTTATGTAAAAGCAAAAAAACAGAGCAAACTCTCACTTATTTAACAAAACGACTCTTCAGAGATGACTTCTTTAGTATTTTAATCCTAAGTTGATATGAACAGCCTTGTGCTCTGTGTACATATCCAAAGCATATGTTCCCAATTCACGACCAATTCCTGATTGCTTGACTCCCCCAAATGGGACATGAATATCGGAATCACCATTAGAATTAACCCAAACCATCCCGGCCTCTAGTCTTTTCGCAACATTAACAGCTTTGGTAATGTTATTAGTAAATAAAGCAGCTGCCAAACCGTAATTGGTACCATTAGCTCTCTCAATAACTTCATCAACAGTCTTGAATTTAGTGATCGAAACTATAGGACCGAAAATTTCTTCCTTCATAATGGTCATATCGTCAGTACAATCAGCAAAGACAAACGGTTTAGCAAAATAACCTGGGCCATCTATGAATTCACCAGTCAATAACTTAGCACCTTCTTTTTTACCTATGTCAACATATTTCTTAACCTTAGAATATTGCAATTCAGAAACTATAGGGCCAATGGTACAACCTTTTTTGAATGGACAACCAACAACGGCATTTTCAGTGTATTTAACAAATGCTTCAACATATTTATCATAGATGGATTCATGAACAAAGAATCTAGAAGTTGAAGTACAAACTTCACCCTTGTTGTAGAAAATGCCAATGTAACCCCACTCGACAGCGGCATCAAAATCACAATCGTCAAAGACAATGAATGGTGATTTACCACCACATTCCAAAGTAACGTTCTTTAGATTTGAGGAAGCGGCAGCTTCCATGATCTTACCACCAGTGAGGGTAGAACCAGTGAATGCAACTTTATCAACGCCAGGATGACTTGCAAGACGTGCACCAGCATCTTTACCATAACCAGAAACAATGTTAACAACCCCCTTTGGAAGACCTGCTTCCTTAACAATCTTAGCAAAATATAAAGCACTTAATGGTGTGATTTCAGATGATTTTAAAACAACAGTGTTACCAGTAGCTAAAGCTGGTGCAATCTTCCAAGTCATCATTAAAAATGGAAAGTTCCATGGAACAATTTGACCAACAACACCAATTGGAGCAGGATCGGTGTAAGCAATTTTATTCTTACCTAAAATTTCAGTACCAATGAATTGACCACCAATCTTATCAGCCCAGCCGGCGTAGTATTTGAATATTTCAGCCCCTTCCACCAAATCACCAGCTAAACATTCACTTTCATATGGCTTACCGTTATCCAAAGATTCAATTGAAGCTAATAACTCGGTATCTCTTTTAATAAGTTCATAAATCTTATATAAGTAATCACCTCTTTCAGCACCACTAATGCCTGACCATTCATCACTCTCAAAGGCAGCTCTAGCTGCATCAACAGCTAAGTCAATCTCCTTTGGAGAAGCTGAATAAACGGAGGTAATAACTTCACCAGTTGCAGGGTTAATTGAGTCAATTTTTGATTCAGCTTTAATCCATTCGTTGTTAATGAATAAACCGATTGGTTGATCATAAGTTTTTCCATTTGGAGTTGTGATTTTAGCAAATAAGTCAGCAGACATGGTAGTAGTTACAAGAGGCGGTAGTATAAAAAGGGACTTATTCTCAGTTAGACAAAAGGAAGAATGGAGAGGGAAGGAAACATTACTTATATACTCCAATCATGTCTACCCGCCAGAATCTTATCATGACCGTAACAATAAGCGCCAGATCTCCTTCCCAATCCGGCCAACCTTAGCGAGAGCAAAAAGAGGGAAAGTCAACGCGGCGCAATCCTTAGACCTAGATTTCAGAGTCCTTAAGTGCTCCCGATTCTGTTGATCTTACTAGAATACTAAAGGTCAATTGAGGTAGCAACCTATGGGAGGTTTAAGTACAATTTGATTGCTTGGGAACCATTTTTGATAACTTGGCAAAGGTCTATATAGTTGTTTGTCCTAATTGTTGAGATCAACTTAATAGCACTCCTTTTCTTCGGAGAATCGAGTCACAAATTTAAAAGTGAAACGCTACCATTTTTTACACACCCAGACAAGTCTCACATTGAATTATAACCTAAGGGATATTTAATAGAATTTACAGAAGAGAAAAGTTTCTTGGCTTAATAAATTTACCCCTCCATTATTTCTCCTTTTGCTATCAAATGATCTAACATAGTGATTTTCTCTTCTGTTATCATTTACTGGGATATATTACTCACTGTATTTGAGTTGAGGAAGTGGATCTTGTTAAAAGAAATATCCCAGAGCAAAAATCGACGCGCGTCGACGTCGCATAAAATACTGATGCACAGGTTTCTGTCCTAACTAAAAATTTAGAAGTTCCATTTCTGAGACACGAATCAAAGGAGTAAGTAAACAAACTGTGCTGTAAATTTTAAAAGCCAAATTTTGTTCACTCCATTTGTTTTTTTTTTTATAGAAACATAGATTTTTGATTTATCCCATTCAATCGACTTTACAGTCCATTGCCGGCATATTTGTCTCTCTCACAACAACTATCCAGTTTATTAAATGAATAATAATCACAATGTCTACAAAAACAGATCAAACTAAAAGTCCCAAAACAAGTACTCTATTAATACCCGAATCTGTACTTGATATTGCTTCTCAAAGAGTATTTGTTATTTCTGCGTTTATTTTAATTCAGTCATGGAAAATATATGACCTTTTCTTGATTAAAAATGATTCATTGAGAGAAATACTCAATTCCAATTCATCCACAAGCATTTTTTCTCCAGAGTTCAATTTCCTCTTGAAATACTTCTTTTTGGATGGGCTTATAATTTGGATAACTTCAGTGCTTAAGCTTCCCAAATTGTCATTTAAATCCTCCACTACGTTATTATTTACAATTGCTATATTCACTTCAACAATTCTTTTAACTGCAGACCTTAAACTACCCATTCTTTCTATCTTGTTATCGATTTGGAAGCAATTATTCCCGGAAAAAGAGTTATCGATCACCGAAAGCTATGTTGACCCTCATATATTATTAGATCAATCTTCTCATTTCAAAGGTAAGAAAGTTGTTAGATTTGCTCCAGATTCTTCAATTAAAATCAATCCTTTTGGAAATACTTATTGTTTCAAAACTGGGTCTACTAAAAAGATTAATATCCCAATCAGATTGGAATCCCTAAATGATTTAGACTTTTTACAAATCTCTCATCGTGATTTGAATAATGAAAATACAATTCTGAATTACACTTCAAAGGAAATTCATAAATTTTTGAAAGGCGATTACTCAGAATATGCCAAATTGGATAGTTCATTTGATGATGATAAAACACAATTTTTAGAACTTCCAATTTTTAAACCAGGTTCTTATTCTATTTATTCCTCATTAGATAAGAAACAAAAAAATATTCGTTCTTATAAATCAGATTTAATAGTCCCAGTTTGTCCAGATGCTAAATTTATTTCTTCTGAACCAATAACTGAAAAATGTATTGATGATGAATTAGATTCTCTTGCAATTACGGTGATAGGTGTTCCTCCTTTTACTTTATATTACGAAGAAGAAGTTAACGGTGTTTTATCTCATTTACCACAATCCATTATTGTTCCGGAAGATGAAGATTTTAAATCTCCACTATTGTCTAAAGATCTTTACACTGGAAAGTCGAATGTAAAGAAAACAAATTATCAAGTTTCTGATCTGAGAGATATTACATGGGCTAAAACAAGAGTTATCAATGTTCCAATTGGAAAGAAGCGCATAGAAAAGTCTGGTGAATACATTTATACAATAAATAAAGTTATTGACGGGTTTGGAAACACAGTCGAGTTTATGCCTACTCCATCCGATCAAAACACTTTCATTAAGTTCAAGTCTCATCCTCTACCAATGATCAGTCTTGTTGACTCTAGACCAAATGTTCCTATTTTATTAGGACAAAAGAAATTCATTGATGTTAAGCTTTCACATGTTCCGTGCATTGACTGTGAGTCCCCATACAATGTTGTTTTTAAATACAGTCCAGCCGAATCTGACGGTGAAGAAGAGGTGTTTAGTAAGTCCTTTGATTTTAAAACAACTCAACCTAGAATACCCGTCGAAAAACCTGGAGTTTACACAATTGAAACCGCTTCAAGTAAATATTGTACTTGCAAAATAGGCTCTTCTTCTGTCAGTGTTTTAGAAGCTAAGCTACCTCAGGTTCAGATTGCTGCTGATCCTATCATCGATAATTGTGTTGGTACGACAGGCTTCAAATTTGACTTTGAATTCATTGGAACAGCTCCTTTTGAAGTCACATATAAAGTTTCAACGTTAGATCCAAACAATCCTAAGAGGGTGTTAGCTACAAAACAAGTCAAGTCATTACATTCTGATTCCACAGTCCTAGAATTCAATTACAAACCACCAACTGAAGGTAGTTATTCTATTGAGTTTTTATCATTATCTGACAAATACTACAAAAACAAAGTTCAATTTTCCAATAATGAGCATCGTTATGTTACCTATTTTAAACAGAGACCAAGAGCTTACTTTAATAAGGATTCAAATGTTCAAAGGATTAATGTTTGCAATGGAGGTGATGCTGAGGTTACATTATTTCTCGAAGGTAAGGCCCCTTTCAAATTTTCTTATGATTTAGTTTCTCCATCTTATGAAGTTCAAACTTTTAGTTTTGAGGATATATATGATCATCAATTTTCACTTAAGACGGGTACTTTAAAGAGAGGTGGTGACTATGTTCTGACACTAAGAGATGTTACAGATGCCTCCAATTGTGGGGTTGATTTCAAATCACAAGAAGTTCATATTGAAGTTAGAAAAGATGTTCCCCAACTAAGCTTTGTCAAAGCACATGAATATACTATTGTTCAAGGTAAAAAGCTTCTGGTGCCATTGAGAACCGAGTCAACTGATCCAATTGATTTGAAATATAAATACAAATCACTAGACAGTAGTAAAGAAGAGATCAAATCTATTTCAAGATTCAACCCAACTTTAGGTCTTCCAATTCATGATGAAGGTTATTACAGTTTGGTGAGTTTCAAGCAAGGCGGTTGTCGAGGTAAAATTGCAAAAGATTTTAGAGTCAAAGTTTCATATGTTGAAAAACCGACATTACAACTAATACCAAAAGATGGTAAGATTTCTACTGAGCATGAAAAATTATTCATCAAAGATCCATTATGTGAACAATTACCAGGATCAATTGACTTCCAGGCAGTTGGTATTGCCCCATTTGTTATCGAATATTCCATTAAGTATCCATCTGGATTAATTGAAGAAAAATCTGAATTAGTTTCCAATAAGAATTTTGCGATTCAATTAAAGACATCTGAAAGTGGAAACTACGAGTACAATATTAAAGGTATATATGATTCAGTCTATACAACATCAATTTTGAAAGATCTTCTAAGAAAGGGTTCATATATATTTGATCAATATATAATTCAACATAAGGTTTCCTCATTACCAAATGCTAAATTAAGTAACGCTGGAGCCGATTTCCAAACCTGCATTTCTTCTCTGACGGATATCACTAAGCTAGAACCCATTTCACTTGAACTTACTGGAAAGCTCCCAATCGATGTCAGATTATCAATGTACCATGATCAAGAGGATAGATCAGAAATCATTACCTTGGAGAAGATTCAAACTCATTCTGTTAATTTGTACTCCATTTATGAAAATCTAAGTATTGGATCCCACACAATTTCAATTATTGAAGTTTCAGACGGAAACGGTTGCTCAAATGAAGTTGAAAAGCAATCGGTTACTGTTCATATTAACGACGTTCCTAAAATTAGACATTTATTCGAAGAGTCACCTGCTCTTTCCGAACACCAACAGGGATCGGCTGTCGATTCACATTATTACTGTGTTGGCGAACATATCAACTATTTATTAAACGGGATCCCACCTTTCACGGTTTATTATGATTTCAATGGCAACAAACATAAAGTTGATGTCAACTCTAATTATTTCAAGAGAAGGGCATCTAAAGATGGAGATCTGTCAATTCTTGCATTATCTGACTCATCTTCTAAGAATTGTTTAGTTAATTTTACTGTTCAAGACACATTGGGTGAAACAGTTAACCTTAGAAATGATTTAACTGCAAAGATTTACGATTTACCTTCAGTTGAAATTATTCAAGGAGATTCTATCGAAGAAGATATATATGAAGGTGAGCAGGTTGAGATTACATTCAAATTTGAAGGCACGCCACCATTTAAGGTAACATATATTAGAACAGATTTAGATAATTCTGAAAAGATAGTGGAAACGGAAGTGATTGATGACATTCGTGATTATGAGTACAAGATTGTGGCTAATCTAGAAGGTGCTTACGAAGCTATCGAGATTCAAGATGCATTTTGTGTTGCAAGAAACCATCACGTTTAGTTGCTGTTCTTTTCTTTTATTTGTATTAATAGTGTTATAAAATATTTTTTACGCTTCATTATCAGAATGTATCATTTTCTCCGAGTAAATAAGTATAATACATACAAATCATAAATTAAAAGTTATGATAAATAAAATAAATAAAACATATTATACTATACTATATACTATATACTACGCATCAACTCTAAATAAGTTTTCATCATTTTTTGATATGATCAGATCATCATGGGCCAGGTGATTAGGAGCTTCCAATTGATTTAAAACAACTAAAAATCCAGAAGTTAAAGCTTCTGAAGGGTTTCCCTTTCTTTTCACCCAATCATGTTCAGCTATAAGAGCATGATCTACGAGCAAGGAGTTGATAGTGCTTTTGTCAATTGTAGTTTCAAGATTTAGAGTATTTTGGGAAAATGCAGAAAGCTTGGGTAACTTCGAAAATCTTAGAATAGGTTGTTGCTCAGTGGATCTTTTCTTGGATTTTGAGCCAGAAGCAATATGTTTACCTGTACTCGAAGTTGAATGAATTGATTTCGGAACATCAATAGTTTCATAAGTAGTTTCAGGAGTAGGCAATACATTATATGTTACATCATTTTTTCTCTTTTTCATTTCATGAGCCATTTTCGAAAGAGTCCAAGGATTTGAAATGGTGATATCTTTAAGCTGCTGCAATTCTTCAGCTTCAGAAGACACATTCTGACTAGAGCTACCAACGGCAGAAGAGGGTGCATTTGAGGAAGACCCCAACTCATCAATCATTGAATACGACCAATCATTAGCTAGTTCTAATGACCTTGGGTTAGCGTGGGAAGTTTCATTTGAATGAAGGCTACTCCCATTGTCACCTATTCTAACCTTTTTTTGGCTTGTATTTCTAATGCCTTGTTCTTCATTCGACTTCATATGTGAGACTCGTTCAAAATGATGCTCAGGTAAATGATGATTGTCCGTTAGAATCAACTTATTAGTACCAGAGCAATCTTCAACTTCATCAACTATCTTTTCTCCTACTTTTTGAACACCAAAATTTAGATCCTTCAGAAATTTGATATCATCTTCATCATCATCGTCCTGTAAAATTTCATCAACTAAATCTTGCAGTGGTAGACTACCTTGTATTCGCGGAATATGTGGAATAGAACTGAAACTTCCATCTGCAACATCTACTCCCAATTTCGTATCTGCAGATATAGCATGATTCTTCCTAACGGTATCATTAACAAAGACTTGAAGTGCATTTAAAAACTTAGATTCATGGCTAATTAAAATATCATCCTTTCCAGGTTCAATGTTAACATCGACTTTACTAATTGGAATAACAATACTCATAAACCAAACCGGGGGTGGGAGAAGAAAGTTTTCAGTATAAGCAGATTTCAATAATTTAGCTATCAGCTTTCCAAAGCTAAGCGAGACGCTTAGAGGTCTATTATTAACTGTTATCACTTTGATACTCTTTTTAGAGAAGTCTGAATCTTGAGCCCTCATTTTTGGGAGAACCAAATCCACCTTAGCAAGGTAATAATCATCGGCATCCTCCTCAATTTCTAAGCTACCACTGGAGTCAAATAGAGATGAATTATTTTTAAGTTTCAACAAGTTACCAAGCAATTTAAGCGGAGAAAGTTTATTCACTAAACTTATTCCCTGACCTTCGATTTTAACTAAGTTATTGGAGAGCAAACTAACAAATTTCAACTGGAATCTAATATTTCTATACGCTAGAGAATAGGAATAAACTAGATGTGTAATACTCTCAATAGACTTTCTAGATTGCCTCTTTAAGTATTGCTTTCTAGGAGGGTTATTTCCGAATAATTCTCTAACCTTAACAGTAGTACCAACGGGGCCAGCGACAGATTCTGGTAAATGAGTAGGAAGCCCTTTACTATCAACAGACCACCTTTTGCATGTGATGTCATCTTTAGTTCTTGTAGTGAATTCCAGGGACCCTGCTAAATTTGAAATGAAGAATAACGCCTCACCCCTAAACCCACAGGTTTCAATACCATCTTTTATATTCTGGAAGGAGGATATTTTGGAAGTCGTAGAGTTCAGACAGACCAAGGGAATATCGTTTTTATCGATACCGAAACCATTATCTTTGACAGAAATGTAGAGAAGTCCTCCTGTTGAGCTGTCGACTTCGATTGAAATTTGAGCTTTGGTGTCGTGTTTATGGAAGGCATCGATGGCGTTATCCATAAGCTCCTTCACGACACTGGCTGGGGCCACGATGGAGCTGGAAGAAGTCACAGACGCTGTATCCTGTCTGGAAATTCGGCAGATAGCCATGATCTGAATATGGCACCAGCAAAGGCATTCTAGGGAAGAAACACGAAATTACACGAAATTACCTTTAAATTGACTAAAGTGAGATGGATCTGATAAGAAGCAAAGTTCTTCGATAGCTCCGCGATCTCGGACGGCTGCGTTTTCCGGACCGCCAATTGCACTTCAACAACCGTGTTTATCACAGACCACTAGCACATAATCAGCTTTCTCTCCTTTGCCTCCTTTGCTTTGGCTGCCAGTTCAACTGTCGTCTTTTCTCTGATTCCACCAAATCCATCTCATCACACAAGTTGCTTACTTTGAGCCCACCTTCCGTTTCTCAGTATCTCTCCAATACATCAAACTCCGCATTTTAAAAATACAAAAAAAACGTACATTTTACAGGATGATTAACATTGACATTAGGAAGGTGATCCGATTCATAGGCCCAGGTATCTTGGTGTCTTGCGCCTATATTGATCCGGGGAATTACTCCACTTCGACTGCTGCTGGTGCTCAGTTTCACAATATTCATCTTTTCATTATCATGCTTTCAAATATATTCGCTGTTATCTTACAGTGCCTATGTATAAAGCTAGGCTCAGTTACTGGCCTTGATCTTGCTGAGAATTGCAGAAAGCATTTACCAAGATGGCTGAACCTATCGTTATGGGTCCTGGCTCAATTTGCTATTATATTCACAGATTTAGCTGAAGTTGTTGGTACAGCAATAGCGCTATACATTTTATTTGGAATTCCATTAAAGCTAGGGGTTTTCTTAACAATCTTGGATGTTTTGGTCATTCTATTGGCTTATAATCCAGATGGGACTGCAAAACAAATCAGAAAGTTTGAGATTTTTGTTTGTGTGTTTGTCTTTGCCACTTTCTTCTGTTTTGCCCTGTTGATCGCCAAAGTTGATATTCCGGATGTTAGTGAAGTCTTTAAGGGCTTTCTCCCTTCCACTGAGTTATTCAAGTCTAAACAATCTATATTTTTGGCTTTAGGTATTGTTGGTGCTACTGTCATGCCTCACTCTCTATATTTAGGTTCGAATTTAGTTAAACCAAGATTGAAAGACTATGATTTCAGTCACGGTATGACCAATGCTCACACCATATCGGCGTCTGAATCAGAGGGAGATCCTGAATGGAGTCATCTTTATAAACCATCTCTGGCCGCGATTAAGTATTGTTTGAATTACTCTTATTGGGAATTAATCCTTTCATTATGTATTGTTGCTGTTTTCATCAATTCTTCTATTTTAATTGTCTCAGGGGCAGCCCTATTTGGTAAACCAGATGCAGCAGATGCTGATTTAATTTCAATTTATGATATGTTATGTGATTATGTCTCCCGCCAAGCAGGTTTAATTTTTGCATGGGCTATGCTATTCTCATCGATTGCTGCTGGTGTTATTTGTACAATGGCCGGTATGTTGGTTGCTGAAGGTGGTTTGAAATGGAAACTAAATCCTTTCTTGACAAGACTAATAACAAGAACTATTTCAATTATTCCTTGCTTATTCATGGTAATGTTTTTGGGTAGAGAAGGTATTGCCTTAATGTTAAATCTATCTCAAGTGATCTTATCTTTAATTCTTCCTTTTGCTGTCGCTCCTCTAATATATTTCACCAACAACAAGGAAATAATGAGAGTTGAAATAAATGATGCCTCAATTGATGAATCAGAACCATCAGTTTCGGAGGAAGAGGCCTCAAATGAGCGTACCGCTCTTCTAGCCAGAAGAAAAAGTTCTGATCTTGTTGGGGTTATGAAATATAAAGATTTCTCCAATGGTCTACCCATGAATATAGCTGCCATCACTACTTGGGTTACTATTGGCTTTATGAATACCTACTTAATCTGCCAATATCTCAAAGGTGAAGATGTTCATTTTTAGAGTTCATGTTTTATTATTTTTTTTATATTTATTTGTGTATCACATACTTTTTTTATATCATGTTGTGTTTTTTTCTGCTGTTTAATTTATTTTTTTATTTTATTTGTGTATCACATACTTTTATTATATCATGTTGTGTTTTTTTCTGCTGTTTAATTTATTTTTTTATTTTATTTGTGTATCACATACTTTTATTATATCATGTTGTGTTTTTTTCTGCTGTTTAATTTTATTTACATTTTTTCAAATTTAAACTAATTGAAACTCCGTTCAATGAATATTTAGAAAGATATACAATGATTAATTAAAATTATACAGAAATGAAATAGTAAACTACAAATTGCCTTAAAATAATGAGGTGTCATCGAGATCATCATTATCTACCTGGGTCTTAACTATATCTCTACTTTCTTGGCTTCCGTTTTCTTTAGTTTTGCTACCAAGTGCCACCGTTTCTTCTTTATCATTTGTTTCCTTGGAGATAGCTTTTTCCTGGGTACTATAGAGAGAATCACGTGCTTGAGTTCCTTTTGTGGATGTAGCGGCTGTATCAAATCTTTCCTTCGAGCTTTCATTCTTTGAGAATTCACTTATATCAATGTCTAGCTTATCCTGTATATCAATGAAATATGAATTGGCAATAACTTTCTTCTTAATTTGGGTGATTTTACCATTAGGCGGAATTTTTGGTCTATTATTTCTTTGCTTCAAAGGAAGGTCATCATCTTCCATAATTATCAGATCTTCTTCATTTTTGATTTCAGTAAAGATGATTGGATTACCGCTGCTATCAACTTCTTTCTCACCAGCAGCCACCATTTGCTGGTGCTTCTTTAACTGCTTATGATAATGAGTTTTGGATTTAGCTAATAAGTCGTTGTAGTACGGTTTCAAAATACCAATTTGCTTGGGTAAATTTTTCTTTGTAAGTTTAGGAAATTGAAATTCTTCAAAATCTTCATACTTAACTTTCTTAGTTTTAGAATCTAATTGACTGAATGAGTTAGCTAATCTAGAATGAAGTAAATGTAAAGGAATACTAGAAGTTAACAAACCAAATTCCTTATCTAAGCCTAATTCTTTAAAACCAAAGAAATCTTCTCCAATTGCATCAGAGAAATCACCATTCAAAAATTGTTCAGAATCTTCAGTGAATTGATTTTCAGTAATATCTTGAATACCTGGTCTTAACAAATCTCTTAGAAAACTTTCTAGACCTGATTTCAACTCTCTTAATTTTCTATTTTGTTTAAATAGATGCTCCTTGTAATATGAATACAATACATCTGGCTTTTCAATACCATTTTCAACTAAAGTAATCTCTAGAATTTCTTTAAACTTCATAGGCTTTTTAGCAGCAACCGGCAATTTGTTAATTGAATTGGATTCTTTATGTAAATTTAATGATTTAACAAGGTTTCCAAAATAGTCTTCAGCAATTCTAGAAAGCACCATGGTGCAATAAGGATTAGAAGCTTCAAATCCAGTAGACATGAGGATAGCACCAACAGATTTACTTAAAGCAGCTTCAGCAACTGTCGGGGTCACAGGATCATGATTTGATAATCTGGACATTTCATCTATATCTTGAGGATTCAATCTCTCAATCAGAGGGGCGTGCAATTGCGATTGATGCATAAATTGAGCAGTTTGCATTTGCCTGATTAAGTTTACTTTAAAACAAATTCTTCTAACATCTTGCATTAAGTTAATGTTTTGATAAACGATAGAAGGTTGTTTTTGCTCAGGAGGTAAGAAACCAGAACGAGGTAATTTGTCAACAGTAACTCCTTGTTCCAACATCTCTTCTACCAATTCATTTTCAATAATTTCGTGATCAACACCGGGAAATTTCAAATATGGAATACCACCAGTGACATCATATTCTATGAGGTAAGGATCATCATTTTCATCAAAATATTTTCTATTTTTATGAAGAACAACGTTAGCATCATCATCTAAATAGTTTATAAAATTATTCATTTGAGAATTTTCTCTAAACAGTGCATCAGCATTCATTTGGAGTCTATTATCTTTGAATAAATTGGATCTTTCAGCGCATAGCTTGAATCTTGTATTAGACGTTAAGTTTTTCCAAGTAGAAACTTCCAAATCTTCAGAATCATCATCTTCTTGTCCTTCATTAGTGTGCGTGGGCACTTCATCTGGATTTTCTTCTTCTTGTTCATCCTCGTCAACGGCCGGAGCAGGTGTATCTTCAGAAGCTGAAGGTAATTTTGATGGTAATTTTGAAGCATCGTTTTCCGATGCTTCCTTCTCGGACAATTCTTTAGAACCATTTGGATTATCGACTACCTTTGTAGAATCTATTTCTTTAACTGTAACTTCTGGGGAATGTGCCACACTTCCATCAGCTTCATTGTTTTGTTCGGGTTCTTCAGCACCTTTTCTAGTTTTCTTCGTTTTCTTACCAGTTGTTGTGCTTGTGCTCATACCACCTCTAGTTGAGGTAGCACCAGCTTTAGGTGTTTCTTCATTTTCTTCATTTTGTGCAGCAGCAATAGCTGCTTCTCTTTCAACTTCCGCTCTATCTCTAACAGTAATATCAGGAATTAAAGGAATTAAAGTCAATGTTTTCTTTTGCATTGCAAAAGCATCCACCCTCAAAAAATGATTAGGGTCTGAATTATAAGTTAAACAATTTTGCCAAATCAACATTAAATCATCAACAAATTGAGTTTTACTAGAATATTGGAAAGTTTTCAATTTTTTCATAACGGTATTTAAATCCATTGGATCCTTTATGATTTGATAATAATTTGGTGCTTCTCTTTTTGACACTCTATTTAGGAAAGCAGTTGAGTGTTCAGTATAACCCCTCAACTCCAAAACAACTTTTTCACAAGCTTCATATAGTTCTTCTTGACCAATTTTGTTATAACTTGACCACTTAGATCTATTTTTTCTGACATCCATAATTAAATTCTTAAGTTCTAAATCTGTTACATTTAAACGTTCTCTATTTTCTTCAATTCTATTAAGTAAATTTTTGAGAGAAAGATTAGCGGCACCACCAAAACTCATCAATTTATTAACACTTTGAGAATCATTACCGCTTTCTTCGTCAATTTTACCATCTTGAGAATCCACCATTTCTAATTGCTTGTTGCTTCTTTCTAATTTTCTTCTTTTAACCAGATTAGGTAAATCATTTTCAAAGGTATGATAAGTCTTATTAAAATTCTTAACTAGTTTTAATTCATTTTGCTTTTCGATATTAGATTCAATTGCTGAAGCTGTACCTAAAATTGGATGAACCATTGCACCAATAGCTTCATCAGTAGATGAAATAGGTTCAAGAGGAGTTGGAAAAATTGGTTTACGAAGTATCAAACTTGAATCAATTTTAAAATTTGCATCTCCTGTCTCACTAAATTCTATATTATTTTGTGCATCTATATCCATTTTATCAGTACAATCATCTTGATCCAGTGAAGCTGTTGTCGAAGACTCTTGAGATTTTTCATTATTCTGTTCATCTTTTTCATCTTTCTCATTACCCTCATCTTCATCTTCATCATCAAAATCATCTTCCTCATTTCTGACAGCTTTGTTCAACTTGCTTTCGGTAGCTGTTATATCATTTGATATTAATGTTCCTCTGGACTGATCCTGTTCGTTTTGGTGCCCCTCATCAATATCAGACTTATTAAAAGATTCCAGTAAATTTTTCTTGGATCTCTTTTGAGTATCATCCATGAAAAAATAGTCAATCGCTTGTTCATAAAGTAAATACCGTATGGTGGAAGATAATTTTTTAGCAGAAGAGAAACCGGATTTTAAATATAATTCAGCATCTGGAACAGGGGTAGAGGGAGCATGAGACGAATCATCTTTAATTATATTATTATTATCATGATGGGCTTGTTGTGAAATGTTATTACTACTACTATTACTGTCTTCATTTGAGATTTCTTCAGATTTTATGAATTCCAAGGATAAAGAACTGTCCATAAATGATTTCCATAGCTTTAATTGTAAGACTTGATCTTGAGTATGATGAAGTACAATATCTAAAAGATTAAATTGTTGTGGAGTTAAATAACAATTGAAAAATCCTTCATCAAAAAGTTTTGATGCAAGATGATATAACCTATCCAAATTGCTTTCTTTGAACACATCGAGAGCAGAAACCATAATCTGAGTATCAATTAGGATTCTGGATATGATTTTAGGCAAGTTAGTATCGATCAATCAGGAGAAATACTGAGAACTAAAGGCGGTGACCTATGTTACCCGTATCAAACAAAATACAACTATTATAGGTGGATTATAGCTGGTAATTTCAATATTGAAATAGATCAATAGTTTTTAAATAAAGTTAAGTGAGCAGATAAAGTAAATTAAACTTGACAATAAGTAAATAGTTACTAAAATCTCAAATAAAAAGACACTTACAGTATGAACCTAAATGATTATAAACCACACAAAAGATGATATGAGACGTGTTGTGTTGACTGTTTGGCGCATGGAAGTAAGCAAAAGATACGCTCAACCTGTGTCTTAGCATCTTGAATTCGATTAATGAAAGTGAACCAGAAGAGCTTACGTCAGCTACCGATCGACGTATCGACGTGCACCTCAAGCCGCACACCTACTAAAACCAAAAGTGGAATGATCCACTTAGTAGCAAACTCTGAAGTCATGGCTGGTTTATTTTATTTTACTTTATGATGTATAGCAACTCGTTGAATCATATTTAGAAGCTAACCAGCACACTTTTGACGGATTAGAGGTTATCCCGAATTGACCGGTTTAAGAGGCACTATTAAACAACTTTTTTTTTCTCTTCCACTCACCTTGTCTCTTCTCCAGTCCTGAACCCTGAGCTCATTTCAACTTTCAGTATCATAATCATGGCTAATACTTTTGACACTTCTATCCCTCCTCCTCCTGACCCACCTAAGAATATTGCAGAAGCTCCTCAAGTCTTCGTCGAAACTGTTGGCTGGGTGATCAATGGCGGTAGAGTGAAGGCTCTCTCAACTCTAAATACAGTCAAAGACACTCATGAAGTTGTTAGAGATACTGTTAACGGTACTATAAACTCATTATTTGGTACACATATTGGCGAATCATCTTCAACTAGTCAAGAACTCACAAACTCCGTTGTTCATGGTCCCCTATATGAAGCATTTAGAAAGAATAGATTTTCTTTGGGCTTAGGTGTTGCTACTGTCTTGGGTACTTACACTGCTTATAAAGCCTATAGATTAATGAATCCTTATGTTAGAAGAGCCTCCAAATTGTCATCTGGTCAACGTTTTGAGGTTGTTTTGGTTATGGGCTCTCCTTTATCAAGGGTTGTTAAAAAATTAATTAATGATTTAAATACAAGAGGCTATATTGTTTTTGTCACAGTTACGAATGAAGCTGAATTAAAAGCCGTTGAAATCGAGAAAGACGATGATGTCCGTCCTTTAATTATTGATTATGAATCCAGATCAACTATCACCTCTAGTATAATGAAGTTGGCTAACTTTTTAGATTCCCCATTTGATGAAGATGATCCAACTTATTATCATTTCAAAGGCTGTATTTTTGTTCCTGATTACTTGAAATTGCCTAAAATTGCTAAGCTATCCGAATTAGAAGCTAGAGAATTCACTAGAGTTTCTGAAGATCAACTATTCAGATTTAATGATTTATTACAAAGTGGCCTTTTAACTCTGCTAAAAGAATCAAATGAAAGAAAAGATAGTGTTCAAGAATTGAATGAAGTCAAACTTACAGGTGGTTATGCGAAATTATTATTTGTCAATTTTGTTCCTATTTGTAAAACTGATGGCAGAACTTTAATGCTAGATACCGTTGTTGATATGAACAAAAGATTATTCAATCAATGTTACAGAGAAAATCAAACCTCAGTATTGAACAAAGTTAAGAAATTTTTTGATAAGGATATTGAAATCGATGGTGTTGACGCTGCTATGCTTACAATTAAATTACACAGAGATGATGAATCAAGATTATTGGAAGGATCATTTTGGAAAGATGGTTTCAATTCTCTTCAATCAAAGAAACTTTCCTCCCGTACTATTCACTACAAAGTGTTCGATTTATTAAATGCAAACTTCTTCTTGAAAAAAGAATATGTATTAGGAAGTTGGTTTTAGTGTTTTGTAAAATATTTTTATTTAATGATTTTTTTTCAAATCTTTTATCGTTCTGTGTTTTTATGTTCAATGCCGTCACATGTTCTTAACTGTTTATAGTTCTTTTTCTTTTATACTTGATTAATGATTTTATGAATTAATTTTTAGAATAACTATAAAGAAGGGGAGGAAAAATTGTTCTTTTCCCGAAAAAAATCTCTCTATATCTAGTAAAGTACTATGTAGTAATAATATATGTACAAATTATTATTTTAACTAATAATTTTACATCTGGTAACTGACTGATCTTCAACAGTACCTGCCGTGAAATCAGCGATAGTTAAAATACCTTTTCTATCCAGAACATATAATTTATAGCCTGATCTATCGAATCTCAAACTAGCTGCTTCCTTCATTCTATAGGCGCTAGCAACATCAGTCACGATAGCAATTCTTTTATTATCATTATCGTTCATGCTAGGCGACGAAACAACGTAAACGGTACCTGACCTATCTAGAAAAGCTATAGCATCACCCCTAGGGGAAACACAACATTTATGAATCATGCTACCAACGTCGTCAAGTTTCAGTCTTAGTCTTGGCCTAGCAATTGCTTCCAATCCAGAAATAGAAGTGATTCTAGAATCAATCACAATAGGTACAGAATCATACGAAACAGATGTTAAAGTCATCAATCTATTATCAGGAAAAAAATTCAAATCTGTTATACCTTCACTTTCTAAAGATGTATCAATCTTTCTTTGAGATTTCATAACTAAGACTGGTCTATTTGGATCAACGATGCTAACAGCCATAAATCTGGATTCAAGGGCAGTAGCAACAGATAAGTATTTTGAGTTAGGTGAAAATTGTAAGATCGAAATGGGGTCAGCATACGGCAAAGTGAAAGGAAATGTTGTAATTTTCAGAGATCTTCTGGTCCCGAGCGAATTTGAATCGCTGCTGATAAATGTTGAATTATTCGTTGAAAAAGATGTAGTTTTAGCAGTATCATCATGATCTGTTTGCTTTCTCAAACTACTAACTTCGGAAATAGGTTCATCATAGCTACTATCAATGTATTGTAACCTTAATAAAATGATAAATGCTTGTTCCATAGATGTATATTTGTCTTTACCAGTAACACCCAAACTAATAAATTGCTCGTTCGGAGAAACGTCAATGCATCTAATTGGAAACTTGCATTGATAGGTGTACAATGTTCTACCGTTATCATTCAAATCTAAAATCTTCAAAAAACCCCTTGTTCCAGAGATAATCAACAAGTTCTCTGTTATCCTGCAAAATAAGTGTTCCCAATCTTTTAACAACTCCATTGATTCATCAGGGTTGTCAGAAAAATTGGAATATTTTATAATTTCATTCGTTCTCATCTTTCTCAAACTGTCAAAGTTTGCACCATGTTCACCGTTATTTTTACCACAACACACCAATCTTGGTGCACTCTCAGGCTTATCTTGGTCGATTTCATATACTTCCCACTTCTTTTCGCTTAATAGGGTTAATTTTGTTAAATCCAGAGACAAATTCGTGTTAATGAAAACTTTCTGATGTAGAGAGAAGCCTGAATGTCGTATGTTATACTGATATAATTTTCTATAGAAAGGGAAATTTTTAGCATAAAGTAATTCTTTATTAGCCTCTTTAGGGTTATTGGATTTCTTGTTTGCTATGAATGAAGAAGTTTTTTCAATTGTGGGAGATGAAGATAAGAGCCTTGTTAAATTAGAACGTAAACCTTTAGGTCTGGAAAATGAATTAGATTGAGACTCAAAAGACATCGCAGTTGGAGATGTTGAAGGAACCGATGCTTGTATTGGAGACTCGAGTGTGTCATCTCCAATTTTCAAAGAAGATATCGGTAAACTCTCATTTGGATTGTAATTACTTAATGAATCATGACGATTTGGTATTGGCCTTGGAGCTGTTTGTGACTTGCTGGTTATTGAAGATTTTATCAAAGCACTACTGGAAACTTCTTTGTATGCTTCATGAAATGCACTTAGCAGTGATAAGTTTGGCACATTTCCTTTAACAGATGAGGATTCCTGGATGGGGGTAGGAGCGTCTAGTTTAGCTTTAAGAGCTATGATAAAGGTGGAAAGATCTCTCATATTGTGACATGGTGATAGTAGGGAAGATTGCTGAGAACTGCAAATAGGACAGACAAAGGAAGGGCTGGGCACAGACAGTTGATTAGCCAAGTTTTCAGAGATAAGACAGCCACAGGTCAATATGGAACAGTCATTGCAAAGACCCTTCACTAAGGAGGGGGGGGATTGCTGATAGTCGATGGTGATTGGGATCTTTAATCTTAGCTCCACCTCACTTACGATTGAGGAAGCTGATAGGTTTGCAAGCATCTGGCAACAGCGTGACTGATGTAAGCACTATGGGTATTGGAATCTGGTGCTGGCCTTGGGTTAGAAGGTGAAGTTTGACGTTGCTCTAGCTCTTATCTCTGCATGTCTCTAACGTCTGTAATCAATCTGTGAAGTCAGTCTCAGCCCAAATTGGGGCTCGCACGTCTCCGTCTCGCGCAGAGAAACAAAATCAACAACCAGAACCGACAAAACCACTTGTCTCACCTACTTCCTATCTAGGCCATTTCAATCTCTAGATCCCCGCAATGTCCCAATTCGTCGGATACAAGTTAGAGCTGGTCCTAAAAGATCAGAACGAAACAAAAGTCAAAGGTTTCATTTCAAAAATTGTCGATAAAAAGCTTATTGTGTCCCATGCTGAATACCTCGATGGATCTAACAAAGTTGAGAAAGAACTAATAATAAACGGGGATCAAATTAAAGATCTAAAGGTGATATCTTTGCCTCAAAAGAAGAAGGATAAAAAATCATTCAAAGCTAAAGACAAGCAAGGGTCCCCTTTGCAAGATTCTAAAGAAATGAATGAAAAGAGCGGTAATAAGTATGGTAAGAAAAGTAAAGAACAACAAGTTAAACCACAAACTCCTAAATTAGAAAATTCGGTCACCATCGATTCTCCTTATGAGTATGAATCTAAGAAAATTGATTGGAACACCTCTAATGCCAAGTCTGTTAAAAAGCTGGAAGAGTTTGATTTTGCTTCTAATTTGCAGAAATTTGATAAACAATCAGTTTTCAAAGAACTTTCAATGAATGATAAAACTAAGCCTCAAGAGAGACTAGTTGGGCATAACAAGTTGCCTCAAAAGACTAATTATGATATTAATGAAATGGTCTTGGAAAAGAAAAATGATGATTGGGATAAGATTTTTGTTCATGGCAGTTCAGATTCAACGGAAAGTAAATTCGAAGATGCTCAGGAAGCACGCTCAATTTCAAGAACTTCATTAGTTTCATCTGGTCAATTAGGGCGTAGAGGTACTGGTACTCCAATACCATCTATAAGTTTACTCTCTGCAGATACAAAAAAGCAAGTTCCAACTTGCTCTCCATTACAATTATCAGATATAGAAGCATTAGCATTGGAAAAGTTCGGAATCACAAGCGATATCATTGTTGAGAACTCTGGTAGAGAAGTTGCTGGCTTAGTTGTGGAAGATATAATTGGGAAGTTCAGAATCTTGAATACGAATCACAACTCCCCTCCTTTAGTGCTACTGCTAGCGGGCAATAATAAATCGGGTGCCATTGCTTTGACGGCAGGTAGACAATTATTCAACCATGGCATAAGAGCTATTGCTCTCATTTTACACAACGAAAAATCAGAAGATGAATTATTGCCCATTGTTAGCAAGCAATTGAAGATTTTTAAGGCGGTTGGCGGTAAAGAAGTTAAAACAATTGAACAGTTAGATAGTTTACTGACCAAATTAGATTCTCCTTTAGAATTCATTTTAGATGGTTTACAAGGATTTGATACAAATTTAAGTGACTTATTAGAACCTGAATTTAATGAAGCTTCTAAAGTTGTTAATTGGAGTAATAGTTCAGAATTACCAATTATGTCCTTACATGTTCCATCTGGATTGGATGCTTCTTCTGGCTCTTGCGAGTTTAGTACTTATATGCTGAGTAAATACATAGTTTCCGTTGGATTACCATTGAACTCTATTTTGAATACCTATAAGTTTGGATTTTTTGAAAAGCATGAAATGACACATTATTTGGTTGATTGCGGTCTTCCTAGAAAGGTGTTTGGGGCCAAGTCGGCACTCAGAAAGTTTGAACAACAATTGTTTTTTGATAAATGGAGCGTTAAGCTAGAAGTTTCCTAATTATATTAGAATCGTTTTATATTTTTTTGCTTGTATTAATTCGGCTATAATCAATTACTCAAATACAGCTTGCGTACGTATTACGTAAGCATGTATTACCCGGGCGCCGCGATGAAAGCCAAAACTGATGGATTCTAAGCTGGTTGTTCTTGGTATGATCATGTGGAAGAGAAGAATTCACCACCACAACCTCAGTTACAGACCCCAATTAGCCATCGTGTCCAGTTCCAGCAATAGTTGATTAAGTCGCCATTAACACCACATCCTTTTGTCTAACTGCTAGTCTTAGATCGCACCCACAATCTTACCTGTTTCTTATCCAAATGCCTGGCACTTCACCAACCCTAGAATTTAGAAAACTCGCAAAATCTCCTGAATTGAGGAAAAGAAACCTTTTTGAAGAATTGGAGCAAGAGGATGAGACTGAAACTGAAGATCTTCTAGATTTAAAGAATAGTTCCAGAATTACCTATACCCCTGAAAGGCTATTTGAATTAAAAGGTACCGCTGTCCTATTTAAAGACAATCCAGTTCCTGGAGGTGAATTTTGGAGACTAGATGCTGCCAAAGTACAACAAAATAAGAAATTCAAAACATTTAGTGAAAAATTCCAGTCAGAGCATGGCGTTTCGAAAACTCGTGGAGGACGCCAAAAAAAATCAACTAAAGAAAAGCAATCTGAACCAGTTGAAGATGAGGAAGTTCCAGAATGGATGGTAGAAACAGATTTCAAAGCAGACTCTAGTTTTGCTTCATTTGCAGCAATTGGCTCTCATACATTTGAAGATCTAGAGAGAGAGAAACTGGATTATCATAGAAAGCATGGAAGTATCAAAGAAGTTTCTCAAGATTCATCTGAAACTTCTTCCCAGATTTCTCAAGCTATCAATCAGCATCAATCCTCATTTACTTCTTCTGATTCGGATCAATTAAATCAGACACCAGATTCTGCTGAAGACGCAAATAAAGCATTCCTTTCTTCTTTAATGAACCCACAGCAAAACCACCGACAAATCTCAGATCCTCAGATTAGCCAGCAAATATCAAATCAAATGGTTACAGGCAATCAACAACAAAACTCAATACTAAAGTCTGCTGCCCCTGAGTTCAACGAACCATCTTCACCTATTAATATTGGTAATGGAAATTCTCAGACCGGTTCATCCCTTTCACTGCCACCTGGCTTATACGTAGCTTCAAGTAACGATCAACGTCCAATTCTTCCGCCAGGTTTAGGTATGCCGCCAAATCACTCTATCCACCAGTCGCAAATAAATCCAAGAGCCGGTATGAACCAAATTTCTGGTCCTGGATTTCCCTCTGGCCTTCCTCCTCCTCCTGAATTGTTACAACTTATAAAAGAAGGTAAAATGCCCCCTTTACCAGGCATGATGTTAAATCAAGGTGCTCCCAATCCTGCCATGATTCAACAACTGCGAGCTCTTCAATCACATCATCTTCAGCAGCAGCAGCAGCAACAACAACAACAACAACAACAACAACAACAACAACAACAACAACAACAGCAACAGCGACAACAACAACAGCAGCAGCGCAGTTCAAACCAAGGAGCTCAGATATCACACCAGCAACAACAATTTCAACCTCCAATACCACCTCTGCTTCACCAACAACTTATCTTTCTAGACCAACAACTTAGGGCATTTCATCAACGTGGTCAAATGCCCCCAGAAGATTTAATTCAACAGTTACAGAAGATTCAGTTAATTATCCAGCAGCATCAGCAACAACAGCAAATACAGCAACAACAGCAAATACAGCAACAACAGCAGAGTCAATTGTTATTTCAAAGGCAACAAGAGCAAGAACGACAAAGAATTCGATTACAACAAGCCCAGCAACAACACTCTATGCAATTTCCACCTGGAGTGTTTCCAAGTAATCCCTCTTTTAGTTAATACATGTCATGATTCTCTATACTCTACATGAATATTTTCTTCCTGTCTTTACTTGTCTTAATTTTCTTTTCTACTATAATCTATTTACGGGTTGCGATCCGGGGAATGAGTTACGATATATTCTTTTAGATTACTTTTTTGATGTTTTCCGCCTGTGTATTTCTTGTGTTTTATGTGTTGCCTTTTTAAACGAGTCTGTATCTCATTTCGAGTTAAAAGGGGGGTGATTTGTAAACGCTATTAAAACATGGTTACAAGATCAGTTTGATTGTTATTAATAATGGTGTTTAGAACCTTCATGTCGATAACTCAATAAGGGTAGTTGCTAGAACTTTAAATGGAGTTATGGAACTGCAACACTACTCCAAATATCATCTTTGTTTCTTAAAAGCAGAAAAGGGTTAAAAATACGTTGTTTCATAACCTTGTTTTGATATGAAGTCTCTAAGAATATATCTATGGAAAGAAAATTAAAACTAGAGTGCGTCACAATCATCCCTCAAGTAATTCCATGGATATCCACAATTTATTTATTGTATTTAACTGAATTTATAAACCCCACATAACCATATAGCCTTTATCTGGGCTTCTAAGGCCCATGTATACCAAAAATCGTTATCTGAACCTATGAGTTATAATGAAACCCTTGATATTTATCTGAGCTTATGACGGGTGTCTGAGAGATTACCAGATGGATAAAGAAATAGTCTCTTTTAACTTCCCCAACCCAACCTCAACCACTTTTTATTTAGAGGCCCCCAGCAAACGTTACCAAACACCTATAAAACGGGTTTCCCTACGAGTGCTATTAGTATCAAGTAACTCCAAAACATACACTTCGAATCTAATACTTGCAATTTTTTGATTATGAAACAAACCTTTTAGCGGATGACAATTACAAATGATATGAAACATGCAACTTGTATTTCTACACTTGAACCCTGATCACTTTAGCTTTGACTATCTAAAGCATCTGTTTTCTCACTCCTTACTTTTCGCTTTTTTTTTAAACTTCTTATTAAAATCAACTAAGTCTTCAAGAAAAATTTATCAAAGATATTGGTACCGTGAAACAACTTCTTTTTTCTTAGTGATCACAATCTATTTTCAAATAGTGTTTCTGGATTGATTGCAACAAATGTTAATGACACATTGCTAAAACAGGCTGATATGGGGATACTAGACAGATGACAACGGTGCCTTTAATAGCTTAGATTTTGCTGGTACTTTCCTCAATCCTGTTGTCCCGAACAGAATCTTGAACAGCAACACTGGTAGCAATACTTTGGTTAAACGCTCTGAAGGATTGGCTGCGCTGCCTAGCTGCCACTTATCCTATAGAGTTTGTCATTACTTGGAATGGTGATGCTCAATTAGTCAAGCCGTCAAACACCTGGACATGTGCTACATTCTCCGTGATATTGTGACTACATCGCAAGTGCTGAATGGATCACATGAAGTTTCAGCTACATTTTTGACCAATCTGACTGCCCAAACCAGGACTTACTTTATACCAATAAAAACTTGTATAAATAAGTAATAACACAAGTAAATATAAATATAAAAGTAACAACCATCTTTTTATGTGAAGTAGGCAGAAATGCTAGTAAGTGATTTGTGAGAAAATTTGACCTATTTATTGATCTATATGAAGTAAATAAAAATGATAAAAACAGGAAATATGCACATTGTAGATGATCAAAGGAAACAATGAAAACTCCTAATTGGGAAATACAGGGCATTTCATGTACAAAAAATTAAAGTAAAAGAAAAATATTTTAATAAACAAAATTGGAAAGGCGACACATTTTATAAACAAAAGTAAAATAGAAGAAAATAGAGAATCATGTCATATATATCCTGATATACCAACTATATCTTAAAAAGGAGTTTTATTCACAATAAGCACTTCAACAGGTTATAAGCCGCTGAACCGTATATCTGCCAGAACAAAGAACGTGACAGATAGTACGCCAGTTGATCAGCAAAATATTCCTGCAGAATTCTGAGTTTAGACGTGCATTAAATACAACTAACTACGTCTACTGCCTACTGCTTCTTCTTTTGGACTAAGTAATCCCTAATTTTAGAAGTCATCGAAGGTACAATGAAGGTTGAAGTTTCTCGTGACAAACTTCTTTCCAATTATGAAGTCTATTCCTATCTATTAGATCTTCAAAGAGAAAATGGTTGGACGTTTACTTTAGTAGATGAGAACCAAACAAAAAATAGTAAGAAGAAGAAGAAAAGAACAACAAACAGTTTGATCGATTTAGAGATTATTACCAGAGATTTGTCAGGATATTTATCTAAACATCATCAATCCCAAACCACTAATCCAAACACTTTCATAGAATTTATGAGAGGATTGAACAAATTTGAGTTAGAGAAAATTGAAAAACTACAGATTGTTAATTTCTTGCCCAGAACGTTAGTTACTTTATACTCTTTGATTGAAGAGTGTGATCAAAGATTTACAGAGGATCAAATCAAAGAAATTCTTGAATTAGTTAATACATTTTCCCCTGCTCAGGAAGAAGAAGAAGAAGAAGAAGAAGACTATGATGGTGAAGTAGATGCCATGGAAGGTGTTGAGGGTCAAGAACAAGCAGCTGAAGAAGAATTAGAAGAGGAGGCATTTGAAGTTGTTCAAGATGAGCTTGAGCATGAAACGTATGGCAAAGTTGGCGAAGATCCAAAAGAAATAGATGAATGATTTTTTTCTCTTTCTTCATTTACTCTTATCCCTGTACTTCTAGTTTTAATTTATTTCTACAATTTTCAATATTAATTAATAAATTCTCATTTTTTGCATTCTTAAAATCAACCTAAAAACGTACAAATGAAAGAAATACTTTTATAAAGAAAAGCGAAAAAAAGTGAACAAATTATAAAAATGATATATCTAGGTAATGGAGATATGACCATCAGTAGATCAGAGGGACAGTTATTAAAATAAACTCAATAAATCTTCATTCTTACTCTTTCCTGAATTTTGTTGGGTTTGGGAAGATATTCCAGAATTAGATGGTGGCACACTGCTACTGAGCAAGTCAAAAAGAGCATTATTAGCGGTAGAAGAGTTTCCATTTGCATGTGAATTGTTATTTCCTTGTTGAGAAGCGCCAACACCAGAGAACAAATCATTAAGTTCATCAAGTATATTAGCACCAGAAGAATGATCTACACTACCAGAATCGCCCTTTGCATCAGAAGCCGACTCGTATTCATCATCTTCATCATCATCATCAAAGTCTAATAAGTTTTCAGCCTTAACAGCCTTGTTAACAAGCTCTTTCTTAGCCATTTGTTGTAATTCCTCTAATTTCTTAGATTGTAGTTGGGAGGCGTCACCAATAGCTTTATCGGATTTCACAAAACTAGATGAAGGTTTGAAATAAACTGAACCCAAATTGGATATTTCGTTTATTAATTGATCCAAGAGAATAGAAGGGAATCTATCAATAGTGGAATTTAAGATAGGAAGCTCACCCAATATCACCTTCTTTTGTAATTGCGTATTATCCGTTGATAAAACCCTCCAATAAATGTACGCCTTGTCTCTAACATCAGCGTTTTCAATTTCTGTTGTAGCCTCGTTCAACACTTGTTGCAATAGTTTCTGGATTTTCGGAGTTCCCTTCGTTAAATTAATCTTCACGATAGAAGTTAATAAAGCAGATTGAACAGTCGAGTCGAATTCAGCGAATTGAGAAACTAGGCTGGAAAGTTTATCTTCTAAATGCGGAATCTCTTTAGAATATTGGCCAATGATCCAAATGTAAGAAGACATTGCTTCATTATTAATCAATGATTCAAAACTTAGATCTGAAATAATGGTAATTATTGTAGTTAAATATTCATTAGGATACCTTCTTAAAAGGTTTTGTAAAACAACAACTAATTCATCAACTAAATAATCGGCTCTAGAAATAAATAATTCGTAAAGAACGTCGAGAGACTTCTTGGAAATTTTTTGTAGTTTGATAGCTATTTGACCAATAGCATTAACGGCTCTTCTAACAACTTCTGTTTCAACTTCCATGGCATATTCTCTCAATTCAGCCAATAACAACAACCCATTGGATTCATTTGCCAATCTGACTAAAATTTCAATTTTTTCAAGTTTAAGATACAATGGATCGTTGAATTTGATGAAAAAGACACGAAGATCTTTGGATAAAACTTGAGGATATTTTTCTAGAATAATTCTAATATTTCTTAAAGCAACAAACTGAATTTCTGGTGGGGTGGAGATTAACGAAACCAATGGAGATGATAATCTTCTTAATAAGTTATCTCTTTGATCATCCTGAATTTTATCTAATTGTTTCAATAATACTTTAATTGCACTTAAAACAACAGCGGGGTTTTCATGTTGCATTTGTGGAGAAACTCTTTCAATAACATGTTGGACTTCAGACACATCTCCAGCATCATAATCAGCTAAAGCAGTTAAAATTGAGATTCTACCCCATTCTGTACATTCGTTCAAAGTCATCAACAATTTCTTCAAAATTTTAGAATTTAAATCCAACACATTAGAGTTTGTAGATTTTGATATTTCAATCAATGCAGAAATAGCATTGGCAACAACCATTTGATTTGAATCGTCAATTAAGGTAAATAAAGTATCCAAAAATCCTTGCTCTAAACACATACTTGAATTTAAATCAAATAATTTGGCAACACAAATGGCGGCTGTTTTTCTAACATATGGGTTATCATCTTCTAAAGTTCTCTTTAAAGGAATAGACATATAATCAACCATTTTATCAACTCTGATACAACCCATTGTTCTGATAGCTAAAGCTCTGACTAAAGGATTTGGATCCTCTGTGTCTTGAACAAAGGTGTTAGTGGCCAAAATACATAATTCGGGATTAGTTTTAGCGTAATTCATCATATACAAGTAAACCAATTTCTTCTGTTCCAAATCATGTGTAGCGATGTTCTTCAGCACGTCCGGGAATAAAGCAGAAACATCTTTACCAACAGTCATTGCAGCAATGACCCTTTGGATCGTGTCTTTTCTTTCATCAGCATATTGAGAAACTAAACCAGTTCTGAATTCATAGGTTTCGCCTTTCTTAGGGATGTTGAATAATCTCCTTAGTCTTGTTTCCAATCTCTTTGACATTGTTGATCCGTGTTAGTTGTTCTTTTGCTGTGTTACGGGTTTTTCTAAGTAAGCTGGGTCAACAAAAATTATATGGTGAACTAAATGCCAACAATTGGAATGGTAAATCAACAAGGGAAAAATAACGACGATATTCTAGTATAGCTGATCCAGGAATGCTGGCTGTTCTTGCTTCTTCTCCTTAGGCTGTTGAGGTGAAGTTTGAACTGAACACGATCGCAAAAAACAACAAGCAATTGTTTAGGGGTGGCGCACGACCGTTTCACTTCCTATTAGTGGTTGAATCAACAAAAACATCAGAAACACCACAAGATGCCCATCAATCTAGGTCTAGTAAGAATACAAAAGTTGCTAAGTGTTTTAGGGAACCCACATATTCACTCCAACTTTAAGGCGATTCATATTGCGGGTACAAACGGTAAGGGTTCTATCTGTTCTTATCTATCACATATCCTTTCAGCAAATAATATCTCAAATGGTAGGTTTACTTCACCCCATTTACTTACTAGAAATGATTCAATCCAAATCAACAATAAACCTGTGAACGATCTGAAGTTTGAAACTG
The DNA here is from genome assembly GCA_030557395.1 of Ambrosiozyma platypodis. NCBI lineage: Eukaryota > Fungi > Ascomycota > Pichiomycetes > Pichiales > Pichiaceae > Ambrosiozyma > Ambrosiozyma platypodis. The sequence continues at coordinate 264,088 of JAKTPC010000004.1, read as the reverse complement.
TTGAAAGTGAAATTATCAAAACTGATAGGGAACATGGAATTGGTTGTACCGAGTTTGAAATTTTGACTTGTGTTGCTTTCCAGATTTTCAAAGAAGAAAGAGTTGATGTAGCAGTTTTTGAAGTTGGCTTGGGTGGAAGAAATGATTCAACCAATGTTTTAACAGCTGATAAGTTGTTATGCTGTGGTGTCTCAAAAGTTGGATTAGATCACGAAAATTTGCTTGGATCAACTTTATCAGAAATCGCCTTTCAAAAGGTTGGTATTTTTAAAGAAAGGGTTCCGAGTGTTATAGATGGTTCCAATGACGACACTGTATTATCTGTGGCAAACAATGAAGCATTAGAGTTGCATATCCAATTGTACAAAGCAAGCAATAAGCCAGATACAAAATTCAATTTTGGAGAGTTAAATGAATTCGAGCCAAGTCTCAAAGGAAAATATCAAACTATGAATGTATCTGTTGCACTAAAAATAACTGAAATAATTCAAGAAAAATGTTTTCCGAATATTAGAAAGGAATTAATACAAAAAGGTATTAGCTCGACTCAATGGCCGGGCCGTTTACAATCTCTAGACTTACATATTGAAAACGGAAACCATTTCCCAATTTTATTAGATGGCGCTCATAATACTCAAGCATCCATAGAGTTAGGTATATATCTTGATGAATCCTATAGGAATCGAGACAATTCGCTAGTGTTTGTTATCGGTGTTACCAAAGGTAAGAACATAAATGACTTATTCAAAGGTATTATAAAACCTCAAGATACAGTCATTTTAACTCAAATTGCTGGCGAAATAGATGGCATGCCATGGATAAAGCCGGCAGATCCAAATGAACTAGCTGAAAAAGTAATGGAGATAACAGAAGATGTTAGACCTATTATTTCTTTAAGTGATGCTCTTTTGCAGGCTTATAATGAATATACTGAAGGAAATAAAAAGGTTGTGATTTGTGGAAGTCTATATCTTGCCAGTGATGTCCTTAGAATTAATAATCGTAATCTATAGTTGCCTCAATTAATATTCATGCATGTAATTATTGATTATTCTGTTCTACCCGTTCTACATAAAATTTAATAGAATTTTAACCTAAATTAAACAAAAAAATAAGAACAATATAAAAGAAATATAACTTAAAAAAAATACAACCATACAGAGTTCATAAAAGTATGTAGATGTTATTTGAACTGAAATGGGAATTAAATTAACTGAAAAAAAAAAAGTTTTCTAATTTATATAGCATGTTGATTACGAAGAAGATCTCTATTTTTTTTCTTGAAAAAAAAAAGTACTGTAAACATATCTTTGTTAGTCCTTCATTGCTCTACCCTTTTGAACTCTTCTAACGTTCTTGGCCCACTTTTTGATATCACTTTTATATTTTGAAGAAACTTTAAAACCATCGTCCCCAAGGAAATCCGCCAAAAAAGGATGTCTCATTAAATCGTGTGGTCCTGCTCTATCTTTTTCTTTTCTCAAAGACAACGCAACAAAGTCACATAATTCTTTACTAAACCCATCTAAAGGCAGCAAGGTAGGAGGTTTTTCGTTAACAATTCTTTGTAGCAAGTCCAGTATAGAATCAGGGGCAATATGAGAGTTTTCTGTACTGTAAGCATACTTACCAGAAGCCAATTCGTACAACATTATACCTAAAGACCAAACGTCACCTTTCACAGAATAAACGCCACCTTGGATTCTTTCTGGGGACATGTAAGTAGAGGTACCAACGAAAGTATCAGCCAAAGAGTTTATAAGTTCTCTAGAGACACCAAAATCAGATAGTTTCATATTACCTTTTGAATCCAGAAGAACATTTGAAGGTTTCACATCTCTATGAATAATACGATGATTATCATATAAATAGTTCAAGCCCGAAAGAACTGAATAAGCAGTATGCTTTAACATAAACTCGGGAAAAGGTCCAGTTAATTTGAATATTGTGTCTAAAGAACCACAATCAGAATATTCCATACAAATCACAACGTCACCTTCGCTGATAAAAGCCCCATAAAAGCCGATAATGAAAGGAGAATCACATTCATGCATAATTCTTAGCTCTCTTATAATTTGAGCTTGAATTACTTCTTTAGTTTCTATGTGAATAGTCTTTCTAGCCATTGATTTTTGAGTTGGAAGATGTAGCACCTTTGAAACGGTACCAGAATTACCAGAACCCAATTTTTTCAACAAAACCAATTCTTCACCTCTTATTGGCACTTGATACTCTAAGCCCAGTTCTAAATTTTTAACGTTAGCGATGAACTGGTCAGTTGATGTTTTTCTATCTGGATCTTTGTAAGGAATGGAAGGAGAATCAGGGTTGCTTGAATTTAAAACTATATCGCTGCTATTATTATTGTTATTACTGCTATTAATAGGTAAAGAAGGTTTTGTGTTCGATGATGTGTCTACTGGGTCTAAAGACAATTGTTTTCTGTTTTTTCTTTGTAGAGATCTTGATTCTAAAAATGGAGTTGGAGGTTTTGTTGATAACATTGGTGTAGATCGCTGGGTAATAACTATGTTAGAATTGTACTGAGAAGCTGAAGGGGTTTCTTTTAGGGACAGGTTTGACATGCCCAATCTGAAGTTTTCTTCGGAACTTGAGGACCCAAGGGGAGTTGAAATGTCTAGGTTAGCAGGAGAAGATATATTTAGAGGAGGTGGTCTTTTTGATTTCTTGGAGGTGGAATAAGAGTTGAAGGAGGGGGTATTTGGAGTTATGTTTCCATCTTTTGAAGGAGAAGTAGGTAGACTTGAATCTGATCTTCCGCCAGTTCTGGTAGATCCTGAGGGCAAAGGAGGAAGCATCTTATTGCTCTTATTGTAGGCAGAAGACATGACACGGGTTGATGATTATACTTCGAGACTCGAGAGATGGCAAGAGGGTGTAAGGAGGGAAGGAAAAGGATGACAGGGTGGCCAGAAGTAGAGAGGCAGAAGCAGGACGGGAAGGGTGGGCTCTTGGGGGTTGGTGAACTCGTCAATACAGTGGTAGTGCAAGAAGCTGTCTGTGTGTTAGTCTTCATCTTGGGTTAAGTTGAATTGAACTGAGTAAGTAAAGTGAGTTGCGCGTCCTCTTAACAGCACGACGCCGCCTTATTTGTCTGATGTTTTTCCCTACTTGTTTGCAACAGTCTAAAGAACTAGCCACGTACCCCCCAATGACTTCTTACCAGCTCAACACCAAGGTACTCGTTTACCAGGGCCCCCTTCTCTATGAAGCAAAGATCACAAAGCTTTACTACCCTGTCTCCCAGATTGTCAAGTACAGAGATGAAAAGTTGAATGAGATTAAAGAGGTGAAGCCGGATGCTAGGTTTCCCCAGGACTTTCTCACTTCTAAAGCGTACTGCGTTCACTATAAAGGTTGGAACACAAAATGGGACGAATGGGTTTTAACGAATAGAATGCTAGAAATAAACACGGAGAGTTTGTTACTTCAGAAAAACTTGAAACTAAAGTTGAAAGAAGAACAAGCAAGAGCTAAAGCTGCCTTAGAGATGACTTTACCAGATTCAAAACTTTCACAATCCATAAATGGCAATGGACTTTCATTTTCTGCAAGCAACGGTAATCGTCAAGATACTTCCTTAAAATCTTCTAGACCAGCTAAACGTATGAAGCATGACTCAACCTCATCCAAAGACAAGAGTTCAAAAAAACAAGATTTCAAAATCACCTTTCCTGATGAACTTAAATTATTACTCGTTAACGATTGGGAGAATATATCGAAACTTCAGAAACTGCTTACCTTACCTTCACCTGTTTCTATTAATAAATTAATAAGTGATTATTCAGACGTGATATTCAACAACAATTCTTCCGAAGAGATTGAAATTTCTGAAACTACTTTGTCCAATTATCTAGAAATTATTCAAAGTTTAAAGTTGTATTTTATCAAGGCATTAGGAACTTTTGTTCTTTATAGACAAGAAAGAGATCAATTCAAAGAAATTATTGATAAATTTGGAAATTTAGAATTAACTGAAGTTTATTCTCCAATTCATTTCTTAAGATTAATAACTGTGTTGCCAAATTTAATGTTCCAATCTGGCCTGGACCATCAAAGCATTAAATTGATTCAGCAGTTTTTAAATAGGTTTTTGGTTTGGTTAAATGACAATAGACAGATATATTTGATAGATTCTTATGAAAATAGTCTGCCTGTGGTTATGTAATTTTAGGTTATATATGGATTTTTCTACATTACGAATTTTATTGGTTTTTTTTTTGAACTGGTATCAATTATGCGTTATCTGCATTCATTGTCTTACGTATATCAACTGACAAAAAGTAAAAATGACAATGAAGTCATTGTCAAAAGAAATGAAGAAGAGATAAATAATAAATAAAAAGCAGGGAAGTCGTAAATAAGTAAGAAGTAAATAAACAAGTTGTTGTTCATCATATATACGCAACGTCATCAATAATTGTGGCATTGAGTTTATTAAGAATATCATTCATTGTGACCTTTCCATTTTCAAAAGCAAATTCCTCAAAATTATCACCCGAATGAACTGAACTATCTAAGGTATCAACAGAGTCACTAAATTTTCTAGAAACATCACTAGTACTGGCCGGTGATGAAGAAACCTCAGAAATCATGGTAGTATTGGTAGCTCTTCTTTTCGAAGTAATAGCAGCAGTTCTGCCATCCATCTTCGAGTGTAAACCCAAGAAAGATTGATCTAGGCTTAGTATCTTTTCATCATCAATGACTTTTAAATCAACTATAGAAGTATTAGAAGCAGGTATAACTGTTCCACATTCCCTGCTATGAACATCAAATTTGAAAGAATTCTTCAAGGAGCATTTTAAGACACTCTCTGATTTAGTAGAAGAGGCTCTATCAAAATCAATATCTTCCAAATCCCAGTGAATAATGCTACCATCTTTGGAACTGCTATAGAGGTTGTTTGAATTAACCCATTGTAATGAAGTAATTTCTTCAGTATGATTCGATAATTCAGCTAATGGTTTTAGGTTTCTGATATCCCAAACAGTTATACTTTTATCCAAGTTTGCTGAACATAAATAATTGGAATCCGTGCCACACCATTTAACTAAAGAAGCTTCCGAATTCAATTTGAGAGGAATATAAAAGGAAGACGAACCTAAGCCAGAAGTATCATTCATTCTCATATCAAATAAAGAAACACCAAAGGACCCGGACAAAGCAAGCAAGCCATCTTGATTTGCATTGGAATCAAATGAGGAAACACCTTTCACTTTGTTTTTTAGAATTGGGTAACTTGATCTTGATGTATCCCAAAGGAAAACATTTTCTCTGTAAAGTGAAAGCAAACAATTCATATTACAGGTCTTCCACGATTTTGGGGTAACGTCAATCTTGTAAACAGTGCTTGTACATTTATTATTATTGCTCATTCTGGTATTATCTAAAATACCTGTTGTAATATGTTTAGTGTGATTGAATCTCTTTATAATTTCAGCATTTTTGGGGCTTTCATTATCAATTGGAACCAAAGATAGATTAACAACACCATTACTATGACCAGACAGTAAAAATTTAAAGTCATCTTTATCAAGTGGGTCATCGGACACATTGTATAACCATTTTAAAGAATGGATATCCGGTAATGAAACGGATATTTGATGGGTTAAAAAATTGTTCACGGTATCTAATCCATAAACTTTCAAGTTATCTTCGTTGCAATTCGAACCAATAGCTAATTGATTATCATCGATATCAAAAGAAGTATTATAAATAAGTGGTATTTCAGTAGAGGAATGAGATGAACTATCTATTTTCCAGTAATTTGACCTTAGTTTTTTCGAAGGGGAGGTGATTCTATCAAAAAAGCAGAATTCACTCTCTTCATTAAAATCATCAAAACTTTTGACAGGAGGTTGAAAAAAAGTATCACCAAAATTCATAAAAGGCTGTTGAAATTGGAACATGTTGATGATATGTTGAAAATAAGTGAAATGAGTTAAAAGAAAGACTGAAGGTTAGAGACAAGAGTGTGTGATGTGATAAAATCGAGATCAACTGGTAAGTAGGAAGGGTTAAAAAATTGAAGGGGTATAGAACGATATATCAGGAGCTAATTCCAAAAAGGTTTTAGTTCCAGAAATGAGAAACAAGAGAACATATATGTATTGATATTCCTAAGAGCATTAACATTCCCCCTCATTGAGAAAAGGGAGGGCTGGTTTTATTGCAAGTGCCAATGCGTAAAATGGGAACGGGAAATCAAGCCATCGAACTAGATAATTAAAGGCTCGGCAATTGCGATAGGCATAGAGCCCAGTGGCGCATGTGGCGCGTGTGGCGCACACATCGCCCGATCGGGAATGATTGGCAGTTAGCCCCCTTTTCAACAATCAACTATACTTACCTAACGGTAGCTGGTTTCTAGCTCTACCAAGATTGTCTGGACCGTGGAACGTCATCAAATCATATTCTTTATCAAAGCTTTACTTCCAAACCAAATTATAGTAACGCTATTTTGAATTGATATGAAGTTGGAAAAGGGTTCAAAGAATTGACTGTTTATACATTTAGCTGACATGGTTCATAAAGCTCCAACCCGTTAAAAAAAAGCCTTTCTGAGAGAACTTCAATTTAATTGACTCTTTCCAGAACGAGACTCGACTGAAACATAGTCTGTATGACTCAATCGTGGTACAGCTGCATGTTGCATTAAAGTAAGTCCATATGGATTATCCATTAAGCAAAGCAGTACTGTGCCTGCGACGCCGACGCCTTGTGCCACACCACCGACGCGGCCGCAGCCGGCCTTCCGCATGTCAGACTCAGAATTAAAAAAACAAAGACCTATTAACCAAAGACTTACAACTGTAGAGTCACTCAGACGTGGCCACTTATCCCAAGAACGCACTCTCTCCCATCACCATCATCCCTTCCACAAATAGCTTCTCTATTAGTTAGGCCTGGTTTTTGATTATTTCCTGGTGTATTCACTCTGTCATCTCTGTGAGCACGACTTCCAATTGCAATTGTTCGAACTTCGAACCATAATTTATTTCAGCCTACACTCTGCTGACCGCTCTGTCCAATCACATACACTTGCTCTCTATTATAGATACCCCCCCTTCATAACGCTTATAGACTTTCATACTATCTCATCATGTCTTTGTATGTATCTTTCTTCCTTTGCTATCCTCTCCACTCTCCAGGCCCATTTGTTTATTCTTGCTCTGACTAGATCAACCTCGCTTTTTACTGGAGGAGGCAAAAATAATCATTAATAATCTAATTAATTTAGCACATTTACCCCAACTACTTATACTAACTATCATGCTCATTATAGACGTTCAAAAATTACTGTTAGAGTCATAGCTGCAGAGGGGTTGTTCAAAAGAGATATGTTTCAATCTCCTGATCCCTTTGCCGTCTTAACTGTTGATGGTGGTCAAACTCAAACTACTGAGACTGCTAAAAAATCTTTATCTCCTCACTGGAATCAGACTTTTGAATTCAATGTTACAGAAAATTCCATATTAATTATTCAAATATTCAATCAAAAAAAATTTAAAAAGAAAGATCAAGGTTTCTTGGGTGTTGTTAATATTAGAATCGGCGATGTTGTTAATTTGAATGATAGTATAAGTGAGCAAACTGTTGCCGAAGAATTGAAAAGGTCAAATTCTAATCTTCCTGTCTCAGGTAAACTTATAATTACAGTTTCTCACAAAAACAATGCTGCTAGAGATCCAAGGGACCCATCTAACTTTTCTGGTGCTAACTCAAGACCAGCTGTTGTCTCGCCTACAACCCAACAATCTGTTGCTCCAGGTGCTGCTGCTCCTCCTCCTGCTCATTCATCGGTTCCAAAATCTTCTCAAAGTTTGAACTCTCAATTCCCTGCTGTTGCAGCTTCTACTGGCGCTTCTTCCACTAATGGTAATTCAAGTACATCAGCTTCTCAAAGACAATTCTCGTCATTCGAAGATCAACTTGGAAGACTACCTCCTGGTTGGGAACGTAGAACCGATAATTTTGGAAGAACATATTATGTCGATCATAATTCCAGAACAACAACTTGGAAGAGACCAACATTAGACCAAACAGAGAGCCAAAGACAACAAGAGAGAGATAGAACTAGAGAACAAGAAAGAACTCAATATGCTAACAGAACACTTCCTGATACTGGTACTAGTGGTACGACTACAAACAACAATTCTCAAGTTGATCAATCAAACGCAATGACTATGGCTGCTACTGGTGCGACTGCTCCTGGTTTAGGTGAACTACCACCTGGTTGGGAACAAAGATTTACTCCTGAGGGCAGACCATATTATGTTGATCATAATACTAGAACTACTACTTGGGTTGATCCAAGAAGACAACAGTTTGTTAAGAGTTATGGTAATAATGGTGGCTATAACGCTCAAAGATTATCTGCAATGGGTCCATTACCAAGTGGTTGGGAAATGAGACTTGCCAATACTTCAAGAGTTTACTTTGTCGATCATAATACAAAGACTACCACCTGGGATGATCCAAGATTACCATCATCATTAGATCAAAATGTGCCCCAATATAAACGTGATTTCAGAAGAAAATTGGTTTATTTCAGATCTCAACCTGCACTGAGAATTTTACCTGGACAATGTCATATTAAAGTCAGAAGAGATCACTTAATGGAGGATTCTTTTAGAGATATAATGAGACAAACCCCAGAGGATTTAAAGAAAAGGTTAATGATTAAATTCGAGGGTGAAGAAGGTTTGGATTATGGTGGGGTGTCAAGAGAATTTTTCCAACAACTTTCACATGAAATGTTTAATCCATTTTATTGTTTGTTCCAATATGCAACAAGTGATAATTATACTTTGCAAATCAATCCAAATTCTGATGTTAACCCTGAACATTTGAATTATTTCAAATTTGTTGGTAGAACCGTTGGCTTAGGTGTCTTCCATCGTAGATTCTTGGATGCATTCTTTGTTGGTGCTATGTATAAGATGATGCTACATAAGAAGATTGTTTTACAAGATTTGGAAAGTGTTGATTCGGAATTATATAACTCATTATGTTGGATGTTGGATAATGATATTACTGATATTATCTATGAGTCATTTTCTGTTGAAGAAGATAGATTTGGTGAAAAGGTTGTTATTGACTTGAAACCGGACGGAAGAAACATTGATGTTACTAATGAAAATAAACGTGAGTATGTTGAACTGAAAACCGAATGGATTATTTCCAAACCTGTTGAACAACAGTTTAAAGCATTCATGGATGGTTTCAATGAATTAATTCCACAAGAATTAGTTAGTGTTTTTGATGAAAGAGAGTTAGAACTATTAATTGGTGGTTTAGCAGATATCGATATTGAAGATTGGAAGAAACACACAGATTATAGAGGTTATCAAGAAAGTGATGAAGTTATTCAATGGTTTTGGAAATGTGTCAGTGAATGGGAAGGTGAGCAAAGAGCTAGATTATTACAATTTACTACTGGTACTTCAAGAATCCCAGTTAATGGTTTCAAAGACTTACAAGGTTCTGATGGTCCAAGAAGATTTACAATCGAAAAAGCAGGCGAGGCAGACCAGTTACCTAAATCCCATACCTGTTTCAACAGAGTTGATTTACCTCCGTATAAAGACTATGATTCTCTTAAGAAGAAGTTAACAATTGCCGTCGAGGAAACCATCGGTTTCGGTCAAGAATAGTCTGGTGATTTTCACTTTATTTCTTTAGTTTATTTTGTATTGTTTCTCTTCTGTTATGCTTTGTTTTATCCCTTATTGCGTTTTTTTTTCGGCCTCGTTTTTACTTTTGTTTTGATGTCAAATATCTGTTAAAGTCTGCACTCGTTTCTGATATTTCTAAAATTGCAGGTTTAGAAGGAATCTTTTAAATTTTAAGTTGTCTTCAATTTTTTTCTTTTTTTGCGTTGCATTTAAATTTATTAGTTTATCGTTTTTTTTTTTCTTTAAATTTTGTTAATATAGTTTCCCGTTTCCTCGTACTTCATTATATTATTACTGACAACTGTTACAGGATCTCTCTTTTTTGTTCAAATCTTTTGTTCATTTATTTTTTTCTATATTTTTCATTGATTAACTGACGTCTTATACTCTTTCTTTTTAAATTTTTATATCCACATCACTTATTTCTAATTCCGTTTCATTGATTAATTTCTAAATATTTTTTTTGTATCATTTTACAAGATTTAAAGAAAAAAATAACTATATGTTTGTGCTATTGGAGACACCAATCTGATTGATCATTTCATCCTACTAGTAGAAGGAAATTCAGAAAAAAGATGTACTATGATGCACTTATCGAATTATTCGACTATAATTTAATATTCCCTTCCCTGGACATTCAAAACTTTTGATTCAAGATCAGCTGCTTTAAAGAACCTTGACAAAACGTCTCGTTTCTAAAAAGATGTTAGGATGTAGGTTAAAAATCACAAATCAGCCAAGATCTCTGAAACCGAAATTTCACAAGGAAAAAGTTAGAAAGGGTTGTGCGGTTGAAAGATAGTATAGACCTATTTTTTGACCTCAAAAGAGATAAACCTATACTGAATTTCTAGTAATTGATTAATTCATGGATCGTTGTTATAAGTAAGAAGTGAAGAAGAAATTCGTAGAAATTTTTCAGTTCAGCAATAATTCGAGCGAGGAGGACTCAGAACTAAAGAAAGTAAGTCGCACGTACACCAAAATGACAGCTAGATTGCGAGGGCTATCGATATGATCTAAGAAACAAAAGAGACATCTTATAAAACTTAGAGAAAAGGCTGCACAACTCTTATTATATGAAAACTTGATATTATAGCATGCTGGAATGTCTTTGAGCAAAATAAGAAAGCTGAATAATCAGTTATCAGAACAATTACAAAGTCAACTAACACTAACAAGCATTTCAGATATCATAAGAGAATTAATTCAAAATAGCATTGATGCTAAATCAACAGATATCAAATTGAAAGTTATCTATACGGGAGAATCAGTTAATTTAGAATGTACGGATAATGGGATTGGAATTGATCCAGATGAATTAGAAAAGTTGGGCAAACGGCATTTCACATCAAAGTTACCAATTGGCGATGATAATAGTTTAAATGATTTAAAGGAAGTTGATACATTCGGTTTCAGAGGTGAATCAATTAACTCCATGGTTGGCTTGACCAGCTCAAGTACTATCATTTCCAAAACCAAAGAATTTAATTCTGCTTTTAGTGTTATATTCACAGGGCCAGTAAGAAAAGGTTGGGTAAATAGAAGTTCTCTTAGAATTATTGATAGTGGGACAACATTTTTATTAGTTGATTTATTTGGTAAAGTTCCGGTTAGAAAGGTTCAAATTTTGAAAACAAAATGGGAGATTACAGCAAGTAATATTAGAAATGTTGTATTTGAATCACTACTTACTCATCCCGAAGTTAAAGTTAATTGTATTAAAGTCACTCAAACTGGTACTATACAAGATCATAAAACTTTCATCAAATGTGGTGGTCACAATAAAATTGTGAGTTTATTTAGGGAAATTTATGGGAAAGAAACTCTAAAAGATTATGAATTAATTAATTCTAAATATAAAGAATATTCAATTAATTGTATATTGGGGACGATACCACTTCAGAAAAAGTCACATCAATATCTCTTCTTAAATGGCAGACCTTTGCAAAATGAGGATTTATTAAGCAAGATTAATGAAGAATATATTAAATATGATTTTGGATATTCCCACTTGAAAAATGATGTAAATAATTCCCCTTCTAAAATATATGGCAAACCTTTCTCTATTTACCCTGTTTTTATAATAAAGATAAAGAGCCCAATCGAAGTGCTAGATTTATTGCAAGATCCAACTAAAATATGCCACTATTCCAAACATTTGAAAGTTATTGTACCTATGATTATGAAAAATATAGATTTATTCCTAAATAATAAAGTAAGCAAACGGTCAATGGTAGCAAAGGAACAGAACAGTCCTGTTAAGAAAAGAAAGAAGCCGATAGAAGATGGTAAAGATAGGATTTTCTTAAAGTCCACATCGAGAGTATCTGGGCTCGTTAATAAAGAATTAGAAGGCAAAATTGGTGGAAAGTGCGAAGAGTACAAGCATGAAAGAAGGTTATTGAATTTTGATAGATTTAAAAAAATGAGAAAGCATCATCATCATAATGACGAATGTCTAGATATTATAAAACAAGAAGATTTAGAACAAGTATCTCCATTTTTCCATAATGTATTTGATTTTAACTTAACAGGGGATGTATTAAAGAAGTGTAAAATTATTGGGCAGGTTGATAATAAATTCATATTAATCAAATTTGACAATACATTGTTGATATTAGATCAACATGCATGCGACGAAAGAGTTAATGTTGAACGCATGTATAAAGAGATGATTGAACTGAGATCCTTCAATGAATTAGATCAGGAAATGGAAATTGAAATGGAAATTGAGGAGATTGAACAATTGCAATTATATGCAAAAGCATTAAGAAGATGGGGAATTAAATTTATCATTACAGATGATAATAAAAGTCGTATAACTCATTTACCGGTATTAATTGCTAATAGAATTGAAAATGATTCCGTTTTATTACGAAATGGAATAAGAGATTATTTAGATGAGTTAGGTAGGAGAATTAAAAGAAGTGACTATAGCTCAGATGAAGAAGGTGGAAGCGGTAGTTGGACTTTAGATTTGAATCATATGCCTGAGATATACAAGGAGATCATCAAGTCCAAAGCGTGCCGCAGCTCCATAATGTTTGGGGATGAATTGAGTGATGACGAGTGTAAAGAGTTGATTGGAAAATTAAGTGTCTGTGAAGATGCTTTCCGTTGTGCTCATGGTCGTCCGTCTGTTGCTCCCTTGTGTAGTATTAGTATAGAATAGTCGGATATAACTATACATTAATCCATATTGCATGTGCCGAAAAGACCGAGCAGACTCCGAAAGCAGCCATTTCACAATGGTGCACGGGTGTGCATGAATGCCTATTCATCGAATCTATTCTCGCTGTCACCCCACACGGGCTCATTGTGTGAGAGAGGACTGGGGTCACTTCTTGGTGGGTAAGCATGACTCCAGTCTCCAAAGCAGGTATTTATACCCTTCCAATTCCCCTTCCATCTCTGCTTCCTCTTTCAGGTTCTAATCCAAGAACCCCAGAGAACTCAATTCCCTATCAGCTCATACCCAGTCCATACAGTGAGCAGAGTCATCACCTTATCGCTCAGCTTTTTTCCCTTTTCCGCTAATTACTACTTCCCAACTGGAACGAAGCTCGCCGCCTGCTCTCTTCAACTGTGTTCCCTTTTTTTCCCTTTTTTCTGACTTTCACTGCACCAAAGCTCAATTATTATTCCCTCTTTCTCCAAATTATAGAATTCTCACCTCATTCGTATTAATTGAATAATGACAAGAGACGTTAAAAATCATCTGCTGTTCGAAGTTGCAACTGAAGTGGCAAACAGAGTCGGTGGTATCTACTCCGTCTTAAAGTCGAAAGCTCCTGTTACTGTTGCTGAATATAAAGAAAGATACACTTGTATTGGCCCTTTAAACAGAAAGTCGGCTTCTATTGAAGTCGAAGAATTGCCGATCTCTAACCCTCAAATTAAGGCCACTTTAGAATCTATGCGCTCAAGAGGTGTCGACTTTCTTTATGGTAGATGGCTTATCGAAGGTGCTCCAAGAGTTATTTTGTTTGATATTGGTTCTGCTGCTGGCTACTTGAACGAATGGAAATCCGACTTATGGGGATTGGCTGGTATCCCAACTCCAGAGACCGATACCGAAACTAACGATGCTGTCTTGTTGGGTTACTTAACTGCTTGGTTCATTGGTGAATTATGTTGTCATGAAACTGAAAAAGCTATCATTCTTCATTGTCACGAATGGCTTGCTGGTATTGCCGTTCCATTATGTAGACAAAGAAAAATTGATTGTACTACAATTTTCACTACTCATGCCACTTTATTAGGTAGATACTTATGTGCTGGTCAAGTAGATTTCTATAACAATTTGGATAAGTTCGATGTTGATTATGAAGCAGGTAAAAGAGGTATTTATCATAGATATTGCATAGAAAGATCTGCTGCTCATGCTGCTGATGTTTTCACTACTGTTTCTCATATTACTGCTTATGAATCGGAACATTTATTAAAAAGAAAGCCTGATGGAGTCTTACCAAATGGTTTAAATGTAGTTAAATTTCAGGCTGTCCATGAATTCCAAAATTTACATGCTGAAAAGAAAGAAAAGATCAATGAATTTGTTAGAGGTCACTTTTATGGTCAAATGGATTTCCAATTAGACAATACTTTGTATTTCTTCATTGCTGGTCGTTATGAATTTAGAAATAAAGGTGTCGACTTTTACATTGAAGCTTTAGCAAGATTAAACCATAAATTAAAGCAAATAGACTCTAAGATGACCGTTGTTGCTTTTATAATTATGCCTGCTGCTACAAAATCTTACACTGTGGATACTTTGAGAGGTCAAGCTGTCATCAGACAACTGGAAAGTACCATAAAAGAAATTCAAGCTTCAATGGGAAAGAGATTATTTGAATGGTGTCAAGCACCGAATCCTTCGACTAATTCTTCTCAAATTGAGTTGCCAGCTTTAGATGATTTATTAAGGCCTTCAGACCGTGTTGTTTTGAAAAGAAGAATGTTTGCGTTGAAAAGAGATTCATTGCCCCCAATCGTTACTCATAATATGGCTGACGATTCAAATGATCCAATCTTAAATGAAATTCGTCAATGCCAATTATTCAATAAGAAAGAAGATAGAGTTAAGATGATTTTCCATCCTGAATTTTTAAATTCAAGTAATCCAATTTTACCTCTAGATTATGATGAATTTGTTAGAGGTTGTCATTTAGGTGTTTTCCCTTCATATTATGAACCTTGGGGTTACACTCCTGCTGAATGTACTGTTATGGGTGTTCCTTCAATTACAACTAACTTGTCAGGTTTTGGTTGTTATATGGAAGATTTAATTGAAAATTCTGAAGATTACGGTATTTATATTGTTGATAGAAGAATGAAATCTGTTGATGATTCAATTAACCAATTAGTTGGCCAAATGTTTGAGTTCACCCAGAAGACAAGAAGACAAAGAATTAATCAAAGAAATAGAGTTGAAAGATTATCTGATTTACTGGACTGGAAAAGAATGGGTTTAGAATATGTTAAAGCAAGAACTTTAGCATTGAAGAGAGCTTATCCTGACCAATTCAAGCACGGTAACAATCCATTTGAATCCACTTCTATGAAAATCACAAGACCTTTAAGTGTTCCTGGTTCACCAAGGGATAAATATGCTCATGGTTTAATGACACCTGGTGATTTAGGTACGTTACAAGAAAATAATGATACCGATTACATTGCTTGGAGCTTAAATAGAGATAATGATGAAGATGTTACTTTAAGAGGATTAAGTGTCGCACCAAGTGAAGATGAAGATTATCAAGATGAAGATGAAAAATAAAGTTGATTTAATTTCCTTTTTAATATAATTAAATGTTTTTGAAATTTCTGAATTTTGCTTTACTTCAAATTTTTGTCATTATTTCTCCCTATTGTTTTAGTTTGTTTGTTCGTTTTTCCTCGATTTTCATAAAAAATCTACTCTTACATAATATGTAAAATGTTTTGTTTTAATTTGTTTTGTTTTTTGTTTTTTATTTTCAGCTTTATTTTTTTGTTGTCATTTTGTTTCTAATCGCTGTCACAGTTGTTGTTTGTGTTTTTTTCGGGAAAGAATAAATAGTTTTTTGTATTCCTGATTGTTCATGGTTTTCTGCTATTAGATAATAGCACCTATGGCTGCTTGCTAATTTTATTACTAGTTGTAACGAAAGAGTACTAACTTTATACGACTATTACATATGCAAATTGAATTAAAATAATGAAATGGAGAAATGAAAAGAAAAAAGCAAAGTCGTAAAATGCGAGAGAAATAGATATATCAAGTTAAGTGGAGTATGATGCTCTGTCTGTATTTGATACTATTATCCAATTCGGTATTATCTACACCAACTTTTTTAATGGTGTTCTTGGGAATGGAAACCAATCCTAATTCACGTATTATACTTCCATTATATTCTGTAGCTTCAGTAACAAGTAAATTAGACTGATCATCGACCGATATGAGAAGTCCAGTGATGATTCTACCGTCTATTATTTCGAACTTGTAATGCATGGAAATGAGATCTAACGGTTGTAGCAGGCATGGAGTAGCGTCAGAAGAAGGCATTATCAGGTCTATTAATTGATGAAGTTGGTATACGAATAGTGGATGTAAGCGACTAGAAGTTAGCCATGATATAAAACGTCCGCTTGGAATTGAAACTCAATCAACTTCAACAAAAGTTGGAGCGAGGCGCCGAGGCTCGAACTTCGAGAATCGAATGCAAAATTGTAGTTATAATTTCAAAAACGCCAAAACAACGAAGAACAACTGAACTATCTGAGTATATCACACAGCTAACCCCGACCTACAAAATGGCCTACATCGATAACTCAGCTATTAAACGAATCACAGCAGAGGATGGCTTAGAATCTATTACTCTGAGATCGGATCTAGCAGCAAGATATATTCTCCAAAATGAAGCTCTGATGGAGGTTTTCAATGTTATCAAATCTCCGGATGATGAAATCTACAAAACAGGTATTACTTTAAAGGAAGCCTTCCCAGAAGAAAAAATTGAAGACGTGAATTCATATTTAGCCGACTGGCTTGAAAAATTGAAGAATGAGGTGGATGAAACTGAGCATCCGTTGATTGATTGTGAGGCAAACAAAGATTTAGATCAAGAAATATATACATTGACACAATATATCAAAGGTTTATCTGATGAATTTTTAAAGCCTACTGACAAATTATTGAAAGAAGAAAACGATAAGATTTACTCTGAATACACAAAGAAGTTTAAAAGAACTGTTTATGAAGTGAAAGGTAATTTAACGCAAAACAGTGATAACTTAGATATTGGTCAAGAAGAAATTTCTGATGATGAAGATGAGTATAAAGGCTCCATTTACTACAGATTAACAAAACCAGTGAAGTTCACCAATGTTGAATATAAGAAAGGTGAGTATAAGCGTAGAAGAGTAGAAGCAGGCATTCCAGAGGCCCAGCAGATCAGTTCTTCTTCCTCTACTGCTGCCGTTGTTTCATATACTCCCTCCGGAATCTGAATCTGGACCGGCCAGTCAGTTCCAAATGTCTTGCTGGTTCTCTTTCAAAGAACTCCTTTCTTTCGAAGCGTCCGTTGGGTTGAGTCCCGCACGCCCGACTACACTTGACTCAGGGTGACCTCGATTATGATACTCACTCACCTTCTGTTTTCTCTGCTGTATTTCTCTTCTCTGTACACTACTTTTGTATATCCTAGATATCTCCTACATTTCTCTAATATACCAGCCGGTGATTCATTCAATTACTTTGTTTTCCCTTATTTATTTAGTTCATCTTTAATTCCTTATCCCGATAAGAGCAAGTCACCACTATATCATATAGATAAGACCACACCATGAGGTAGGTCCCTTTTCGTTTGTTTTTACGCACAATTAGACTTCTTCTTTGACTTACGAAACTCATTACTAACTTTAATTTTAAATTTACTGTCATTTCAGTTCCCCAAAGAGAAGAATTGAAAGTGATGTTATGAAACTGTATGTACACAACCTTATATTGCACCACCCAATCGCTTTGCTTTTGCGCCACTCGTTAATAATAGAATCCGTACTAACTTGTTGTCGACTTTCTAATTTAATTTAGTTTAATGAGTGATTATGAAGTCAGTTTAGTTGACGATAATATGCAGGAATTTATTGTCAATTTTGAAGGTCCCAAAGACACTCCATATGAAGGAGGCCTTTGGAGAGTCCATGTCGAATTGCCTGATCAGTACCCATACAAATCACCTTCCATTGGCTTCCAAAATAAAATATTCCATCCCAATATTGATGAATCTTCAGGGTCTGTTTGTCTAGACGTTATTAATCAAACCTGGTCTCCGATGTTCGATATCTTCAACATTTTTGAAACCTTCTTGCCTCAATTGTTAAACTACCCCAATGCTGCTGATCCTCTTAATGGCCACGCAAGTTCATTATACATGAGAGATCAAAATATGTATACTGATAAAGTTAAGCTATATGTCCAGAAGTACGCAGACCCATCAGCCATTAGAGGTGGTGCTTTTGGTGATAATGATAATGAAGACGATGATTCTGATAGAAACAATGACAGTGATTCAGATGATGATTTGAGTAGTGTTGATGGAAGTGATGACGATGATGATTACTATGATGATGAAGGAGCCGGTCATATGGATTTATAGCTATTTTCTGTTGTTACTGTCGCATTTAGTTAATACCTTGGATATAAAATATACTCGGAATACTTTTTAACGAATCTTTATTACTATTGTCTTTGTTTTTTTTACTTCATGAACGAATTTGCTTTGTTTAAATTAGGGAGTTTTTGGTGTTATTGAATTTATCTTTTTCTTTTTATGTTTTTTTTGTTCTATAATTAATTTGGTTTGTTAACCGTTATTGATCATTAGCTAACTTTTTCTTGTCTTATTTATTGGTTGGTATCTATTCTGTCTAGCTCGCTAACGGCCTATTTCATATTATCTTATATGATCTCATGCTATCTTTATCTTTATCTTTATCTTTATACAGGAATAAATTATATACTGAATCTTGCTCAAGAGGGAGGCACAATCAGCATAGAATTAACGCCGGACGCGCACCTACTGCGCATCCTCAACGGTGTGTATTTTTATTTTCATTTGCAGTGCCCTGGACAGCTAACAGATCACTAATAAGGCAAACAGACAACTTTTTCGGCTGCTGGTTTGTGGTTTGGCTGCCAATCACACTAAAATCACCCTGGGAAAACCATAGACCTCTTCTTTACTTTATTACTGAGTGGATCATCGATACTGCTACTAAACCACGATGGATGAATCACTGGTGGACTCTGAGTATTGGAAGTCTTCATTTTCCAGTTCAAGACCAAAAAAGCCGTTGGATAAATCAGATATTAAAGCCATAGTTGCCTATGAATTTGAAAAAATACAACGAAAACATTTCACCCTATACAAAAAACTCGAAGAAAAGTTTGGATCTAATGAACGTAAGATCAATTCTGAATTAATTCTCTCTTGGATCGATATTTCCATTGGTTATCTTGGACTATTAAAACTGAATACAGAAAATGGTGCTTTTGCTAATTACGAAATGCATGAAGTTTTAATTGAATTGTTTACCTATAATTATTTCATCTTAAACTTTGTAATGCCATCCTTAGATGTGAGCTTGGAAGATGATCTTCAATTAATATCAAATTTGAGTGCTACTACAGATGGTTTTTATAATGTTCCTGATTTTAAAGAAGAGCTGAAGATGGCCATGGACGAATCAAAGGATGTAATGGAAGCTGCAATATACGATGGGTCTGCGCCACCCATTAATGAATCACAATTATCTTCAACATCTTTACATAAATCAGGGGGGTTAAACAACTTGAATTCGATGATATCTTCAATGCATCTCGGCTCTTCATTCACTGCTTCTAAGTTTTATGATGCTGTTAAGAATAACACTTTGGATACTCCCAGAGCCTCTACTATTTCTAAAAAAGATCTATTTCCTCCTGCTGAATTCCAGGGATCCTTGAAAGGGGTTTCTATTGATGATACTGACTTATCATCCATTGAGTATTTAACGGTTGATGACCTGCTTATCATTTTACATAAACATCCGACCGATGTTCTTATTGTGGATCTAAGACCTTTCAAATCTTTCATAGATTCAACTATTGAAAATGGAAATAATACAATTAATATCGATCCTTCAGCTTTGAAAGATGTTACTGATTATCAAAGTTTGTTATATTCTTTACAAGTTGGAAATATTGATTTTCACAGAGCACTAACAAACTACAACAAATATAAATATATCCTTTATTACTCGGACGATGAACGTGTCACTAAGGAAGAAATTATTTTTGAACATACTTTAAAGAAAGAAATAAACACTAGGGCCCAATTCTTAGAAACTGACATAAAACTATTAAGATTACAAGGTGGATTCCGTGAATGGAATAAGTATTATGCTCAATATAGTCGCTCTAAGAATAGAAAAGTGTCTGATACTGTAGCTTTAACCGAAAATAATGAAAGTAAATTTGATAATACAGATTATGATCAAGAAATGTTCCCAGAATCGGATAGTCGGACTTCACGTACATCTTCTCCTAATAGGGGGTCAGTGGAGTCTTCTTCACCTGTTACTGGTAAGTTATCTTCACCTTCTCCCAGCATGTCACCTTTCTATCCTTACCAACCACCAGTACCGGAGCAAAGAGACTACAAACTTTCCGGTACTGTTGCAACAGCACCTTATGCCCTTACATCTTCAGCTGCCTCAGTTTACACTTCATTTAGGAATCAACAACCTCTTTTACCTCCTCCTAATAGTCGTCCCCCAAGTTTGAATCCTAGTGCTTCCACTCTACAAAACTCTAGGGCTGGTACGGTAAATAGTGTAAGCAATGCCTATTCCCCGTCTGTAGTTCCATCACAGAGTACAATATATCCCCCATCTGTTGCCTATAGTTATCCTCCGGTTCAAGCCCCTACAGCTATTTCCAGAAAAGTCCCATTAGTCAGATTGCACAATTATGGAAGTACTTGTTACGTTAATTCAATGATTCAATGCCTTTTTAATATGAGAAGTTTCCGTAAATTATTCATTGAAAGTAACAAATTTGAACCAATTTTAAGAGTTCTAAAAGAAGAATCGTTAGCCGCTGAACTACATTCGCTTTTTGTTGATTTTTATCGTGTTGAAGGTTCAAGAACTATACGTCCTAATAGATTTTTAGGTCTCTGCAATCGTTTGAAGCCAGAATTTAGAATTCCTTATGAACAGCAAGATACATCTCAGTTCTTATATTTTATGTTAGATAAACTTCATAATGAATTAAAAATTGACGACACTCCAGCAAATAGATCTAATTTTGCCACTGGTGATATCGAAACAGATCCGTTTTCATACTTTTCAAGCTCACCAGCATATATCAAATGGAATGATAGGCTATTGAAAAGCGAAGGTGTTTCCCCAATTAATAGATTTTTCCAAATACAGCAGGAAACGACTCTCAGATGCGGTAGGTGTGGATTTAATTCCGTTAATTATGATTATTCTTCAATGATGCATTTGAACTTGAACGGTTCGGAGCAATTCCTTGATACCTTGATTAAAAAGAACTTAGAGCCTGAAGAGTTGTCTGAAAGATTACAGAATGCTTGGAAATGTCCGAACTGTGAAAAACTGGATAAAGAATATAATGAGCTAAGAGACAAATGTACTGATACAATAGAATTACGTTCAGAAACTACCGATCATGATGCAACTCAAAAGAGAAAATCCAGATCAAGATTTTTTAAACTGGCTACACCAAAGAAGGAAGTCCAGACCAGAGAAACTGTTGAAACTCACCACTTTGTTAATGTCGATAGATTGACGGTTGAGGAGAATGAAAGGTACCAAGAGTTAGAATCCGTTTTAGCTCATGAGAGTGTTTCACAGAAATTCACCCAGTTCATTAAACTTCCAACTATTTTAACAATTTACTTGGCTAAATTTGATCCGTATCAAAGAAAGATTAACAGTTCACATTTAAAATTCCCAATAAAATTAAAGTTTTCTTTAAAGAGAAATGGTGTAGAAATGACCTACGAATACGAGTTGAATTCCTGGATTGATCATATTGGTTCTACAGTTTCTTCAGGTCATTATACTGCGATTGCGAAAAAAGATGAGCAGTGGGTTTATTGTGACGATGAAAGACTGAGCAGAATCAAATATGATGAAAAGTTGGATATTAATGATGCTAGCGCTTATTTATTGTTTTACACTTTAATTTCCTCATCCGGTTGAGGGAACACTACCATAAAAGTTTTTTTCTTAACTTTTTTTTTAATTAATGATTTTTTATTTTCTCTTGAAATTTTGCATATTTTACCATTTTTGTTCTACTGTCACCTGTGTACTCGTCTCATTAATAAAAATTAGTATGCTAGTATTGTTCTGTTGTGAATCCGGTGGTAATGAGATGAAAACTACAAGGAGCTGCGTAGCTTGAATTAATTTTTCTATTGGGGAAAGTGTTTTAAAATAATAATCTAGCTATGGCATAAGCTCTAAGAAGAATCAGCTTTGGTCAAGCGCTATAAGGCTCACTCTACTTGCAAAAATCCTTACTGACTATTTGAAGTTCAAAAAACAGCCAATGAAAACAACAAAATAGAGTATGACCTTAAAAAAGTTTTATCATTAACTCGAGATATATTAAAACACAACAGCTACAAAAAACATTTTACCTGGGAAAGAAAGCCTAACGGACAACAAGGAAAGGAAATCGTCCAGCCTTTGGATAAACCGTGATACCAGCTGATCAAGTGGGACACCTCAACACACATACTTAAAGATGTTTAGCTTAAACTAACTGTATTGCCTTGAGATGTAAGCATAACAAGAATAGAACTTGATAATAAAAGGATTTAAAAATATAATGAAATATAAGGAATTATTTAAACAAGGTAATACATTTGAGGGATATAGCATGAAAAAAGGTAGGCCATTACCCGAATTCAAAAAAGAAGAAATCAATATTATATGGTTTAAAGGAGTGTACGAAGCTATTATATATATATATGAATGTTTTCTGCTTTTACTGTTATAATAGATCGAAGAGTTCTCTTATATTTGAATTATCAACGATCAGATACTTCAACTAATAGCCATATATTGCAGTTCCCTTATTCCACTTCTTTTGAGTCCAACAGAGGCTGAATCATGCCTTGTCCTGAGTTCAGAGTAATGAACTTTCATTGCACAGTTTGCAAACACTATTACCATACTCATCCATGGAAATGCAGTCATATGAGTAGTTTATCTGGAATTACTATATTTTGTGATAGACCTGCTCTTCAAGAAGACATTTTTTAGATAATAAATGTGACCACCAGCGGACTTTGATTTAGATAGGTGAAAAGATAGAATCTTCAGGCACTGACCTGGACTGTGGTAACTATCACATCCTTTACATTGATAGATTAACCCCCTCATTTGTAAGGCCATTTTTACGTTTTCTCTTTTTGCTCTTTTACCCCTTTTCTATTTCCCTTATATATCTATTCAATATATTTATTTGGCCTCTTAGTAATTATACAAACAGAGGGCTTGTATTTCGGCTTCGGTTATACTTTTAGGAACTCTGAAATTCTAAACTACTTCAACCCCAACTTCCAAGCATTTTTGTAAACTGAAAGTGATGCGTGTAAAATATATTCATTACCAGTCATTTTGATATTTCCAAGAAAAAGTAAGAAATTGTCCTATTTGCATTTCGGTTGGGACTGAGTTGGATCTTTCTCTTAAAATTTCCTCGGCAAAAGTGCTACTCAATTATATCAAATGCTACCTACCTCTACTTACTTTAACTTGTGAACAACATTAGATAATTATGTTTTTTTTATAATTGATGGAATATTTATATTAATAACAGGAACAGGAGACAAATAGATTTTGAAAAAAAGTTAAAGTTGTGTTCTTTGAACTCTCTTTAGTAACCCAACAGATTGCCTCCTATGTTGTGACGGAACAAAAGTTGTAGGCATTAGTTCCAGGGTGCGTCTGAAATGAAGACGTGCGGCTTTTATTACACAACTCCAATTCATAATTTCATAATGTCTACTCAAATAGTATATATCTGAAATTTCAAAATTGAATTCCAAAATTGATTTTTTCTTGGATTTGGATATGAAGAATGAAAAAATGGTTCGGTTTATGCCACCACTATAGCGAAAGTTCAGTATAAATCAGGTACATCATGCACAGAGCATTTTTCCGGTCACTGAGCATGGTGCACAGATGTTCAGGTTTTACAATTAAGAATTTTTTAAAGCCATCTCTGATTCAATCCAGTTGCAAATGATATCGAATTTCTGTCTTTCCTAACTATAGACCAACAAACCATTACCGATTAAAATATATACCCAATGAGTATCATTAGCATAACATTGCCAAAGGAGACGAAAGACTCGTTGATAAATGAAACAGATTCAGACCTTTCGGATGTTGAAATGTTAGATGATGAGAACTTTCATCATAATGAAGAAAATTTACAAAACTTCGATAAGACAACACAAGATAAATCAGTTGTTGTTCCAGGTGAGCTGATTACGGATGATCCAACATGGATGAGAGGCCATGGTACCTATTATTTAAATGAAAAAACGTATTCTTCAGTGGCAGGTAGTATACTAAGAGTTAATAAACTACTAAGTGTTATACCGTTTAAAGGTAGATATTCACCAGAAACTGGAGATCATATAGTTGGAAGAATAGTTGAAACAGGTAATAAAAGATGGAGGGTTAATATTGGGGCCGAACATGATGCAGTTTTAATGCTAGGTTCGGTGAATTTACCTGGGGGGGTTTTAAGAAGAAAATCTGAAAGCGATGAATTGCAAATGAGAAACTTTTTAAAAGAAGGAGATTTATTAAATGCAGAGGTTCAAACCGTTTTCCAAGAAGGATCAGCCTCATTACATACAAGATCGTTAAAATATGGAAAGTTAAGAAATGGTATTATAGTTATTGTTCCATCCAATTTAATAGTTAGATCCAAGAACCATTCCCACGATTTACCAGGCGGAGTTAGCATTATATTAGGAGTTAATGGATTTTGTTGGATATATAAAACAAATTATAAAAAAATGAATAATAGCTCATTGAATTCCGGGGCAGGTAACGTTAAAGCAGAAGCAGGGCTTAATGCTGCCACTGGTGGATACAAACCAGGTGCAGCATCAATTTCAATTACAAGATTAGAAGAAGAATCATCATGGGATATTTACAGTGATAAGAACGATCAAATGACCAGTACTTTGAAGGAAACAATTTCCAGATACAAGAATTGTTTGTTGGCGTTGGGCCATTGCAATATTGGTATCAATGAAATGAGGTTGGTGAAGGCGTATGAAATCAGTCTAGGTTATGGAGATGTGAATAGTCTGGTTGGAGATGAGATCAAGGAATCCATTGGTGAAGAGTTGATCAACAGCGAAAAGATGAGAGGATGATTTGTAACTCTTGTATATAAAGTAACATAACTAACCTACGTTACATATGCGCAATCGATTAATCTCCGGGGTGTCGCGTCTGATTAATGACGATCGACGCACTCGATTTTGACCCAGTGATATTACTGTACAGCGCCTAAAAAAGCACATGGGATGACCCTTTGTGACTGGCACATGAAAGTCACAAATAGGCCGGATTCTCCACAATGAGTCAGAGGAGAAGAAACTGGGGGATATTGGAGCAGTCTGGGGTTGTATAATCCGATACCCTAGTTGCCAAACAGACTTTTTTCAGAAATCTCTCATTTCATTTCTTGCTAATATCCGAAAGCGGTAGTTTAGCCGGAGTATCTCAATTAAAACAATCGCCGCTGCCAATTCAACTGCGAGCCCGAAGCAGTTAAAATAAACATCTTTTCCACAAACCTGAATCCAGAGCTGACCTATTTTTCATTCTCTTTCTCTTCTTTAACCCAAACATATTAACACTAAAGTGTTCACTTGGCTTTTCGTTGGCGAAAACTCCATACTATTCTCATCTATTTTTTTTTTTTGCTTTTGCTTTCCAGAATAGATCATGTCTACAAGATCTTTTTCCAAAGTGTTTCTTAAAAGATCCGTCGTAGCTGTTACATCTTTGGCTGCTGGAGGTTACTTATTAAACTCCCATTTTCAAAAATTATCTAACGATTCGAATCCAGATTTTCAGTCCAAATTTCCCCCATTAATCAAATCATTTCCAAAACCTCCAACTAGAGAAGAATTATTATCAAAGTTAGGTAAGTCCGTTAAAGCATTGGGTTTTGATGAAAAAGAAGTTGAAGAAGGGAAATTATTAGTTAAAGATGCACAATCTAAATACGATTTAATTATTGTTGGTGGTGGTGCAACAGGTTCAGGTGCTGCATTAGATGCTTCATTAAGAGGTTTAAATGTTTTGTTAGTCGAAAAAAATGATTTCGCCTCAGGTACTTCATCCAAATCAACTAAAATGGCTCATGGTGGTGTTAGATATTTAGAGAAAGCAATTTTTCAATTATCAAAGGCTCAATTGGATTTAGTTATTGAGGCATTAAATGAAAGAGCATCAATTTTAGAGAATGCTCCTCATTTAGCTACTTGTTTACCAATTTTGATTCCTGTTTATAAGTATTGGCAATTACCTTATTTTTACGCCGGCTGCTTATTATATGATTTATTCGCAGGTTCGCAAGCTTTACGTTATTCCTATTTAATGTCTAAATCTTCAACTTTGGATAAACACCCTCAATTAGATTCCAAAGGATTGGTTGGTGGATTAGTTTATCACGATGGTTTGTTTAATGACTCAAGAATGAATGTTTCATTGGCATTAACTGCTTTGAAAAATGGTGCTACTGTTTTAAACTATATGGAGGTTGAACAAATTCTGAAAGATGATAAAGGTCAATCAAAAGGTATTAGAGTTAAAGATATGGAAACTAATGAAGAATATTTAGTTGCAGCTGATTCAATTATTAGTGCTACTGGTCCTTATTCCGATTTATTATTATCAATGGATAAAAATGCCAATGGATTACCATCCAAAGATATTTTGGATCAACCAAGAATGGTTGTTCCATCAGGTGGTGTTCATGTTATTTTACCTGAATGGTATTGTGCTAAAGATATGGGATTATTAGATGCTAATACATCAGATGGTCGTGTTATGTTTTTCTTGCCATGGCAAGGAAAAGTATTAGCTGGTACTACCGATGTTCCATTAAGTAAAGTTCCAGAGAATCCAGTTGCAACGGAAAGTGAAATTCATGATATCTTAAAAGAATTACAACATTATGTTAAATTCGAAGTTAGAAGAGAAGATGTCTTGAGTGCATGGTGTGGTGTTAGACCATTAGTTAGAGATCCATCAAAGATTCCTGAAGGAGAACTTGGAGTTGGGTCAACTCAAGGTATCGTTAGAAATCATTTAGTTTATCAAGCACCAAATGGATTAGTTACAATTAGTGGTGGTAAGTGGACTACATATAGAGAAATGGCTGAAGAAGTTATTACCACGACTATCAAGTCTTCCCCAGTTTTGAATGAAAAGTTTGGTGATAAAGCATGCTTAACCAAACACTATAAAGTTATTGGAGGAAATAATTATGATACATCATTATTTGCAAGATTGGCTCAATATTATACCTTACCTGAGAAATTAGCTAATCATTTAGCCAAAAATTATGGTGATAGAGCACCAGTGATTATTGAATTATTCAAACAAGATTCATCATTAGAGAGACCGTTAGGATTACCTAAAAATGGAGCAAATTATACTGATTATGATCATCCGTTTACATTAGCGGAATTATATTATTCGTTGGATTATGAATATGCTAGACATCCTGTTGATTTTTTGGCAAGACGTTGTAGATTAGCATTTTTGAATTCTAAAAAAGCATTAGAGTGTGTTGACGATGTTGTTGAGATTATGAGCGAGAAATATGGATGGAGTAATAAGGTTAAAGAAGAAAAGAGATTAGAAACCATTAAATTTATTGAACATATGGGAGTTATTCCAAATGTTGATCCATATGGTAAATTTTATGAATGAACTAAACTAAATTAAGGGACACTAACTGCTTTTTTTCTGTATATATAAGTAGAATCGTATATTAAAATAGTAATTAATTGAAATTTTATAAAAAAAACGAATGTATAGTATGTAGAAAATAAATTAAAAGCGCAAAAAAAGAAGGATTAACTGTAGTATAATGTTTTTAATCTTTGAAAGTCATCATCACCCAATACCTCCTTAAATGAAAAACCTTTTGTATTATTAATTAATTTCTTTTCTAAATCTGTTCTATGTTTTGTAATCATTTGACCATTATTGAACAAACTCCAAATTAAGTCTTCCTCACCAATTGTATTATTCACTCTACCATTATAAATCAATTCAGCGACATCATGTAAAATATTAGCAGTCAAACCCCAGCAATTCCTGGTTCTAACAGAGAACTCATGATCATCGTGAGTTTCATCTTCAGTTTCGGAAGAAGATAAATCGTCAATTTCTTGTAACCATTTCATTTCTTTGTCATTATGAACGGGGAATATAAAAGAGCGTAACTTCCAAGGGATGCCACCCCAATTTGTTTGAATATAAGATTGTTTCAAACATTCTTTTAATTCAATTAACTTTGGTTTCGGTTGTAAAAAATCTTTTAGAGGGACAGAAAAGATTGAAGAGGATTCACCTGGATTCAATATTAATTTACCAATATGTTGGTCATCAAAATTATTAAATTTTTTTTCATCAGTCCAATTAATAAAGCCAACACAAGGGGTAACTGATAAGAAAGTTCTTGCTAAGTAAGAGGGAAGAGTTTTTAAATGATTGATTTCAAAACCAAAATTTTCTCTCAAATATTGATTATTTCTATTCAGGCCAATTTCTTCTTCAGTTTCTCTTCTAGCACATTGAAACTCTGACTCAAGGCCATTATCAACTTTCCCACCAGGAAAAGAAATATGACCTGAGAAGTTTTTCAGGTTCCTCGATCTCTTAGTTAAAATGACTCTTAATTCACCTTCTCTCCCTAAAAATAGTAGCACCATGACAGCAGATCTTCTAACTATGGGTGTTCTGTGCCAAACGGAGACCAATGATTGGTTGTTATAGTATTGAGGTTTATATTTAAGTAGGTTGATTAGATATTGTGATTCCATCTTTTGTAACGATATTGATTTGACTAAATGTGGATTTGTGGACTTAGGAAGAGAGAAATGAGATGGAGGTTGAGGCAGTTTGTACTTTAGAAAAGGGGCCAGTAGTTTGAGAGAGTATCTGTTAAGGGATTGGTAAGTGTTGTTGATGCTAGTAGAGTAGTTGACAAACGTTCTGTTGATAAGATGGTCCGATTTGAAGTTCTGGTAGAACATTGTGGCGTGTGTGTGTGGCGGGTATGGCTTTGGTCGGAAGAAGAAGAAGAAAAGAGGGAGGTGAAGAGTCAAGAAGCGTAACCATCTGGTATTTATATAGATCTCTGCTGGAACCACGTCACTACACAGTTAAAAACTGAAAGAGATCTAACATTGGGAGGGGATCACAACAAACAGTTGTTGAACAGAACAACAAGATATTGCAAACACAGTGAGGGGAGAGAGGAGTATTACGAATACGAGCACGAGTACGAATGAGGTAATTCTGCAGATAACAAGACCCAGTGAGACGATTACGCATTAATTAGCCGATCGGCGCGGAATACTTTATATATAAATCCGTACACCATTAAAAGAACCTGGTCGCCGACGCGTCAGCCGGAAGATCTGTTTTAGTGTTTTGGTAACAGGGAAAAAGAATAGAATAAATCTCTCACTACCACACGACCAGTGATCGGACTATGTATGACATAACTACAAACCAAACCAGAACTAAACCCAAACTAAACTGAATCACAAGCAATAACTAGACTTGAACGTACCACTTCTCTTGTCTTACTCCCCCTTCCCCCTCCATCCCTTCCTCTGCTTCCTTTCTCCTTCCATCTCTATCTACCCTCCAATCAGCTGCTAAACGTTCTAAAGTTGATCGATTCGCAGTCTAAACCACGACCCACATTCCGCCAACCTTAAACGTCAGAATATGTTAGGGAATCTGTTTGGTAAGGAACAACACTCAAGCTCCTTTACAAACACCTCTTCCGATAACATTCATGACGACAACAAACCAAAATATAACTACAACACCACTTTATCAACAAAAACCTCCAATTCACTCTCTGTAAACCCAACCTTTATTCATTCTGATGAAACAACAACAACTTGGCTTTATCGTTCTCGTATCCTTCCAGCTCCTCCTTATAGACTACGCGGTAAATTAAATTGCTTTAGACTGTTAATACTGCAAGATGCTGGTGTCAATTCAAAACATGTCTTATTTGATTCTACTACTTCAAATCAGTGTTCTTCAAATCAGTCTCAGCCAAAACTTCAAGCTAAGAATCATCATTCAATTAATGATATGATCTCTTTTGTGTTTGGTTCACATGGCTTACCTACCAATGAAATGAATTCTTCAAGCAAGTTTCAATTCTTACATCCTTTACCTTCAAATCACAATTCAGTCTTAGTATCAAGAGTCTTTTGTTTAGATCCCTCCTTTGAAAATATTGATGGTTCCAAGTCTTCTTCAGTATCCGATTGGTCAATCATGCCCAGTGTTAAATTTAATGATGCTCCCAAGACGAACAAAAATATAACTAAATTTGCTATAGCTCTGGTCATACCTATTCCTTCAAGTTCAAAAACCGCACAAGATATTATAACTGATCATTGGCCTGAAATTCAAGACCAATTGGCAAACATTCAAAATACTTTAACTTTGAAACTAAAATTGATAAGTAATATTTCAATAAGTAATAGAAAATATCAACTTTATCGACTTCCGAATGACCCATCAAAAACTTTTTCTCCAAGAAGATCGAATAAATTCCACTTTCAACCATATTTGTTACAAGGCGACCTTGATTTAAGTCAATGCTTCAGTAACTTTATGGATACCCTAATCAGTTTGACTGAAGTTCCAAGATTATTCACCCCTTTAAATGAATCAGATAATGAATTAATTGGTTGGGCTTACGACGTTAGATTTTGGTTAGAAGTTAGAGATGGTAGATATTACCCAACTGATATTGAATCAACCTCAGCTGACCCTCCGACAAAGGTTCCAGGTTTGAAATTCTTAGCTACGCTATTGTCAATATTAGTCCCAATACGTGATACAATTCTGTTAAAACCGATGGATAGATCTAAAAAGCAAGCTACAAGAATTGTTATAACTACACTTAACCCAATTGTTTCTCAAAAATTAATCCTTGTTATAGCTGGGCTGCTAGGCTTTGATTATTTTACGTATTTTAATGCTGATTTAGAGACTAGAGCTAGAACTTCAGAGGATATTTTTTCACAGTCTAAAGTAATTGAAAATACACCTACAAAGCCTGTCCCAATTTTTAGAAGAACCAGTGACGTTAAACCTTCTTCTTTTTCTGGATCTCCAACTTTGTTTTTTGGTTCTGGCCCTGGTTCTGGTTCCGGTTCCGATTCTGTTTCTGGCTCTGGTTTCGGTTGGGAAATTCCTTCAAAGGCAACTCCCGTCACAAATCATTCTCCAATCTTTAGAAATATGGATGCTGTTATTGTTAAACCAGAAAGAATTCCATTACCTAAATTACAAAGAACTTCTTCTTATGCTTCATTACAAAATTTATCAAGTTCTTTTAGCTCTCACTCAACTGCTTCCTCTTCTTGGAGAATTGGATCATTTATAGAAAGATTTAGAAACTCATCTTCGAATAGTTTTATTGGTTCTAATGGTAACAGCGGCAATGCACCATCTCCAAATTTTGGAACGACAACCACTGGCGGGTTGGACGTTTCCCCTCCAATAATTAATGAAAGTGATGAATATCCTTGGAGACCTCCTTCTACTGGTAGCGGAGGTCTGAATGTTTCGACCACAAGATGTGGCTTATCTAAAGCAATATCTGAATTTTCAACATCTGAAAGAGCCTCTCCTCATAGTTTTGCATCCTTATCGTTATCTAACAACCCTTCAACTTTAGATAGACTTACAAGTACAAGAGTTGTCAATTATGTTTCAATTAATGCAAAAGGTGTTCCAAGGACTACAACTAAGATTAAAGTACTTGAATTTGATACAATTTCTTCTTCATGCGACGAACAAATTTCAAAGCTAATGAATGCTAAATTAAGTTATAATTTAGTTGAGAATGAGTCGTTTGAAGTTTTATCTGTTGATCAATTAGATAATCTAGATAATTCTCCTCATAGTAAAGTTAAACAGTTACCTTTAATGATTGGTTATACGGAAAAATATAGGCCTGAATTTTCTCTGATGTCTTGTTCATCAGAACTACATAATTTAGATTCAAAATTGGTTGACTCAATGAAAGATGACGTTTTAAAAATGGGTAAAGATTCAAAATCAAACTGTTTTTTTATTAACCTTAAACATAGGGAAATTAAATTAATTGAATTAAATTATCCGACTTTATCGAAATCGAAAATTAAATCATCATCCCCTCATAATTCAAAATTATCCGAAATTGATACCAATTTAATCAAACCAAAAGTGACAAAGATTTTCTCCCCCAGTCAGTCGAAACAACAATTCAAATCTAGTACATTTTCATTAGGTTTAGCTAATAGCTCAGACACGTACATCAATAATTCATTAATTGAGTATTACGATAAAAAATTAAATAAAATAGTTCAGAGTACACGATATATCGATAAGCAATTGGAAATAAAAAGAACTCAAGAAAAACAGCAACAACGCTCATCGGAACTAGGGTCCCCTAAACCACTACTATCATCAGCAGCAACATCAAAGAACATTGATTCGACACCAACTGTCACGACCGACTTATTAACTAATGACTTCAATAAAAATTTAAAATTTTCACCAGGAGACGAATCAAATAAAACTTCAACGGGTGATAATGATGGACCATCTGAACATGAAACTGAGACGGCTAATGCGGTACATGATTCACAAGAAACTAGATCAACTGCAAGCACAATCCGTTTAGATAGAGAAGTCGATGATGACTTTTTTGAATCTTTAATTAAAACTGAATGCTCGAAGATTCGTTCAGTACTTAGAGAAATGCTATCTGAAGCTGAAGTTTAATTAACAATTTTTCTATTTTAATTTTTTACTTCTGTTTACCCTACTATTTAATTTCCCTCGCTCTCTTATAATTCTATGTACTTTTACCTTTTTTAGTATTTGCTGCTTATCTTAATCTTTCGCTTTTTTAGATTCCAGATTTTTCTTTATTTTTTTTTTTTTTTGATCTGTTTTGTTTTACGTGCTTTTCTTTTATATTACCTTTTTGCTTATTTATTGAGAATAGACCTATGATGACGATTACTATTATTATTCACATTTACTTACGACGTTACAGATTTAGTGCCAAAATTAACAATACTATTAGGGAAAACATTTTATATAGTATGAAAAATAAAAGCTTAAATCGAAGAATTAAAGACAAAAGCCAAAAAGGGCAAAAAGCAAAAGAACAAAACATAGTATACAAAAGAAGAGTGCTTACAGTACCGAAAGAAAAATACTTTTTCTCTAAGCATTTGAGCGTCTTTCAGGAGGGTGAATTTCTCTAATTGTAACGGAACTGCTTTCTAAACCGGGAATTTCAGTAATGGCCAAAGGAGTAATAAAAATAGTTTGAGTTTTTGGATTTTCACTAACTTTTTCTAAAATCAATTTCAATGCTAATCTTCTATTAATTTGGTCCATAAAAACATCGAACTCATCCAAACCTCTAACTCTAGAATGCATTGGTTTCCAAATAGCCAATAAAAATGCAATCTGGGCGTAAGACTTTTCACCACCTGAAAAAGATTCAACGTTTCTTAACTCTTCACTTTGTTCTGTTGAAACATGTAATGATAAAGTTTTTGAATTAACATCGAATTTAATTTCACCTTTGAACTTTCTTAATCTTAATGCACTTTCAAAGGCTGCATTGACCTCTTGGATTAACATTTTTGTTGTAGCTGATAAATTATCAACTCTGGCTTGTAATGCATGATTCAATTGATTATGCAGTTTTGTAGTACTTTGAACAGATTTTCTTGTACTGTTATAATCCCCTCTTGCTTCTAAAACATTGTTTTCAGCTTCTTCTCTTGAAATACCCAATTCTTCTTCTAATCTTCTTAATCTTGCACGGATTGAAGCCAGTTCTTGATCAAGTTCATCAACTGTATCTCCATCACGAATATCAGCCTCTTCTCTTGAACATAGTTCTTCAGCATTGTTAAGCAGCTGCCCAATTATCGGTGGTAATGTATTTTCAATAAAGTCAGTAAGCTTATCGATGTGATTTTGGAAGCTTACAATGTTTTTTTCACATTCGATAATCCCACCTTTTACAAATGAGATTTCACCTTCCAATGTATTAATCGTAGATTCATGAGTTTTTTGCTTCTCTTGCAGTGCTTTTAATTCACTTCTCTTTTCTCTATAACGCGATTTAGTTTCTTCAATTTGTACATAATAAGAGTTCAGTTCCTTTTGGGTTTCTCTAATTGCATCATTACTTAAACCCATTTCCATTTCGACAGCTGAAAGACTCTCTTTGTAAGTTTCTAATTTAGCAGTACCGCCAGCTAAATCATCTAATGTGTTCTGAACCTTTTCTAAAGCCTTTTCTATATCACCAATTTTTCCCCTAGTTTTTCTAATTTCACCTTCATGGTGTCTGATTTCTTGTCTAAAAATTTGTTCTTCGTTTCTCTTACGATGCTCAACTTCACTTTGCTTACTTCTCAGTTCTGTAATTTCTGCGCTTATTCTAGCTAATGGATCAGAATTATCACCAATAACTCTAAGAGAGACCCAATTTTTTTTTGGTGTAATAGGATCAGTTTGCAAAGTACCATTTCTTTTAGATATTCTTAATGCGGAACCACGACTTGAACCACCGCCAACTAAACAGATAACACAGTGAATTTTATCCTCTCTATCTGCCATTAATAACCTTTCAGCATCTATTCTATCTTCAACCAAAAGTGTGTTTTGAATCTTATTAATATCAACCATATGGCATAAAACGTTATCATCGGATATCTTCAAAGCATCCATTAATTTTAAAGCATTAACATTCGGAATAGATCCTGAAAAATTGAAAACTTCAGGCCTTCTAACAGTAATTTCAGCATGTGATTTAGTACGTCTTGTAATATCACGTAATCTTGAAGCATCACCATTACTTTCAACGAGAATATTATGTAAAGATCTTTGTAACAGAGTTTCTAAAACCCAGTGCCATTTCTTGTACTCTTCTTTTAATTCAACGTGAAGACCGATTGGACCAAGAACTTTACCTTTATAAACGGTACTGTTTTTTCTAAATTCTCTAATAGCATCTTGTGTTTGACGGGGAAACGAATATTCAGGGCGCATCTCTTTAATACGAGGCATACTTCTCATTTCTTGGTTTAAGCTATTTAAATCTGTTCTATATTGCTGTATCTCAGCGTCGAAAACACCTAGTTTCTTATTCATTTTCTCTTTTGCTCTATTCAATAAATTAGAGCATTTTTCTCTATGTTCATTCAAATATTCCAACTCTTTTGTTTGGGTATCTTTTAGGCTAGAATATTTTTGGAACCTATCACCATCAGCGAGATCTAATCTTCTGGTTTCCAAAGCGATTCTTTCTTTCAATGCTGCCATTCTCTCTTTAGATTGTTCAATCTCCTGTTTACTTCGCTCGATAGTAGAGACACATTGTTGATGACTTCTTTTAAATTCATTACCTTCAAGTCTAATGTCATTAAGTTGATCTCCAGCTTTCGAAATCTCTTCCATGTAACTGATATGCTTTAACTCAGCAATCCTTGCTTCATT
Organism: Ambrosiozyma platypodis; assembly: GCA_030557395.1. Taxonomy (NCBI): domain Eukaryota; kingdom Fungi; phylum Ascomycota; class Pichiomycetes; order Pichiales; family Pichiaceae; genus Ambrosiozyma; species Ambrosiozyma platypodis. The sequence goes on along the minus strand of JAKTPC010000004.1, from coordinate 228,497 downwards.
TCTTTCCATCTCCTCTCCATATCGAGTTTTGGTGTTTTTAGCATCTTCTAAACCTTTATTTTTGTCTTGTAGTAAATCCTGAGCCTTTTCAAGTTTCAGTTCTTTGTCTCGAAGCTCAAGCCACAAACGCTTACCAGATAAAATAGTTTCTCTTCTTCTATATTCATCAGAACTTTGAAAATTTTTAAAAACTTCTTTAGCCTTCTCAAACTTAAGCTTCTTTTCTTCTTCGACTTGTTTAAATTTTAAAACCTGATGTTTAATCTCCCTCACATCAAGTTGTAAAGCTCTTGTATCATCAACAGATTCCTGTAATCTGGTACCTTCCATAAAATATTTAAACTTACCATAATCATCTGATTGAGCCAAGAAAGTTTTAGCTTCGGTTTGAGTTAAAATGGTCATCGGATTAGCAATTGTAATACCGAAATAATCTAAAATTTCATCAATTGTTTTCTTTTTATTAGAAACAACTTTACCACTAGAATTTTTAATGTTACAAGATGGAGTGCCTTCAAATTTGAGAATGCGTTCAATAATAATCTTTCTACCATAGTCATCAGGAAAGTAAGCCTCAGGACCTTCATTTTTAATGGTAACAACAGCTCTAGCAGTTGATTTACCATGCATAATCATTGATTTTAAAGAAGAACCACGATCAGTATCTGAAGCCTTAGCACCCAGAGCAACAGAAATACCGGTTAGAATTGCGGATTTACCAGAACCATTTCTACCAATAATGAAATTAGTTTGTTCACCAAATTGAATCGAAAAAGCTTCGTGACACATAAAATTAAATAATTCCAGTTTTAGAAGAATACCTGCTTGGGCTGGGGAATTATCAGTTAAAGCAGCATCAGCAACATTCAAATGTTGAGTCATAATTGAAGTAGCTCTTTTTCTCTTTAGACTTCTGGCAACTGATTGTGTGAATCGTTTGGTGACATCGATTTCATTCTCTGTGATGGAGACGTCTAAAGAAGTATCTGACTCCTCCTCATTATATAAATGAGCAGCCCTCAGAGATAAACTCGTTCCTGAACGGGTTCTCTTTACCGAAGGCATTGTGTATATGATGTTGTGGGTGCTTGCCTGTAATTAGGATGTTGCAGTTGCTGCAGTTGTTCTAAGTTAAGGCTGTGATTTGTTTGATCAACTCAAGGATACGCGTCAGTAAGATCGACGCGTGATTTGGCCCTTGAGCCTTGAAACCGCATAGCGTCGCGTCGATTCTTATATCTCGAACTTCTTATTTTTCTCCATCATATCCAGGTCTTGAAATATTATAATAATCTGTTAGAAACCCTTTGATTCTTGAACAAAATCATCTTATATTGTTTGACCACATTATGACGAAGCCTGTATCAAAGGCTTTTATAGATTTGGTATCGTTGGATGCTAAATGGCTTTCACGTTGGAAGAAATTATCAAATAACACTTTTATAAATCCAAAGAAATTGTCTAAACCAAAACATGAGAAGAAGGTCTATTCACTTACTATGTTCCCTTATCCATCAGGTATGTTACATATTGGTCATTTAAGAGTGTACACAATTTCAGATGTTTTGGCAAGATATTATAGAATGAAAGGATACGATGTTATTCATCCAATGGGCTGGGATGCGTTTGGTTTACCTGCTGAAAATGCTGCAGTTGAAAGAGAAGTTAGCCCTGATGATTGGACGAAGTCAAATATTTCTAAAATGAAACAACAAATGGAATTAATGAGAGTAGACTTTGATTGGGAAAGAGAGGTTACTACTTGTAATCCTGATTATTATAAATGGACTCAGAAGATTTTCTTGATGCTATTTGAAAACGGTTTAGCATATAGAAAAAAGGCTGAAATTAATTGGGATCCGATAGACAACACAGTTTTAGCAAATGAACAAGTTGATGCTGAAGGTAGATCCTGGAGATCTGGTGCTATTGTTGAAAAACGATTACTTGAACAGTGGTTCTTAGGTATAACTAAATTTGCTGGTGATTTGAATAAAGATCTTAAATTATTACCAGATTGGCCATCCAAAGTTAAAGCAATGCAAAAGCATTGGATTGGTGAAAGTCATGGTGCTGAAATTAAGTTCAATATTAATTCCAGTTTGGAATTACCAAATAAATCTATTAGTACATTCACAACAAGAGCTGAAACTATTTTCAGTCTTCAATATCTAGCTTTAGCATTTGATCACCCAATCGTTCAATCTCTAAGTAAAGGTAATCCAAATTTACAATCATTTATTGAAAGATTAAATAATTCTGAGGAATCTGATAATTCGAAAGAGGGTTATCTATTATCTGATATTAAAGTTTCCAATCCGTTAGATCCTTCAATTCAAGTTCCAGTTTTTGTTGCTCCCTATGTCATTGGTGGCTATGGTCATGGTGCAGTTATGGGCTGCCCAGCTCATGATACTAGAGACTATGAATTTTGGTTACATAACATGGGCAAGGACTCTGTTATTGCTAAGACTATTGATCCAAAAGACCCGTCTGAATTTTCAGAATACAAAGATAGACCTTTCACTTCTACAAAGGGTGTCATGAATGAAAATGCTCGTGAATTCAAAGGTTTGGACGCAAATGAAGCTAGAGATAAAGTTATAGATGTTCTAGCTACTAAAAGATTAGGTTCTCGTCAAACTAATTATAAAATTAGAGATTGGTTAATTAGCAGACAAAGATACTGGGGTGCACCAATTCCAATTATTCATTGTGATTCATGTGGTCCAGTTGCAGTCCCAGATGAGCAATTACCGGTTGAACTACCAAAAGTTGATAAATTATTAGGAAGGGGTGGATCGCCGTTAGCACAAATACCAGAGTTTGTTAATACAACTTGCCCTTCATGTCATAAGCCTGCTAAAAGAGACACAGACACAATGGATACTTTCATGGATTCTTCTTGGTATATGTTTAGATATCTTGATGCAAATAATGTTAAAGAACCTTTTGGAAAAGCACTCGCAAATAAATATATGCCAGTCGATCAATACATTGGTGGTATTGAACATGCTATTTTACATTTGCTATACACTAGGTTTATTTCTAAATTTTTACATTCAATTGGAAAGTTTGAGTCAGAATTTAATGGTGAACCTATTAAAAAATTAGTTACTCAAGGTATGGTCCATGGTAAAACATTTGTTAATCCATCGAATGGCCGTTTCTTGAAACCAAATGAGTATGAATTACAGAATGATGGTAGTGCTCTAGTTAAATCCAACGGTCAAAATGCAACCATTTCTTATGAGAAAATGTCCAAATCTAAGTATAATGGTGCTGACCCCTCTGAAGTCATTGGAAAATATGGTGCTGATGCTACAAGAGTTCATATATTGTTCCAAGCTCCAATTAATGATGTTTTAAACTGGGACGAAACCAAAATAGTTGGTGTTGAAAGATGGCTACGTAAAGTGATCAACTTTGGTGAATCGTTATCTGAAAGAATTCAAGGTGTTGATTTATCGAAAGTAAAATCCTATGATGAATATAATGAAGCTGAAATTGCTTTACACAATAATTTAGAAATTCTTTATAGAGCAATTAATGATTCATTCGAAAAAACTTTGAGTTTGAACTTTGCAGTGGCAAGATTACAAATTTACACTAAAGAATTGGGTAATAAGATCAATGAATCTGAAATTGATACAGTTATACTTTACAATGCTTATGTTAGATTGTTGCAAATGATATCACCTATGGCTCCAGCCACAGCTGAAGAGGCTAACGAAGTGCTACATTCTAAATTAGGAAAGGAAGTTGAAACCATTTTAACTTCGGATTGGCCTGAAGAGCAAAAATTAATAGAAGGTTTGATTCAGTACAATGTGATGGTTAATGGTAAGATGAGGTTTGTGCATAAATCTGGCACAGAGTTAATTAAGGATGAAAAGAAATGCCTTGAGGAAGTCATGCAAAGTGAAGGTGGAGAGAAGTGGCTGAAGGGAAAGGTTGTGAAGAAAGTGATCATGAAGAAGGATGCATTAGTGTTTATTGTGAAGTAGTTTTGGTGACCTGGCCAATTGTATATAGTAGAGATAGATATCACATGTAAATTCAATTAAAAGGGATATCGAAAATAGGATATCAACTCGCTAACGCTGACGTAAGCGCGTGCGGCGCGGATCTAGCTTCTGTAGTGGGTATTTAGATCCAGGCTTTTCCAACTTAGGTTTATCTAGTTGTTTTCAACAGTCTAACATCAGTTTTCCATCAGTCTTCTATTCTCGCAGGATAACACCAAGATATATACAAGCAATGAGTTCAATCCAGAAGATAAAGTTAAATCCAGCGAGTTCGAATTCTATAAGTTCAAGATTGGTCTATTTAACAAAACTTTTATCAAATTCTGAATTTTGGGATAAATTAAATGATCCATTTACTGATGTTGGTAAATTAGATAGAACGCTATCAACAATATGTTATGGCAGTTTATTTCTATCAGGATTGATACGTTTACAACCTAAAATATTTATCAAACTTAAACCGATTTTTTTCAAGTTATTGTCGAAACTACTAATAATTCTAAAACAATTTAAATCATTAAATAGATTCACTTCTTTATTAGACAATTTTATTCAACATCAGACCAGAATAACCCTAACTAATGAGAAGGAGATCACAACCACTGAAAAAGAGAAAGAGTCTTCATTTGAATTATCGCCAGCTTTGAATTCAACTGCAACAAAACTTCATTCATTATCCACTTACATTTCAGATATTCGTATTTTCAACAGAATGTGGGCATTACCAGGTGCTTTATCATATTGTTTTTCAGAGATAAATAACATTTCCAAAAATGACAAAAAATCTAAATTAATGAAGATTATTGAATTAGTTGATGTTATTTCAATTACGATATATCAACCTTTAGAAAACATTGCATTTGCTGCTGATCATAAATGGCTACATTATCCAGATTCAAAGGCTGGTGACGTTGGTTTGTTTTATTACGTTGTTTCGTCAAGGTTTTGGGCTATCTTTGTTGTCTTGGAACTAGTCAAGATTGCAAGAAATTTTAAAAAGGGTGATAAGTTAATTTATGATTCTGACTTATTTAGAAGTCTAACTGCTAACTTAGCAAGTTTACCTTTGACTTATCACTGGTCATTATATGAAGGATGTTTTGACGATTTAACTGTTGGATTTTTTGGTTCTTTCTGTACTTTATTAGATTCGATTCAGGATTGGAAATCTGTTTGGAATGATGTTAAGAATCTAGACGCTTGAGTTTTTTTATGTTTATTTTTTTGCATTTTGTTTATTTTAAGCGAAATACTTAACTAGTAATTTATTTAGTATAATGTACAACTAAAAAAAAATATTTATCAATAAAATAACACAAACAACTAAAAAAGCAAAAACACGGGAGAACTTGAAGTATGCAGAGGGACTATAAAATAGAGAGAGCAGAACTATAAATATATAAGAAAGTAAAAACAAATTGCTGGAGGGAAAACCTTCAAGGCTGATTACCTTGAGTTCTTAAAAATTTCAAATGAGGTAAGTGGAGTGGCTTACAGAATTTATCCCCATTAACACTTTTAATATAATCTAGTTTCAAACCAGATAATCTTTGACTTGCTGGTATAGTGACAGAAGCAGGGTTCAGATCAGAATTTGATTCGTAACCACTACAAAGCAATTGAGTCATTAGTTCCCACATTCTTAAATCGAAATCATAACGATCATTTGCTTCATGAGAAACATACATTTTTCTATGTGAACCATCAGAATCTTCTCTTGTGATTTCACCTTTCAATTGATCAGGATATAATTTTGGGTAAGACAAATGCAAGAACATGCATTCACCTTTGCCATTATCTGAATCATTTTCTCTTGGAGTTAATGGATCCCATTGTCCTAATGCTTTTGAATGATAACCAGAATCATCACTATAACCTAAAAATGACATACCTTGTTTAACTTGATATATTGGTTGTTTCAAGGCATAAGCAGCGGCAATGAACGTATCTTTATCACCTTCACCAGCACCACCTTGGGTTAATAATGGATAGTAGAAATCAGGACCATTGATATTATAATAAAATGCTAAGAACATAGATTCAACTTGCTTTGTCTTGTCTAGTAATAACATACCTGACTCGCAAGTTGGATTTGGTAAAGTACCTTCAAAATCATGGAAATTCCATTCTTCTGGATTGGTTGTGTCTAATGATTTACCTCTAACCGGTTTATTGCCAACTTTAATACCTGCAATATCATAAAATTTAGGCTGGGTAGTTCTTGCCCAAGAATCGGGCCAAACAACTAAACCAGTTTCTTCAAAAGTATCCCATGAGAATAATTTGGTAGGATCAATGGTAACAACATTATCTGCATCTAACAAAAGTACTCTTTCAAAAGATGACGCAAATAGAGCCATTATTTTTAATTGGAAACCTTTAAATTTCAATTTATCATAAAATTTGAAACTCGGGTATTCTTTGGCACCAACTACACATCTTGCATTGATTTTGGGTAAAATGTCCTCACAAAATTGAGATTCGTAATCATTATAAGTTGGTAAATAAACTTCGATAGGTAATTTACAACCAGTAGCTCTTAATTGGTGAATATTTAATAATGCCAACCAAGAAAATTTATCACCACCAACAATAACTATACCATCACCAGATAGAACCTTTTGGGGCGATGCAAATTGATGGAAAGGTAATAATTTGATTTTTCTGATGAATTCTTCATGTTTCTTAGTTAATTCAACGACATCTTTTGATTCAACCTTTAAAAGACTACTTAAATACTCTTTCGTAAAAAAAACATCATGATCAGTAGCAAACTTTTGCTTTACTTTTTCACCACCTATATATTCATGTAATGGCTGAATATCAGGCTTTGTTTCAGAAAATAAGTCGAATAGTTTAACTATCGGGTCATCTTCTTTCCAAACGTCTGGACGATAAGACTTATCTTTTTTTAAAAATAGGATATGGAATGTCAACATGCATAGTACTATAAGTAGTAACCTCTGATAGCCTTTATGAAGTGGCAGCCTTCCTATAAATGGTTTTAGCCTTGTGAGTATAGAAACCATTTCTTTTCTAGTTCTGGTTGTAAAATTGTGATTTTTACTATGCAATGAGATGAAATTTCGGAAGATGAAAAGAGAGAGACAGTGAGATGAAGTGCAAATAAAGTAAGGTTGATGAGTCCTGCAAGAGCTGAGTTATTAGTTGGGAACTTGAGATATGGGCGGGACTGAAACTGGAACCGAACCAATTATAAGTTACTACTTGTTCACCAGCTTATTCACCCGTTGAAATTATCAAAAATTATACCGTTACAAATTCCAGGCAACGCGTCACAGCCACGGCCATGTGCGCGTGGCAAGTGAAATACGGCGCAGTGCATCTTCTGCAGATCCTATTCGAATGAATTACTCAATCAAAAAAAAACAGAACCCGAAAAATTTATTAAAGTAATCTATTACCTAATCGTAGTATACACAGAATATAGCAAAAAGAAAGAGAGGATCTATATGTACTTGACTTATCTTATTCTAGTAGTAGCCAGTGGTACGCGTTGGTGTAGGAAGAGACAGAGCAACTGGAGGTTGGTTGTAAGTATTGACATTCAATTTACTTGTGGTTTCACTGTAAATGAGAGTGTTCTCATCTTGATTGAAACCTTCAATATCCTCTTCAACTTTCAGAGCTTGGGAATTGGAATCTGTGTCTGTATCTGCATCTATATTTTTATTCTTGTTCATAAATAAATCAATTGATAATAAAATCAAGACAATCGAAAACCAAAAGCAAAGTGACCACTCAAAAACTGCTGAATAACCCCAATACTTTGAATCATCACCATTATCACCCCCTAGTTTATCAAAAACTAAATAGCAAACAACCAAAGAAAGAGCCAAAATAACCCAAATAACTTTTAAAATAGCAGAGGTTAAAAACCATTGTTTGTGATAATGTCTGTAATAAATGATGTATAAAGCAATATGGCAAACAGCCATACAGAAATCAAAAAAAATGAACAAGCCCACGAAAGTACTATGAGCCACACTAAATGAATTGTTTTTCAAGCAAGAAACTAATAAGATTGATAGTGAGGCTAGAGTTGACCAAACTATGGTAAACCAGTGTAAAACATGAGTTGATTTTGTGTAACTTATTAATAAATAACCTCTTCTGTTTGATCTCAAATAGAATTCTTCAGAAAGACTCCAAACAAAAAATACTCCCATAACTCCACAACCCACGATAAATAGAGGTTGTAGATTGGTAGCACCAACATTTGATAGGTATGTTATAAAGGTATGAAAATACACTTGATTTGATTTATATAAAGGACGGCCTTGGATAACCCAACAAACTAACATTGCTGTTAGCATCCCCCACCACGCAGCAATAGCTAGTAGAGGTAATAGAAAGGCTAGTCTTGGTTTGATGTTTTTGAACTTGTGACCGAAAAGTAGCATTATGTAATGGATCGTGTGAGCACTATGAATATTATTTTTTTTTTGGCGTGTAGATATAATTATATAGGAAGAAGAGAAATGGAGAGAGGTGAGTCGAAATATGAAAAATGAAATATGAAAGGTGAAAGGTGAAAGGTGAAAGGTGAAAGGTGAAAGGTTTTACGCCAGCTGGAGGGAAAAGAAAAGAAAATACTTTGTGACCCTATTTATATGACAGAGATCAGAGATCATAAATACTTCGCCTAGCTGACTCAGAGATGAAACTTGTGTAAACCTTAGCAAAACGAGGCTAACAAGACAAGGCTGGGTTCACTAAGTTTTATATATGGTAGATGCCTCCGAATAACGCTTAACGTGCCTTGGAGCAGTGTTCGTTAAAGAGAGCTTGATTTACAAATAGTGGTAATTTCCTTCCTTGAGTATAGTCTCACAATCGAGATGTAGCAAAGCCTATACTGCCGAAGGTCCCGGACCAGCCATTTGCCGGAATCTAAGCCGTACTCACCGTGAAGCCGCTCCAGCCCTCAAACCGCCTCTCCACTACGCCAAACCAAGTTGATTTTAAGTTGTGACCAGCTGGAGAGCTCTTACAACCAGCAAACGATCCTGTTGAAGGAGTCGATTGGACCCATTTGAGCAAATCACCCAGCATGGTTGGAAGAACCACTTTTGCAATTACCTCTTTAAATAACCTCCATAATGTCTACTAGAATCACTCCCTACATAGTTTCAAAGTATACCGAACTAACTTACTCTCTATTTCCAAATACTCCAACTTTGAAGTTCAAGCCTTTAACGAATGAACAACACATTAAAACTTGGCTATGGGCATATATGCAAAATTTGAAACAAGATTCCAAATTCAGGAAATGCTATTATCAGTATGTTATTGATGACTTTGTTTATGTTACTATCAATTCATCATCAACTGACCCTTATTCTGATCGTCATATAATTATTGATGATGATAGCACCGAAGAAATTTATCAATTAATTGATGAAATTGAAAGTTTCCAATTCCCAGATTCAAACTGCCCTGGTGACACATTCCATTTGAAATTTCTCAATCTGGTTTCAAAGGATAGATTGAAAATTTACTCAATGTTAATTAATTGCCATCATCTACACTATACTCTTGATGAATTGATTTACAATATGTTTCCAAGCGAAAGCTATATTATACATGCTTATGATGTTATTAATAATGATAACGGTCAGGTAGATCAACAGATCAAATGGGTTCAATTACTTGTTGAATCAACCAGCCAGGAAATTGTCTTTCCTGATTTCAATCAAATTTTCGAGTCGGATTTAAGCTCTATGATGGAAACCATGGGCTTCGGTGACACCAATGCTGACAAAGGCTTTTTCAAAATGGTTCTTACTATCCACGAATTAAACGTATAGCACATGTAAATTCTTTTCTAGGTAAATCTCTGTTTACTTTTTTAACTTTAACTTATTTAATCTAATCTTCTAATCTGCCATTTCGGCAACGTGCGCATAATTTGTTTTCAGTTCAACTTCTTCGAGTGGACCAGAAGGAAGAGCGTACTGTACTATTGTTGACTCCGATACCAATAACACACAGTCAGTCACACACCACAAATAATGTTATCAGTTAGACCGTTGTTAAGAAATGTGGCAAGAAGATCACCTTTGCTATTAACAGCTTTTAAAAATCAAAGATTTTTAGCCCAACAAGTTAAAGGTTCACTAAATCAATATGCTCCACCAATTGAAACAAATAAAGCTACTGAAACAAATAGACTAGAAAAGACCTTATCCAAGTTTTGGGAAAAAGTTTCAGCAGAAGATAATAATGAATCATTCCATATTAAGCTGGATTCTAAAATAATTAAAACTCCATTAGGTCATGATTTGATTATTCCAAAAGAGAAGAAAACTCTAGCTTATTTATTAGTCCACGAATGGAGATCTTTACCTGATTTGCAAATTAAACCTCATTTAGTTCCATTAACTTCTTTAGTGTCAAGATCCATTGATCTAAAAAATTCTTCAAATTCAAATGATAAAGAATTATTAGCTAAAATTGGTGATATAGACTTAGTTAAAACTCAACTACTGAGATATCTAGATACTGATACTTTATTAGTTTTTTCCCCACTTAAAGACTGTGATGGCCTTTTAAGAAAAAAGCAAGAAGAGTTGTATAGACCAATCATAAAATCAATGGAGGAGCATTTCACACGTTTTGCTTCTGCACCAGTCGAATTAACTTATATGGATTCTGATTTACATGGAATGATAGGTAATAGACAACTTGAAGATACTCAAAAAGCAGTTTTGAATTATTTAGATAGTTTGGATATTTGGTCATTAGTTGCTTTAGAAAAGGCCACTTTAACAGCAAAATCATTTTTAACTGGTGTCTCGCTTTTAAGAATGTGTGATCCTAAAGATACTTATAATGTTTCTTTAGATGATATCGCAACTGCAGCCACTTTAGAGACTGTTGTTCAAACTAGTATTTGGGGTGAAGTTGAAGATACACATGATGTTGATAAAGTTGATATTAGAAGAAACTTGGCTGCTGCTTCAATTGTTGCATTTAAAGGATAATCCTTTTATTGCTATTTCTTGTGTATATAAAAAATAATTTCTGCTATAGAATTCATTCAATTTAGGTATATGGAAAATATTAATCATAATTATATAAAGAAAAACGTAAACTTCTCAAAGAGGCTTGAGACTTGGTATAAAAACAAAAAGGTAGCAAGCAACTAATGTAAACAGACAAAACAAAAAATACAATGGTAAAACGTACAAACAAACAAACAAAAACAAATGTATATTATTAAATGAGGACAGTGCAAAACATAATAATTCAAACTAATTCATTTACATGACCTAAAAACAAATCAGTATCAACTTTTTTACCAAATTCTAATAAATACCAATTACTTCCTGAGTCATTTAATCCATAATCAGTACCATTAATCATAATTCTTTTACCGTCTAATTTCTTGAAGTGTTTCTTACTTAAAACTAAATCTAATTCAATCGAAGTATTTTTAATTAAAAATTGTAAATAACTTTTATTTTGAAAATCACCGATTCTTAAAATAGCTTTATTGAATGAGATTAATTGTTTATTTTTTTGACTAGCATTTGTAATTTTATAAACGTTAGCTAATGATTGATAAATTAATTTTGATTTCTCATTTCTCATCAATTTTAACTTTTCGGTATTGACTTTTTTTGACTTGATTGGTTTTGGAAAACTTAATTTAGTGGGAGTTGGAGTTGAAGAACTCATCGCTGAATCGGCTGGTGAAATAATTGACGAAGTAGATGATGATGGGAAATTAGTTTGAATATGCAAACTTGAAGTTGATCTTTTGTTATTCAATGAAACGATAGAAGGGGCGGTAGCGGCAGTAGCATTAGTATTTGCTGAAAATTCAGACAAATTGGATTGCTCAGAAGAAGAATTTGAAATAAAACCGTTCTTCTTCATATTTAAGATTTCCAATAATTTATCAGTACTATCTGGAGAATTTGGTCTAATTAATACTAATAAATCCTTATCTGAAAAATCTTTTGTTTGGAAATGTAAATCTAATGAACTAGCTTTTCTAATTGATGAAGTTGACTGTATCTTGACTAAGAAAACAATAAATTTCTTTTCATCACCATTTTTAGGAATGTTTTCATTAAAGCCGGCTAAATAAGATTCATTACATGATATCAACAGCTTCAATTTGACCTGGGTTGGTTCACTCCAGCCAAAACTTTCCCAAATACAACATCTAACATCTTGTAAAAAAATAGAGCTACTTTCAAATAACATATTTTCTAATTCAGAAGTCAATATTAAGAATTTATTAGGTTTAGAAAGTTTACTGCTCAATGAAGTTGTTGCTTCTAGCTTTTTTGAATTTTTAATTGAAGGTAAACTATCAGTAGAAGCATTTTCCTTCTTGTTAACTAAATTATTGAAAACATTGAGAATTGATTGTCTTCTCTTCTTCTTTTGAGCTTGTGTAGCTTGTGTAGCTTGTGTAGTTGGAGTGGTCGGAGTTTTAGTAATAGTTTCAGTAACTGGAGTTGAAATTGAATTTTCCTTAGTAAAAGCATTCTCATAATTTCTAGCAAATCTTTGAGGGTCGAAATTTTCTTTACCTTTAGAATCAATTGTGGATTGAGAAAAATTATTGATTTCTAGTTTTTGGATTGGTAACAAATCGTCATCATTATCAATATCGATTTCATCTACTTCCTCTTCTTCATCTTCTTTATTTTCTTCGTCTTCGTCTTCTTCGTCAGTCATAACATCATCGAGAACATTCTGTAAAACGGAATTAGCGAGTTGGTTAACATTGGATTGTCTTCTCTCCTTTTGTTCTTCAATAGCATTATAAAGTTCATCTTTAGTAATTCTGAAATCTCTTATTTTTTCATTATTAGCTTGTATGTTGTTATCAGGCAGAGAAACATTAGAATTATTTGAAGGATGAATAAATCTATCTTTATAAGTGGATTTAGGTAAACTTGGGGCAGAAAGGGTACCAACTTGTAAATGATAAAGAGTATTATTTGACTTCTGTTTGAGGATTGGTCTTGGTGGATATTGCTTTGGAATATTAATAGCGGTACCAAGAGTTTGCGATCTGTCAAATCTATCATGTTTCTGAATGATTTCTTTATGGCAAGAATCATGAAGACGATTATTAGAAGGAAATAATTGTAATAGTTTAGCCTTCAATTCTAAATCATTATTATATTTTAGATATATTTCAATTTTTGATTCTAAACAATACTGGAAAAGTAAAAAGCCTTCATCTTCCATTTCTTTTATAAATTTTAATTCGTTTGATCTTAAAGGAGGAAAAATTAAAGATTTACCAGCATCTTCAATTTTAACAATAGCAACAGATTTAGCGGTATTAGCAGTTTGATTAATAAATAAAAGTTGAATATCGTTTAAACTCAATAGAGAATCGGATTTATTATTTTTGTAGAACAATTCAGAATCATAATAAGAAAGAATTGAATTAACATCAAAATAAGAAGCAACTGGAGCCAACTGATCAATTGATCTTACATTATTAAAATGAATATGCTTATTAATTTTTTGTCTTTGCTGTTCATCAATTCTTCTTGCATCAGATAAACAGATAGTCAATTTATGATTAGCAACTTCTAAGTTTGATAATAGTTCAGCAGTATGTTGTTTAGCGTCTTGATAATTGATTAATTCTTTCAATTTAATTACCACCTTATTTAAGAAACGGATTCTAATTAAAGGCTTTCTTCTGATTTGGATTTCAGTTGTTGGTTGAGAATAGTTCAGCTTATACATTGCAAGATAAGACTTATAATATGGGACAACGTTGATACACCAATTTGAGAATTTAACAGCAATGAATTCAGGATCCGAATAATGAGTTAATAAATGTTGCAAATCTTGATGGAGTAGGATTAGGGATCTGACCGTTTGAATTAGGTTTGAGTTTTGCGATTTTCTTTGATCAATCAGAGAGTCGGAGACATCGTCATTGGTGTCGTCAAAGTAGTTATCGAACTTCAAGTCGAACAGGTTTAGAATTGAGAGCAAAGCATTCAAGTTGTTGGAGAAATGGACATCTGAGGTGTATAATTCAGAGAGCAAGTTATTCATTTCCGTAGCGGCTGTTTCTTGAGTGTCCTGAAATATGAACGGTTGTTGTTGTTGCTGCTGCTGCTGATGTTGTTGCAGAGAGAGCAGATGAGCAGTTTGCATTCTTTGGCGGGATATGGAGAACTACTTCTTTATAAGAATAAAAAGGAAGAGGTATCAAAGTAGCAAGTTAAGCTTAAACCAGACTATATAGCAAGCAAAAAAGAAAAGCAGCCGATTAGTCTGAGTCTAAACAACCTAGAATTAGCTCCCCCATAATGGTAGCGTGTTTGTTTACAAAACACGTCCAGAAAGAACGCGTACCCAGAACGCGCTTCTTTCTGTGGTCTGTGGAAGGTTCGGTTCAAACCACTCACCACCTCATTAACAAATGATCGCCTTATACAATGACAATGTTTCTTACTTGATCTTCCAGTATGCGCATACCTATCATAGTTCATGCTCAGAACAGTCTAACCTTAACAGTTCGACCACTTTACCAGCCCCTTCGTAGCTAAACAATCACGCTAAAACCCACGCAGAAACTCGCTTAAGAAATTCCCGGGCTAAAAATAAGATCCAGATTCTCCAGATTCAACGGCCCCTTTCGCGGTCGCGGTTTATTATTTTATTTTAATTAGCTGGACATTATCGACCTATGGTCACGTGATCACGCGTCTATCGCTGTATAGCATTTGTTCTGTCGCGACTGCCATTTTCTGTATAGTGCAAAATTAAAAACCAGCCTTAAAACTTCAACATTCGACGGCGGTAATGGGTTACTTCGAAAGGTACAGCTCTGTTTGTACACTCTCCTCCATCTTTGCTAAACTGTACATAGAATTCCCCCTCCAGCTGTTACTACTAATACTACTACAATTGCATCCACAATAGTACACACATAAACTCACAAGAAAGATGTCTATTAATATAAGAGACGGTTTCGAAGCCGAAACGTTAGAAAGAGTTCTAGAAGATTTAATCGTTAGGTTTGTCATAAATTGCCCTTCAGAAGATTTGTCTTCAATTGAAAGAGTTTTATTCCAGATTGAAGAAGCTCATTGGTTTTATCAAGATTTCATAAGATTTTTTAACCCTCTATTACCTTCTTTGAAAATGAAACAATTCACAAATAAATTATTACAACAATGCCCCGTTGTTTGGAAATTCGATACAGATCCCAATGAAGCTTTATCAAAGTTTGGCAAATATAAATCAATGATCCCTGTTAGAGGTTGTGCCTTATTAAATAAAAATTTAGATAAATTATTGCTAGTTAAAGGTGTCGAATCAAATTCTTGGTCTTTCCCAAGAGGAAAAATTTCAAAAGATGAATCCGATATAGATTGTGCTATAAGAGAATTAAAAGAAGAAACTGGTTTTGATGCTTCAAGTTTAATTAATGAAGATGTGTTTATTGAAAGAACAATTAAGGCTAAAAATTATAAAATGTATATAATTAAGAATGTTCCAGAAGACTTTGACTTCCAACCAGAAGTTAGAAATGAAATTGCTTCGATTGAGTGGAAAGAAATTAAGTATCTACAAAAGGCTACCTCAAAAAGTGGTAACAACTTTTATTTAGTTGGTTCAATGATCAAACCCTTAGTTGCTTATATCTCCAAAAATAGAGTTCTGCAATCTGAAGAAGATTTGAAATTACAAGCTACAATCCAAATTAAGAAAATTTTGGGTGTTGGTGAATCTCAAGAATCTCAAGAAAAGTCTGACCCAGGTAGAGAATTATTAAATATGTTACAATCTGTCGCAAAGGCAAGACAACCAAGTCTCTCTACTGCACAGCAACAACAACAACAACAACAACAACCACAACTTCATCAATTTCCTCTCCTACCATTCTTGCCTCCAATGTTTGCTCAAAATGGTGGTGGTGCTCAACTCCCATTCCCATTACCTTTCTTTAATCCTTTTATGATTCCCCCAAATCCAAATTTAAATTTCCCTCCACAAATGTCTTTCCCTCCACAAATGATGCAACAATTTGCTGGTGGCCAACAACAACAATCTTTAGGCGGTATGATTGTTCCCGCTCCTTCGTCTTTGACGAAGCCTACTTTAGCTAAAAGATCAAAGGAATCAAATAGTAAAGAATTATTGGGTTTATTGAAGTCTTCACCTTCAACAGCTCCAGTTAAAAGAGAAAATAATAGTAGAGAGTTGTTAGATCTTTTGAAACCATCAGATTCAAATAGTAAAGATTTACTAAACCTATTGAAATCTTCAAAGCCAAAATCACTTCCACAACCTTTTTCTTCATCCAGACCTTTGACAGCTGATAGTCAAGGTTCAGATAGATTATTAAATATGCTCAATCAAAATGTAAGTTCACAGCCACCAAAGTCTTCTTCAACATCTAGATCTGTTAAAATTTTAAAACGTGAAACCCCAATTGTTCCGAGAATTGAACCAAAAATTGAAAGTAGATTGGATATCATGACTCCTGCTAATAGCTCAACTCCTACTATCAATTCATCAGCCAAATTAGCTCCTAAAAAATTCACTTTATTGAAAAGGCCAGATTCAGCAGGATCTCCATCTTCCGTTTCCTCTGTTAAATCACTTGGTTCGGGTATTAAATTAATGAAACGTCCAATCTCTGCTGGTGATGTTTTAGATACTTCAAAGGGTAATAAAGAGAGTTCTTCCTCACCCAAAATCTCTACGGATTCCAAACTATCATCTGAATCTACTGGGATTAAAGAAGAAAATCATAAATCATCTTCCGCTTTGCTAAATATTTTAAAGAAGTCTACTGAAACTCCAAATGATAAAGAAGACGTAAAAAAGGTTCAAAGCAATGTTCCTTCATTATTAGATTTGTTAAAGAAACCACATGAAGAGCCTAAATTCAATTCTTCATCTAATGCATTATTAAATATTTTGAAGAAAGCACCAACAATTCAAGAAGAGCAGCAGTCCACTGGTAAATCTGAAAAGCAGTCAATTGAAATAGCAAAGAATGAATCAAATGATACAATTATCTCTCAAGAAGAGCCTGAAACACAACAGGCAGATAGTACAGCTAATGTGTTGTTAGGTTTGCTAAATGACAAACCAATAAAGTCAGAAGTTCCTCTTGTTGATCAATCCAATTCCTCTGCTTTATTGAATTTATTGAACAAGCCAGCTACTGCTTCTAGTGATTCTGCTGAGACTATCACCGATAAAGTTGAAGAAAGTAGCGAAGATTATGATGAAGTTTCTCCTGTTGATCCAGTTAAAGAAGAACCTAAAGACGTTAAGGTTAAAACTGAACTAGTTAAAGAAGAAAAGACCAATAATTCTGGAAATCAATTACCAAGTTTATTAAAAAAAGATGAAACCATAACTGTTAAAAGATCATCAACCACTGCTTCTCCAGTACCGGAAGAACCAAAGAATATCTATCATAAATCAACTGATCCTTCAGCTAGTCTTTTAGGTTTATTATCAAATAAAGAATTAATGCGTCCTTCCTCAAAGGAATTCTCAAGGGAATCCTCAAGGGAATCCTCAAGGGAGTCCTCAAGAGATTCTTTTGAGCCTATGATCCCTAAATCAAATGAACTTTTAGAAATCTTGAAGCCAAAAAGAGAAGATTCCCCTGATCCATCTGCTTCTCTATTAGGTATTTTGAAAAGTTCTTCAAGACCATCGAGTGTTATTAATGATGTACCAGCTCAATTACCAACCGCAAATGCTTCTTCTCCTTCAGCTAGTTTATTAAATGTTTTGAAAGGTTCATCGACACCAAAAGAAGTTACAGAAAGTCAATCTCCATCTACTAGCTCACCTCAAGAACAGAATCCACTTTTGGAATCACTGAAAAATAAAAAAGAATCTGTACAAAGTTCTCCTCTTAATAAATCTGCTACTTTACTAAACATTTTAAAGAAGTCCCCAGAGTCAAGTATCCCACTTACTGCTGGCACACCAACCCTACCTTCACCTTTAACTCCTTCTGCTAATTTGTTAAGTCTTTTAAAGAATCCCGAAGGGTCACTTTCTCCAGCACCACGAAATCCTGTGAAACAAGACCAACCTTCAAGTTCTGATGCTTTGTCCCTGTTAAGTCTATTGAAAAGTGGCCCATCACCTGGTGCTTCTAGTCTGACAGAATCAGTTAAATCTACTTCTGTTGCTGAGTCTAAGCTAACTCCTTCAAACGATCATGGTAAAACCACATTACTGAACCTACTACGTAAAGACGGCGATACTAAAAAGATCCAAAAGCCTCAAGAAGTTCAGCATCTGGCAAGGTTGGCCCAAGAGTTTGTTGATGATAAACAAGAAGAAGAGGATGAGGAGGAGGGAAAGGAAAATGAGGATTTCGAAGATTTTGAGGATTTCGAAGACTTTGAAGATGCTGATGATGGTCAGGGTGGTCAAGGCGGTCATGCCTTTGAAGATGAACATGAAGACAATTTTTACTTCAGATAAACATTTTCTGTGTTTTTATAATAAAAGTACTTTTGAATTTTCTCTATTTATTTCTTTTAGCTTCTTCTCTATGCATTTGTATGATATATATGTATTGTGATACTCTTAATTATGATGATGTTTATGATTTATTTTTACAGAAACGGGTGCGATACGACGCGGGGGTGTGTGGGGACGCGTGAGCTTTTCTGAAATTCTTTCGGACGTGCTTGTTTACCAAGTATAAGGGTTTAAAACATTAGATTTAAGACATCAAGCGATACTCAAAGAAATATCAATCAACAATTTCCATGCCACCTAAACGATTAGTTAATAAAGCACCCAAAATAGTAAGATCAGTGGGGAAAAAAACAGCACCAACCACAGCAACAGCAGCACCATTACCTCCATCGGCAACAAAACCTCCAGTTTTTGAGAAAGATTCAAATGGTAGAAGATACTGGCTAATTAAATCTGAGCCAACGTCAAGAATCGATGCGAAAACAGGAAAAGATGCCAAATTTTCAATATCAGATTTATCAAAAGTTAAAACTGAGCCATGGGATGGAGTTAGAAATTATGAAGCAAAAAATAACTTGATAAATATGAATAAAGATGATATTTGTTTGTTTTATCATTCAAATTGTAAAGAGCCAGGTATCGTCGGGTTAACTAAAGTTGTCACAGAATTGGCCAAACCTGATAAACAACAATTTGATCCGAAATCACCATATTATGATTCAAAGGCCACAATTGATCAACCAAGATGGTGGTGTCCTGACGTTACCTTTTTATGTTTATTTAAAAGAAAGATAAGATTATCTGAATTGAAAGAAGATTCTTCTGGGACCTTTAGTGATTTTTACTTGTTGAAAAGGGGTAGATTAAGTGTGGCGCCTGTTTCGTCTGAACATTTTGAAAACCTTATAGAATTACAAAATACGGGTAGTAAACAAGGCACAGACGAAGAAGAGTTCGATTGTAATACTAACGGACTGAAATTTTACGACGATAAAATCCTCAAAGCATAATGAAAAAGGGTCCGTTTATTTTTTTTTTTTTTTTGTTTTATTTTCTTTATTTCTTTGATTGTATATTATATAACTAGTAATAATACGAACTATCGCCTTTGTGGAGCATTACCAGCAACAATTCTAGAATTGACTCTACTATCCAGATGAATTCTATCGGGAACCTCGAGTTGTATTAAACCAGCCAATTCATTTTTCAAGTTCTCCAATTGTTTGCCAGCTCTAGCAACATTATCTAAATCGTTCAATTTTGAGACATTAACAAAACATTTAATTTGGTAAGTTTCGGACCCATCTAATAAAGTTAAACGTAAATAATCTTTTTCTTTAGAGTTATTGATTCTTGCTAGTTCATCCTTATAACCTTTACTTCTTATGTATATTCTGAAAACTTCAATAACGATGTCATTGTAATAAAATCTAACACCTTTATTCCAAAATTCAATCTCCGGCATATGACCCAATTCATCAACATAACCCAGTATATCATCGGTTTTATAAATAGTAGTTTCATAAATATTTTGAATTGAAACAGTTCTTTTACCAGCAGCGGGTATATCAGAGAGTTGTAAGGTCCATATGGATTTGTTTTTTGTTGAATGTGTTGAAGTATCTAGATATGATTCACCTTTTAATGTTGTTGAATTCTCGGCAACAACAGCAGCAGGTGTATCCCAGACTCTTGTCATTCTAATTCTATAGGATTCAATTTGATTGACTTTCCCAGCTGCAAGTTCTGGAGTAAATGGATATTTTGGTTTAAGTATGACTGTATGTCGTTTTAGTTGTTGGGGTTTCATTCCTGTTAATGACTCGAGACTGAGCGTCAAGATGTGGTATTGTGATTTGGGTATTGAGGATACCAGAGATAATTGTTGAACCATTGTGCGGTGGACGGGTAGAATCTGTGTAGTGGAAGGAGTATATAGCAAGGTAGATAGATGTTTTCTCCTATATATAAGAGTATTCTGTGATTGATGGATGATGGAGCTGGCTCGTTCGTTCGTTCGTTCGTTCGTTTTCCGCGCGAGCTTCAACAGGTTCAGTTTACCGAGATGTACACTAATCTGAATCTACACATACCACTCTGCTATTGACATACAACATTTTTCATAGATCATATCTTTTATATATATAAAGAAAAGGATAATATAAAACAAAACAAAACGACAAATCAACTCAACTCAACTCAGTTAATCAGAGTAAACAAGACTGGCTTAGTAAGTATCTCTATTTACAACAAAATTTAGATCTTTGGGGTCTTAATCTTAATTCTGACAGCCTTAGCTTGAGTGTAGTTCTCCAGAGCTTCAGCACCCATTTCTCTACCAATACCAGATTGCTTGAAACCACCGAATGGAACATTTTGATGGAAATCGTTATAAGTGTTAATCCAGACGGAACCAGCAGATAATCTGTCAGCAACATAGATGGCCTTGTTAATATCTTCAGTGTGGACACCGGAACCTAAACCGAAATCGGAATCGTTAGCCTTGGTGATTAATTCATCAATATCCTTGAATGGCAAGATGACACCGACTGGACCAAAGATTTCTTCTTGAGTTAACTTGCTGTCTTGAGGAACATCGTAGAAAAGAGTTGGTTTAACAAAGTAACCCTTAGTACCAATTCTCTCACCACCAGTTAAGATCTTTAATGAAGATTCTTTACCAGCCTTGATGTAATCCAAAACGGTTTGGAATTGATCTGGAGTAGTTTGAGCACCTTGGAAAACACCTTCTTCGAATGGGTTACCAATCTTTAAAGTTTCAACAGTAGCCTTGAATTTAGCCAAGAAAGCAGCGTACCATTTTTCATCGGTAGCTTGAACGTAAATTCTGGAACCAGCGGAACAAACTTCACCACCGTTGAAGAAAATACCCTTAATCAGGTTTTGAATAGTTTGCTCTTCATCACAGTCCTGGAAAACGATATTTGGAGACTTACCACCTAATTCCAAAGTAACCTTCTTGATGGTCTTAGCACATTCGGTCATAACGGTCTTACCAACATCGGTAGAACCAGTGAAAGCAACCTTCTTGATCAATGGATGGTTTAAGATAGCATTACCACAGCCTCTACCAGAACCTGGAATAACGTTAACAACACCAGCTGGGAAACCAGCTTCCTTGATCAACTTACAAGCATACAAGTTAGACAATGGGGTGGCAGAAGCAGGCTTCAAAACCATGGTGTTACCAGTAGCTAAAGCTGGACCAATCTTCCAGGAAAACATTAATAATGGGAAATTCCATGGAGTAATGGCACCACACACACCCAATGGCTCTCTCTTAGTGTAGGACATATGGTGGTCATCGGTAACAATAGATCTACCGTCAAGTTTATCACAGTAACCAGCACAAGATCTCAGGTATTCAATAACCAAGTTGACATCGAATCTTGAACAGAATAAAGACTTACCGTTATCTAAAGATTCAACTTGAGCTAAGATTTCTCTATCTCTGTCCATCAAGTCAGCCAACTTGTAAATGTATCTGGCTCTAACAGATGGCTCAGTGAATCTCCAACTTTGGAAAGCCTTGTGGGCAGCTTGAACAGCAATATCGACATCTTCTTCACCAGCTTGTTCCAAGTCCGCTAATTTGCTTTCGTCAATTGGTGTGGTGACTTCAAAAGTCTTACCGGATTTAGCAGCGACAAATTCGTTGTTGATGAACAAACCAGTTGGCTGTTCTGCAGTTGTGTTAATGATTGGGAAAGTTAAGGTCTTAGAAAAGGACATCTTTGACAAGTTTCTTGAAAGTATGAGTGGCGAAAGAAGTTTCATACTGGAAGCCCGCTGACCACAATTTTAAACACAAGAAGGAAAACCTAGATGTATTTATACCGATTTGTTGGAAAAAGGAAAAGAGCTATCGGTGCTCTATATAGTAAATCCTAAATCCTAAACCGTAGACCGTAGACCGTAAAACCGTCCACTCCAATTGTTGGGGATCCCGACGCACCCCTACTATCGGGACACGCACCCCCATCTTCCCGGGTCGCATTAGAAATCCTCTGCCTGTGACTAGACCTTTTTCCATGGGGCGTGCGGTGGAGCAAAACCTAGCATTTATCATTTTTATTCTCGCTTGTGGGTGAGTTGAACTCCTTAACGCCATCATTTTTCAAGGATATCAAGGATATATATATATATTCAAGAACTGCTCTTAGGGTGTATATACCCCCCATGTTTTTTTCTTGGGGTGCTAGAAGTAGAAGTGTCCCGCCCACCAATTGACGACTGCTACCATCTACCATATCTACCATACATTATTTGGTAAGAGGTATAGACGATCGTCTATCTCCAGTGTCATCGCCGCCAGTACCAGCCAATCACGGGATTCATTAGTCAGATAGGAACTCTGTCTGGACAGACAGAGTTCCCCACAATTTCAATTTCGGTTCCAGTTTTTCCAATTCGCCGTCGTTTCCTGAGGGTGGTGAGGGTGTGTGGGGGCGGCCTACCCCCCCCCCCCTCAGGATTTCCCTCAGGATTTGCGTGTGCACCCCCCGTTAACTAGCATACAAACTCTCAAGTGTATTTATGTATGTATTCAGATTCAACATGGGAGCATGGGAAGCCCTTAATTCATTTTCAAGGATTATATCGGTATGTTGTAACGCATCTCTTCCCCAGGTGGCGGAGCTTATGGCAGAGCTTAATTTCTGGTGCTTTCTGATTCAGATGAATCGTGATCGCATCCGGCAGCGATTACTAATATAGTAGGGAAGGAAGACACACAGGTTATACTACGTGACCATAATCCTGTATTAAATTGACTAGATCTAAGGGTAATAAATAGGTGTAGCATCAACTGATATACTTCAATCCAGGTTGAGGGTTCATTTTTAAAAGGGGTATGCCCGATCTTCCATCTGGGAGGGGGATCTATTGGTCGACCGATAAATTAAAGAATCGATACAGCATGTGGCCGATCCGACCAATAGCGTTACTAGTTTGGCGAACCATGTTGGTTAACTTTGATCGGAATCCTTAAAGTCCAACGACTTAGTTCAGGTACTCCGGTAGGAAGCGGTAAGCGAAAAGAGGTTGCTTACGTTATTGTACGTTTTACGTACAACCTATAGCCTTTAGTACCTATTTCCGCCCAATAGTTAGATAAAACCAAAAAGTAAATCAAATGTCTAGGTTTCTTTGTATTTACGATACGTTCGTAAATACAAAGACTCAATTGAATGCATATGGTACACAGGATCAGTATTGTATAGAAGTACACCCAATTGGGCAGTAATTCATGGAATGTCTCTTGCTCCGTCGGAGCTTCCATCAGTCTTGCTAGCAGAGGTTTCTTAAATTAAATAAATAAATGGTGAGCCATAGCTAACGTGATCATCATGTTTGGAATCACCACTTTAGTTAGATATTCTTCTAGAATTTGAAGCATCTCTATTCGCCAGCAAGAAACTCCGAGTAATAGGTAGGTTATCCTTATGATTAGAATCAGCTAGACACCTCTTCAACTAGGATGATCTTAAATTCGATAATTTCGATGAGATGAGCAAGCTACCCGAGCTAGATT
Organism: Ambrosiozyma platypodis; assembly: GCA_030557395.1. Taxonomy (NCBI): domain Eukaryota; kingdom Fungi; phylum Ascomycota; class Pichiomycetes; order Pichiales; family Pichiaceae; genus Ambrosiozyma; species Ambrosiozyma platypodis. The sequence continues at coordinate 204,428 of JAKTPC010000004.1, read as the reverse complement.
TGACTCAACTACAGCCATAGATGGAGGCACTAAATTCACTCCGTATGCTGTGATATGAGTGATTAACTGTGATTTATCTTCAGCCATATCTCCGATAATTTAATTGACTAACAAATTGCAAATGCTAACCTGTTTCATGATGGAAATCATAGGATTGATAGATAGCATTTAGAAACAACTTTCACTAACTCCACTGAATTTCAATCAAAAGCAGCAAATCCTCCAAAATCTGTGGAAAGCCCTGGCTCTGTATTTACTAGGTAGTGGTATTTTGGGCCTGAATTATTTCTTGATTTATACATATATATATATACGTTAATATTAACGGAAAAACGTAGGTTTTCAACTTTTATCAGATAGCTGGAGTAATTGCCGATTGAATCCCCAGACGTCGGCTTCGGCGGCACCTGCGCTGCCCTGCTGTCATCAAGACAAGTCTGCGACGCGCCTCGACTTCGCTTAATTCAAGACCACTAACCGATTTATTGATAGAGAGAATAGATAGATAGATAGATAGATAGATAGATATAGATAACAACAAAATAAAAGAAAAACAACCACCTCTTTACTTTCTCTCCCATACTTCCTCTCTTCCCCCCCTCTCTCTGATTCACAATTACAATCAAAGTCATTGAAGAATGACTGTCGCCAGCTCTCTAGATGTAGGTCTATTCGAAACAGGAATTGTATGTTATCTAACCGTTTTGTCAACTCTTATCCTATCCACATGGCTATATACTAACACTTTTTTTTTTCTTTAACTCAACTGTGATAGGCTATATCTCAACTCCAAAATAAGTCAAATTCGATATTTCTAGAATTCCCTCAATTTCCCACCCTTCCCGAATCATCTACGATTAAGGAACAGCCGGATCAAAAACAGCAACACAAATCGGCATCTGGAGCTGTTGATGATTTGAAAGTGATTTCAAATTTCAAATCCGCAGTTACAAAAGGCCTAGTTCCAAATAAAACTGTTAATCTACAATCCTTACTTGGTTGGACTAAAATTGGTTTTGGTGGGGTTTTAATATTTGTTTCAAAATCAGATCAAATCGTTGATGATAAAGACATTTCTTTGAACATTTATAAAGTTTCTGATGTCGTATTGATTCCGATGAACTATAAACAAGCTTTAAAAGTCTTTAAAAGATTGGAAAGAAAGGTTAAGCAAGGCAGTAGTAGTAGTAGCGGTACCGGTACGGGTACCGAGAAAGACGAATTATTAGAAACTGAAGATGATGAAGAGTATGAAGAAGAATTAAATGGATCACTAGACGATATTGAATCCATTTTAACAAAGCCAGATATTATATCTAATGCTTCTCCACCACCATCTATGCCTCCTTCCGCTACCGCTACTGCGACTGGCAATTTCAGTGTCACTAATTTTGGTATCTTGGCAGATTCGTTTAAAGCTCGTCCTAAATTAAGTTTAAATGATGAAAACATATCAACTCCGAAACCGATGCCAATTGTAGAGCAGCATAACGATGAGATTGAAACTAATTTTGATAGTTTTAGACACCACAAAACTTTTGATGAAGCTAGATCAATCTTAAGCTTTAGATCAGGGACCATTGATCCTTCTTCTTACAGTTTCCCTATAAATACTTGTGATACATCAAGATCAAATGGCTACACAATGTCAAACTCCTTATTACGAAAATTGAAAAGAAACCTACGTCTATACTTAAGAACATCTGGATTTTATTTTAGTTCCACCACAGATTTAACTAGTAAATTTAATTTTGAAAATGGCCTTGTTCATCCAAGAGTTGCCGATACTTATAAATCTCTCCACAAACATGACTCTACATTTCTTTGGAATCGTCATATAATGAAACCATTTGTAGAACAATTATTGGACTACACCCATGATAATCACTTACTTATTACACCCCTGATATGTGGATTTGTCGACGCTTTTGATTTAAAGTTGTCTAATAAAACGGATAACAATGAGCTTAATAGTCAATTAATGCTATTATCAAAAAGAAGCACCCTACGCTCAGGTTTACGCTATATGAGAAGAGGTGTGGATGATGATGGGAATGTTGCCAACTTTGTTGTTACTGATCAATTTTTAATTATCAAGAATAAAAATGATGATACGAAGAACACCACCACCACCATTTTTGAAAAGTATCGAATTTTAAGAGGTTCTATTCCTCTATTTTTCCAACAAGACTCATCGAAATTACAACCAACTCCAACGATTCAAAGAAATTTGGAGCAAAATAAAGAAAAATTCCGGTTACATTTCAATAAGCTAACCCAAGATTTTCCTGATATAACATGTATTTCTCTTATTGAAAAGAAAAGAAGAGAAAAAGAACTAGGTGAATTATTTCAAAAGATTTCAAAAGAAACTGCCACAAAATTTGTATGGTTTGATTTTCATTCAGTTTGTACCAAAATGAGATTTGATAAAGTTGAACTATTGTTAGATGAAACAATCGAATCCTCCACCTCCTCCAACAACGCTACCGTTGGCGATAATTTAATACATCAATCATATGATGGTCCAAATACAACACAAACAGGTTATTTCAGAATCAATTGTATTGACTGTTTAGATAGAACAAACATAGTTTCAAAATTTATTTGTAATAAAGTCTTAGATAAACAAGTTGACGATTTGAATTTAACTATCATCAATAAATCGGAATTTAGGGTTAACTATTCAAATTTGTGGGCAAATAATGGTGATTATATAAGTACACAGTATGCTTCAACAAATGCACTGAAAGGTGACTTTACTAGAACTGAACAAAGGAAATATACAGGTATTTTAACTGATGGATTGCTATCACTTTCGAGATATTATTATGGATACATTACTGATTTTTATAGACAAGTTTTAATTGATTTTTTATTAGGAAATGTTAAAGAAGATATGTTTGAGCAATTTGAATCGTCACTAACGAATTTAGATCCAAATTTAACCCATGAACAAGAAATTAAGCAAAAACTGGTTTTGGATAACACAATTCAAGTGATTAAGTTTAATGAAAATGAAAATCTAATCGAAAATTGGTGGATTGAATCAAATATCAGATTGAACGAAGTTAGAAAATATCCTATGAAAAGTTGTATTTTTATTTTAACAAATTTGAATATTTATCTATGTGATTTTGATGAAAAGAAAGGGATAACACTTATAAGAAAGATTGCAAATAACGATATAACTAAATTGAATTATGGGCATTATTATATTGATATAACTTCAAAGATATCAAAAAATCCAATGAAAAATATTGGCTTGCGTTTTTTTTTTAAAAATTATTCTACAACTACAATTGAATTAGATTTAAAGAATTTTGATCAAAATGATTATGATATCTCATTAGATGAATTGTTCAAATTACATACAAAACAAACAATAACTCATGAATTTGAAAATGAAAATGATAATGAATCCTCCTCATTATCGATTAGATTTCCAAATACATGTAATTATGCAAAAGTTAAAAATACAATGAAATTAATCTCTAAATTTTGCTATCTTGCAGAACTGGAGAAGGGTGATATCGTATCATTTGAAGATGCTAAGAAGGATACACCCCTTTGGAAAGTTATCGATCATGAGTTTAAAAGGTTTATTTGGGCTTAGAATTTAGAACCAATGCTGTTTTGTATTATATGTATGACTTGAATATTTGGGATTTTGGGGTATATACCTTAAATATGATCGTATCGAATTAAATTGGATCTCCATTGAAGTAATATATCGGTCTCAAAAGTTAGATCATCTGGTCGGCCCAGTCATAATCTCGGCAGAAGGAAAGTTTTGCCATTTTAAATTATTTGCATGTGCATTATACTTATATTTTTTTGTTAATTCCTTCTATATAGTCGATCTTTTAATAAATTACATAAATTATTTAACATTATAGGAATAATTACTGTAGGAGATCGATCATGTGAATATCATGAAATCAATAGAATCGGGTAGGAATATCCTTGTAATCAAGATTATCTATCCTTAAGATAGAGAGATACGTATGTTGTATAATTTTAATGTCAATTAAGAGTATTGACACATGCTTTAAACTGAAACTGAAATTGGAGTTGAAATTTCAATATCTTATGAACTCCTTTAAAAGTTTTATAATCTGCATGAACTGTTGAAAGAAGGGTTTAAATGTTAAAAATAATTTTTGAACTCAATTTTATAGAACTAAAATTAGAAACTTAAATACCCAGACCGCCGTTCGCCAAAAAAAAAAAAAAGTGTTTATAAGCCCTATTATAATAAATTGCCGCAGTATGTGTCTAATTAAATGAGCTCCATCAGCGAAGATTCCGCGTACATGCACATGAATGAATGAACGAATTAATGATCAATTTTAAATCCATCGATTTGGAGCAAATGCACTCACTCAAATCCTTAATTAATTTATGTTATGGCTCCTTTTTTCTTTTTTTTTTGGGTAGCTATGCCTTTATGCCTTTTTAAAATAGTGATTGATGGGTAAAATATCTAGTATTCGTGAAGAAAGGGTGAACTGCAAGTCGTGCAATTTGGAATTTCCTCTGGGAAAGCGGAAAGCGGAAAGCGGAAAGTGACAAGAGTACTCCAACAAACCCAAAATTTAACTATGAAATTTTAGTAACGATTAATTAAATATATAGAAGGTATCTCTATTATGTAGATGAATTATAATCATCGCACCACCAATTTGGTAACCACCAGAGGAGAGGCAACCGAATCCTAGTTTTACAGTCCTACGAGTTGAAGCAGGAAATCCTGAAGGTTGGCTCTAAACTACTAGAAATACGTACGTGCGTAACTAAGTTGCAACCTATTTATGTTTTCTTTTACTTCATTTCAAGGGCATCGAATATATTCACTATAACTGCAATCGAAAACCAAATATCAAAAGCGTGATCTATAATAACCCCCACCCCCCTATAAACTGCATACATATGTGAGTGGGAACGTTCGATCGTTACCCCAGATGCTGAATTTTTAGTTAAAAAATGCATAGGTACAATGATCTATATATATATACAGAATTCTACATATGAATTCCAATGAAATTTGATCTGGCTAAACATATATAATTTTCTGAACTTGATTATATCTTGCATATTGTGACAATCGAAGAAAAGACTTGGGTTAATAAGCGATCGTTCGATCATCATCACGTTAAAATTCCACTCAAGTCTCGTTAAGAACTAAGCATACCTCATGAGACACTATATAGCTTTAAGTGAATATATGATAAATTCTTCATCATAAGCAGGAAATCGTATATACGATACGATACTGTCCAACGCAGCTTTTTTTTTTTATAGTTCAAATGCTTGTTGTGTGCAATCGCTAGAGAGAGATTGGAGAGGTTCAAATCGAGTTAATTTGAAGCTGAAATTCCCGTAAATCACTCTGCTCTGTAATTAGGTCACTGCCGATGATCAATATCATTTTATGATTTCTTATCAAGGCTGCCTGCTTGATTAATCTTTTACAAAAGTGAAAAAATTATCCTTTATGAATCTCAATTACAGAAAATCTACAAGAATTAAGTTTAACTTAGAACAGCTAAGTCCATCTATACTATGGTAGATGTATGTGAGTCGTTCTCCCTCCACTATAAAATTTTTGATTTGGTGACAGCTGGGAAGGCTTCAAATTCGAGTCCATTGAAGCAACTAATTGCCGCATCCTCTAAGTCCTCGGCCGCGACCGGACTGGCAAATCAATTTTATATAGAGCTATCCAAGAAAAGTGCTGCTAAACCGCGAATCGCGAACTTATGTGTGTTTTGGTGTGTCCCAGAACAGAAGGTGGTAAGAAGGTGCGGCTGCAGGACGAAAACAGACACGCAGCACAGCCCGGGAAAACCATATTAATTCGTTGCTTTGCCAATTTCCAACTTCCAGTTTCCCCTTTCCTTCCAATGTATAAATACCTCACCATTTCCCTTAACTTGATTTTTTAGTCAGTTGATTCTGTTTCTTCTGGATCTATAGTTTTTCACATATTTCTTACTCTCAAAATGGACGCAGAACAACAATTAGGTTACAGCCCAGCCGCTGCTAAGTCTTCCAAGTTTGGCTTGTCTTATGGTTTAAAGAACCATTTAATTGCCGCCAGTGGTGAATTCATTGGTACTTTTATTTTCTTATGGTCTGCTTTTGTCATTGCTCAAGTTGCAAACCAAGATGAAACTTATAAAACGACCGGTTCTAACCCAGCCAAGATCATTATGATTGCCTTTGGTTTCGGTTTTGGTGTTATGGTTGGTATCATCTTAACTTCTAGAGTTTCCGGTGGTAACTTGAACCCTGCTGTCACTTTAAGTTTAATACTTGCCAGAGCTGTGTCTCCAATTAGAGGTTTCATCATGATTATTGCTCAATTGGTTGCAGGTATGGCTGCTGCCGGTGCTGCTTCTGCTATGACCCCTGGTGAAATTGCATTTGCTAACGGTTTAGGTGGTGGTGCTTCAAGAACTAGAGGTTTATTCTTGGAAGCCTTTGGTACCTGTATCTTGTGTATCACTGTTTTGATGACTGCTGTTGAATCATCCCATTTATCCAACTATGCTCCAGTTTGCATTGGTATCTCTTTATTCATTGGTCACTTGATCACTATCTACTACTCTGGTGCTGGTTTAAACCCAGCCAGATCTTTCGGTCCATGTATTGCTGCTAAATCATTTACTGACTATCACTGGATTTACTGGGTTGGACCAATCATTGGTTCTTTAATCGCCTTCGGTATCTGGCAATTCTGGAAATTATTAGATTACGAAACCTGTGTTTGTGAAGATGAAGAATAGATTCATTTAATCAATTTTCAATTTGATTAAATCAACATTCCATTAGCATTAAATAATTAATTCACAAAGCTCAATTGCTAGCAAAGCCGTCGCTACATTATCATTCGTTTTCATTTTAATCTTCTATATCCAAAACGATTGGGGTTTTCAAAACAATTGGAATCCCAATGAAGTATTCTTTTTTTTTTTCTCTCCTTAATTTATTTAATAATTTTATGACCTTTTAATATATAATCGTTCTAATTGTACCTTTGATTCAATATAATGTACCCTCCTCTGTACCTAATAAATGAATGAATGACCTGTATATAGTTTAGCGTGTTTTTACCTTGGTGCTTGGTGCTTGCTGCCCTTGAGAATTTGGATTTGAAACATGAAATAAAATTGATAATGCTGGCTCGTTTCGCTCGCTGGTATTATGTTTTGACTACATTCGGTAAGATTAGCACTGGTGGCTGGTGTTACCTGTGAAACAGCGCTGGTGGTGCAATACAACCACCTAGTCGGATTCTACAGACTGTATGGGGCCCTTCAGCATTGAGCACTGGCCCACCAATTTCCAAATTTCCAGTTTCAACTTCCTTAACGTACGTCTTCTTTTGTGGCTAATAATAGTAGCCTGTTCTATGTAATTTCCTGGACCGCTGTGAAAAAATATTAAGTAGGAGAAAAATATAATACTTTTTAGCTCGCTCACCCCACAAAGGTTCTCGAATCTCGTACCTAATTGCCCCTGGTCTATACACTAAGGAAGGTATAGAACAAATAAGACAAAATAAACGAGCTAAGGAAGATTTTTAAACTCCAGCGTAGGTTGAACTCTAGATCCCCTTAGGGAATTAAGAATTAATTAAGAACTAAGGCATGTACTTTGTATTTGCTGTAGTTGCAAAAACATATGCTTTTTTTGTTTCTTTTTTGAACTGAATTATGAATAACTATGTAAACAAAATTAAAATTAAAGTTAAAAGGTTCCAAGAAAGCTTAATTAAAACAAATTACATATGTACAAGAAAATTAATTAAGCAGAAAAGCTAGCGTATAAGAGTGCGTTATCTGATTTGGCTTATAGATCAATCGATATCTTTTGATTTAGAGTCTTTTAACAAGATTTTTATGTAATCGTCAAAAATATATACATATATAAGTAAATTAATTATATTATAAAGGAAGAAGAATAATTAGATTACATAGAAAATTCTCGTATATTGGCGAGATCTAAAAATTTCGCCGTATACACTAGCTCGGCGGTCATTTTCGAGCCACACGGGAACTATCGACTCTAGATTTTTTATATAGCTAGTAAGTATACTTCAAGTAAGGATTGCTTGTTTTTTTTTACGTTTGTGAGGTGATCGAGCGTATTAGTTACAAAGGAGAGAGGGAAATATATATAAATGAGCAATCAAAGCTTGGTGAAATGAAGAAAGGAAATCTTTATCCAAAGGTACCTCTTACAAAGGCTCCTTTGAATATAACATTCGGGACGATCCTAAGCAAGGATTCCAAATAGTGATGTTTGTTTGAACGAAACTCATCAAACACATATACATATGTATTCAAAGTAATGTATGTATCAATTCTTAAATATTTCCTTATAGTTGATATGTACCTATATTCTTTCACTTGGGAAAAATAAAATGTAAAGAAAAAGATAACGGAAGCGAACTAGGACGGAGATCTGGTTTTGTGTTATAGCAAAAAACAAAAAACACAAAAAAAAACAAAAAGCCAACATTTAACACAAAGTGTTCAAAATTAAACTCTATGCAAGTAATTTGGAGCTAGCTTGTGTATATTTTAAAGCTATACTGGTAATAATGCGATACGAAGAAGTAATTTTGAGTTAATTGAACAACTGGGGGGGAGGGACCCCATATCGAAATACAGTGACTCTAGATTCCAGTCAAATGAATGCAGTACAAGTTCATTTTTAGGTATTGGTATTTAGTCCTTTGATTATACAAGATTCTTGTGAATTAACAGAGATCATAATTTATTAGAACACCATATCCCCGAATTCTTACAGTGTTCATCAGATTGCAACAAAGTAATATCAATAATGACTCAAACCTATTCTTGTCCAACTTTCAACTTCCAAGAGGTCAAATAAACAAGACCCAGTACAACAGAAACCATCATATCTCTTCAAGCACCACTTATTAAACTAAACTCTGGCCTTTCAATTCCATCACTAGGTCTAGGAGTCTCACAATCACCTGCAGACATCGTTGCTAACATTGTATTGAAACCATTGCAACTAGGTCATAGGGACATTGACTCAGCCATAGGATACTTTGACAAACAAGCAGTAGCTGATGCTATTACCAAATAGATTTTGAGAGAATCCATCAACTAACAAAGAATCAGATGTTCTTAGAAAAAAGGCTAGGCTGATTCATTTTCAGTCAGGTTATGGAAAGAGACATTCTACTTGGAAAGTGTCGAATCAGGTAAAGACAAATCAATTGGTGTTTCCAATTATGGTATTAAGCATCTAAAGAAATTATTATCATATCCTGAATTGCATCTGTGGTTATTACGTCCTGAATTAACTCAATTCTTACGTGATGAAGGAAGCGTATAGTCCTTTGGCTAGAGGTGAAGCTGGTAATCAGAAGATCAATGAATCACTGATTAAGGAACTAGCAGATAAGAATAAAATCAGTAATGCACAGGTTTTGATTGCCTGATCTTTATCAAAAGGTTTTATTACTTTGCCCAAAACAGTTGCTAAGTTGAGGTTATTACCTAACTTGCAAAATTTAGAAATTAAACTATCTGAAGACGATATTAAAAAATTGGATGGATTGGATGAGTATGGTGTCACCGGTTGGGATCCCACTGTCTATCCTCTTGATGATGAAAAGAAATGAAAGCACTTGGATATATATTTTCTTTTAGTCATATACTTTCTAAAAATATTGCAGTTTACTATTATATAAAAGAAACTAAGAAATCCGTTGTAGCAGTAAAAGAGTAGCAAACAAAAAAGCGTCAATTCCTTATTTAACTGGGTGGAACTTAAAGTATTGAGTAAAGACATCTTCAACACTCTTTTCAACAGGAATGAATTCATAACCTCCAGCCTTTTCAACAACATCAGAAATATCATACTTTGGTGTACTGGTTTTAAGTAATTCTTCACTAGATGATGGGTCACCTTTAGCAATCTTGCCCTGAACCTCAGGGAATTTTTCATTTAAAGTATCAGCAACGTTTTGAGTTGTTAAAGGACCTGCAACAATGAATTGTCTTTGTTCAGCTAATTTTTCATTTTCTAAAGGTAAAATATGGAAAGCAGCAACATCTCTAACATCAGCAGCTAGGAATAAAGCTTGAGTTAATGGGGTAGTTAAAGTTGGATCAAGTTGGAAAGTACTTTGCAAGACAGCATTAGAAGTGTTTAGAACTTCACCAACACTGAATTCAAATAATTGAGGACCTAAAACATATGGTGGGTTAACGGTAGCTAACTTGAAGTTAACTTTTTCAGTCTTGACAAAATTTCTAGCTGCCTTTTCAGCTTCAGTTTTAGAAACACAATAAGCATGATGTTCATTTGCTGTAGCTTCTTCCCAAGACATTGGGTTCCAAGTAGTTGAATAGTGAATAGTCTTCAAAATTTGGTCGTCCTTTTGCATAATGGCAGCAAATGAAGAAGTAACAACGACATTGGTAACTTGAGGAGCGTAAGCCTTGATACCTTTCAACATGTTAACAGTACCATTGACAGCAGGGTTCAAATATGCATCTTCCATATTTTTATTCAAACCAAAGGAGAATGGAGAGGCAGTATGTAAAACGGCAGTAACTTCCGGGTGGTTCTTTAAAGCATCGTCAAAGGCACCATCTATGGACATATCTGGAACCACTTCATAAGATAATTTGCCAGTTGGGTATTTCTTAGCAAATGCATCCAAGAATGGTTGAGCTTTAGATTGTGATCTAGCTGTACCGATAACCGAGTAACCTTTGGCTAATAGTTGGTCAACGACATGTAATGCAATGAAACCAGTTGCACCTGAAACTAAGACTGTTCTTGGAGAAGACATTTTGTATTTTTAATTGAGACAATTAAACGATGATTTTTATCTACAGTGCTGGTGGTTCAAGCATATTTTAGAAAAGATTGGTAATTACTGATTTATATAGAATTTTCCCGATGGAGCAACTTCGGCTCGGCAAGTAACTTCAGCAATCTCAATTACAAATTAGTGAGAAAAGACGGCCTGGAGTTAACCTGCAAAACCCGGCCGAGGGCTTTTTCCAAGTTTCTCTTTCTTTCTTATGATATCACTATGTCTGCATTACTTAAATGTTGTTTCAGTTAATTAGTAATGTATATACTATTTCTAATCTTGGATGGTTCTAGAAATCAAATTAATGAAGTGGTGGCATACTCAGAAGATAATTGATTATGGGCCGGAAGAATAAATGGATCAATTAAGCGAAACTAAAAAGCCATGTAAGACGCGTCGAGAAACGTCGATTGATCTTTGAAATTGCGAATCTGCTTTGAGGTGCCTAATGAAAGTTGAATATTGTAAACTTCTTAGATCGAAGTCAGTGTTCAAAATTAGCGGAAACTCGGAATTTGAGAATTCCAACCATATTCAAAAATATGAATTTATAAAGATTATTACAATTGAAAACCTGGAATCAAAATTTGAATCTTACAATTCACATATTCAAAAAAATTACAAAAGTCATCTAGCTATCATTAACATTCCTGCACTTCTGTACAAAGCAATGATCTGATCTAGCTCAGTCGATAGTGATATTGTAGACATTAATTCAAGGATGGTAATCTTATAGTATGTGAAAATGAGTTTCGCTGGATACCTGAATTTTATCAACGAGGGTCGTATCAAAGTTTCCCAAATATATATGGATATCCAGTGTTTGTGGTCTACAAGGTAAAACTGAAAAAAAAAAACATGCAAATTTCGTTTTGGGAAAGAAATTATCTTCCATAGCGTATATAAGCTCTTTGCAAAGCAGAAATTGGTATGGTGGGAGCTTACAACATGCTCCATGCTTTGATTACCGAAAAAGTAATCAAGAATGGAATTATTTCTAAGGAGGTGTTGAAGGTCCAACCGAACTGATATGACCTCTTTAACAATAGGAATCAGTTGATATTAGGAAGTGTAGTTTCAACATTTGGCTCTTCTGTGAATTTTTTCTTCAATCAATAGGAGTGATGAAATGAACTACAATGATCTTTCAGAGAACAAGTTTCTCTTGGATGACAGGAATAGGTGTAAAGGACAAAGGAGACAATAAGCGATTGATATAACAAGCTAGCTATGAATGAAACTATTGAAAACACACGAAAAAATTACCCCCCAAACCAAAAAAAATAACTTGTAAAGGGCAAAATAAATAGATTATGAATAATTTAAAATAATCGAAACAAAGTTGGTAAAGATCAGAGTCGTTGTCTGTTAAATATAAACATACTTTTCTACAACTAGGTGATTACGTAAATGATTACTTACCTGAATCCAGATGGAGATGTTCATTTGAAGGCTTGCTTCTTATTTACATTATTTCAACCGTACACATCTGTGCACCATTAAACATCTGTAATTGCACGCTACGAACCGCCGCCTGCGGATGTAAACAAAACCAACAACAAACCAACAATCCCCATCCTAAACCTGTTTGAATAATCTATTGCTTTGGCATACACTAGCAATCACCCCCAATTCTATTTCAATGCCCACTTTACGTCGCTCCACTAGACTAGCATCCAAAAAGGATGAAGTCGAAACAGTTTCACTACCACCTAGAAAGAAGCAAAAGACATCATCTGCCAAAACTACAGCTCCTGCTAAAACAACAGCTAAGGCAAAACCTAAATCCGATGAAAAGCCAAAAAATGAAACTTCTCAAATTGAAATACCCACCCATACCGCTGAGGAAACCACCTCCAAGAAATTAAAAAACTTGAAAGTCGGCGATAAATTACCCTCCAAATTTACTTTAAGCAACCAAGACGGAAAATCTATAGATTTAGCTGATATTGCATCTCAGTCTCATGTTTTAATTTTTTTCTTGTATCCAAGAGCTTCAACTCCTGGTTGCACAAGACAAACTAAAGGTTTCAATGAGAATTTTGAGGAATATCAAAGCTTCACAACTGACGGAAAGAAAATTACCATATTTGGTTTAAGTGCAGACTCAGAAAAAGCACAATTGAATTTCAAGAAGAAGTTAGGATTACAGTTTGACCTATTGAGTGATCCGGGGAGAAAACTAATTACAATATTAGGAGCCAACAATTCCGGAAAAACCACGAGATCTCATTTTATTTTTGTTGATGGTAAGTTGGCTGAAACCGCAATTAAAATCAGTCCAGAGCAAAGTATCAGTAGATCATTAGAATATGTTCAAGAGATTGTTTCCAGTGATTCTTCTTCAAAGGAAGACTCAAAATCCGTCATCGTCAAAAAAGCAAAAACTAAGAAAGAGACCAAACCTGCAGGTAAAAGAAACGCCAGAAACAAAACTGTTGTTGAACTTGATTAGTTTTCTACACCATCTTTTAAGCGGACTTTTAATTTGCTTTTGATTTTTTTCGTTCTCTCTGCACTTGTGCTTAATACTTCACCCACTTTTCTGTTTTCCATATTTAACTAGCAAGTTTTATGTTTTTCTTTTCTTCTTATTTACTCTTTTTGCTTTAGCGAGCTGCTTGAATTTTCTTTGTTATTCATTCATTATGCTGCTGATCAGTGATTGTGTTTTTCACTTTTTTTTTTATGTATAATATTGTTCATGCGTTGTATACTTTCTAGTTTTTGTATCAGTCAATATTCCCCAAGTTACGTTTCCTTTTATTCTCGCCTTATAGTATTGAATAAATCGGCCACCTAGTATGAAGTGAATAAGCAGGGTGTACTAAGTGTGCAGTCACAAAAAAGTTTGAGCATTTTAGTAAGGATACTTATTGAACACGACCACGACCACGCCAAAGAAACATAAATATCAGAAGGTTTGATTGAATATACAAGCAACGGAGCATGATATTTAATTAGAAAAACCAAAAGTAAAAACGGAATTACAACAATATATGCGAGCAGCAGTAGCTGATATGCAGGAGCAACTTCGGAGCAGTGCTTCCAGAAACGATATATATATGGCTGAAACCCCTCATGATGAAATAATTATATGTATAGTACATACAGGGGAAACCTAATAGTTAATAATATTTTGTGATCTTTCACTACCTGCAATAATATAATTGCTCAAAGCTAAACGTATAAACGAATATTGCAATTATATACATACATTAGCTATATCAATTAGGCGAGATATATCAACTATTATGAGTATCAAACTAGGTAACTGAATAAATACATATATGAAATGAAATTAATACTCCATATGTTACTGCACGACCCGGGCACAGCTATAATGAGAATGAAACATACAACCATACAACCATACAACCAATTGAGATCTATTTCCTTCACTTGTACTTTCACATATATATATATATATATCTCGCTTACATTATACTTGTGGTCCGGAGCACACCCGATCATTAGTCCGTATGAATCGTAGAAAGCCTTAGATCGACGTGCGATAACCTTTTAATTTGAATCACTACGTTCTTGGACTACTTCTTTTCATTAACTTTAACAGTTGTGCATGAGGTCAAGGATAACCAGTTACCAAAACAGCCGGTCATTATAACTTGATGCAAAGGATAATGATAATCACCTCCATTTATGTATGAATGTGGATGTGAATGTGAATCTTTCTAACAGGTAGATATTGACATCTAGAAATAAATATAGGAATGAGACAAACTAATCCCAGATCTGGACACACAATACCCCATGCATACATGCATGCACCAAACCGCCCGGTGGCCCTTCCTGGCGGCAGATCTGAGATGCGAGCCATTGATCTGTCCTGAGCGAAAATTACCGTTGCACGTCTCGGACCAGCTCATCTCACACGCCTCGGTGTGGGTGGAGTTAAACAGTTATTATGTATGTATATATATATGTATATGTATATGTACCAGCTTAAAAGAGCTGAAAGTTTGCCTGTTGGTCTAGTGAGTGTCTTACAATAGAGATCAGTAGATATATTCTACCCTAATGGACTTAACTTAATAACTTTGGTTAGTACTGGCACCCAGCCTACCTATGGTGACACATACCCGGAAGTTGGTTCTAATAATCTATTGAATTATAGTGTAGCTGAACGAACGTCATCGGCTAAGGTCCACAACCTTAAATACGGGAATCGATGATCATGACAGGCTGACAGCCCACGACAGTTACCTCTCCGTATCAACCGTCCTACTTTACATCATATAGAGTTCTTGTATCTGGATCATTCCCCTGCCAACATATCAGTTGCCCAGAGTTCATGCAGAACTACTAGTGCAGTAGGTAGTGGGAGAACCTGGGAGCGCTAACTGGGTTATTTACACATTATAAATGACAAATGACAAATGACAAATGACAAATTACATTACAAATTACAACACAAATTATAAATTACAACTTGCAAATTAACTCAGGCAACCACGCATGCTAAAGATTGCTTAAATACCATCCATACCATATGTCCTAATATCCTAGGATCAGAGAGTTGGCACGAGGCGGCGGCAACGTTGAGCGTGTAAAGTTGGACGTAAGATGGCCCAGCTGGTGGAGCGAGGTAGTCACTTATGTCCCACTGCTCAGATTCCTGGTCGATTCAAAATCTCCAATAGGACATTGTACTCTTCCTGAAAAGAACAACCATCCATCATGCTGGCCTTTATATATAAACAGGCATCCGCATTCCTGGATTTCTCTTCTCTCTTCTCGTCTTTTTGATGACTATTTCCTACCTTAATATCTACACGCTCTGTCTCATAGCGCCAACTACTCTCTTTAACTCCCATCTCCTGCCCTGTCGTTTCCCTCACTTGCAACATTCTTACTATAAGTACATAAGGTGATATACTAAAGAAACTTCTTCCTTACCCCCTCCATTATTCCATATTTGTCTCCATTATCAGGTTTTTCTTGCACTTTTTGCTGTCCAACCTCATACCAACCTGAAGTCCTTATCAAACAGTTTAATTAAACCTACCCTTCTCTTCGTACCGGGCCACAACACAGAGATACAGCTTTAGGTGATCCGTCTACTCATATCCAACCTCTCTACTCCGATTCCCATTCTTCCACAAGATAATGAACACTGGCGTGTCACAATATCAATATCAATATCAATATCAGAATCCTGCAATGGCCAACCATACAAGCAAAAAGAGCGACGTCCGGGATAAGAACGCCTCTTCTTCATCCAGATCAACTACATACCAACAGCAGGTTGTTTCTTCCTCTAATCATGGAAGACAGTCCTCATTGTCTTCCATACAACTCCCACAACTGTCCTACCCTTCGAGCACAACCTCTCTAACCCAAGGACGAAGCCCTAGTGCTGTCCCTAATCTAGATCCAAGTAGATCTCTAGGATTGTCCGGTTCGGGAAATTCCACTAACTTGTTACCCCCTTTCGTTGGCAGTTCTCCTCAGCAACCTACTGCCCCTAGTTACTCTCAACAACAATTACCAGAGTATGCTTTACCTAATCCTCAGCAATCATATCCTTATGCATCTCAGCCTCAGCAACAGTCTTATCAAACAACTACTACTACTGCTCCTGCTTCATCTGTGCAGTATTATCAAACTTCTTATTATACACAGCCAACCCAGCACTTACAAGCACAATATACACAACAAGGTTACCAGCAACAACAACAACAAGTTTACCAGTATCCTCAATCTTCTACGTACCCAGCTCAACAACAGCAAATTTATCCTCAACAGACATCTGGCCAACTGGTGCCTCAACAAGTGACTTCAACAACAACAACTCCGGTTCCAGAGCCAAGCTCTTACTATTATGGAGGTGCTCAACCGGCCAGTTATCCTCATTCACCAATTCGTCATTATAGACCTACTACACATTCAAGATCTCGGTCTAAACATCAATTTTTAAATCAATTTGTTTCATCTGGCCAACCTCAAGTTCTGCCTAAAAGCTCAACAGCTTGGTCACCTGAAGATGATAAACTCTTACGTACATTAAAAGAAGAAAAGAAATTAGGTTGGCGTGAAATTTCTAGTTACTTCCCTAATAGAACGTTGAACGCTTGTCAATTTAGATGGAGAAGAATTGTTATTGGTGTTGCTGCCGATAAAAGAAGTGATGATATGAAAAGCCCAATACAAGGCTCTTCATCACAATCTGATAGAAGTAATTGCGATGATAAAAATTCCAAGACAAATATCAACAATTTGATCAATTAGTGCTTTTATAAATTTGAAATAGTATAGACATTCCTTTTACCCCTTATTTCATCATACATCTTTTTTGTTCTTTTCCTTGTATTACAATATTTTTGCATCCAGGATTCTGTTTTCTTTTATTAATCGTCTCCGTAACTAATGCCCTCTCCTAAACATCTGACTTTTCAGCCAAGACTTAATTGGTGCATTGTTCGGGGGAAGCGGGGCGGATTGTTGGAAGTTGATTTTTTTGTTTTCCTTCTCTTTTTTAGCTAGTCCTGAAAAGCTCTCTTTTATACTCCTAATGCCTCTTATGCTTTCTTTGTTTTTTATCTGCATTTTTATTCGAACGTTTTTCTTGTTATATATGTTCTGATTTTCCTTTTTTTAATAGCTTTCTTTATCCCCTTTTTGTTGTTAACCTTTCATTCGCTACTCTTTGTTAATAGATTATATAAGGCATTTTTTCATGTTGTGTAGTTTTATTTAATCAATGGCACGTTACCTATCATAATATATGTGCTCACGCGGTTGTATTTGCATCCACTTGATCTCCGTAACTACCACTCTTTCGACTCATGAGAATTCATGAAAACTTGGATGTATTCTAACTGCAAGCTAATGCTTTGGATGCTTTGGATGCGCGTTTAAAATCAAGTTCAACACTCAAGGTTCATCACATGTAGATCTACTCAGATCGAGTGCCTCAACTCGCCGGTCGCTAAGTGGCCAGCCACAGCACAATTCAAGAAACTAAGGTTGCTTGTTTGGGTGTGTGGGTGGATCCCAATTTTATTTTAGGGCGTACGATTCAACAGTGTACTATATATATCGAGGATTACGTTGCATTACTCACTCACTTAGCACTAGCACTATGTAACAGCGTTCCGCCCCCGCCCCTCCTTAGTGTAGTTAAATTAAATTGGCCAAAGCCCAAAGGAGCTAAAAGAAAAGTATCTTTACAAACTACATTTTCTAAGGCTAATTATATCTATATATATATATTATTATATAGAGAAAGGGGTAAGAAGGAACAAACTGCCCTTGCACGAACGTATATGCCTTTAACGGAATGCTTTTAACCGTTAAAGGCTGCCGTTAGAGGCATACGTTTGTTCAAAGACACATAACCTAATAATAATCATTTTACTTCTTTTACTTTTACAAATTGTTGAATAAATAAATTGAAATTAATGTATCAGATGAGAACGTGTTTTTTTATTAAGGCAAGGAAAAGGTAACTGTAATAGAATTCCTAGACCAAAACGTATAAAAGAAAATAGAATACAAAGTAATGATAATCTCCTTAACGGTTGGACTTAGCAACTCTTTCTAATTCATCCTTCTTCTTGATAGCGTAAGAAGTGGAAGAACCCTTAGCAGCGTTAATTAATTCTTCAGCTAAACATTCAGCAATGGTCTTGATGTTTCTGAAAGCAGATTCTCTAGCACCAATGGTTAATAAAGCAATAGCTTGGTTAACTCTTCTTAAAGGAGAAACATCAACAGCTTGTCTTCTGACAGCACCGGCGGAACCAATTCTGGTGGTGTCTTCTCTAGCACCAGTGTTGACAATAGCATCAACAATAACTTGTAATGGGTTTTGTTCAGTTAAAACATTAATGATTTCCATAGCGTGTTTAACAATTCTAACAGCCTTTAATTTCTTACCGTTGTTTCTACCGTTCATCATTAAAGAGTTAGTTAATCTTTCAACGATTGGACATTGGGATTTTCTGAATCTCTTAGAAGCATATCTACCAGCAGTATGGGAAACGAAAACTGGTTGTCTGATTTGAATGTAATCGGTTAAAGAGATATCCTTGACGGTAACATCTTCAAAAGACCATTTGTTGAATAATTTAACTTCTTGAGCACCAACTTGAATTTCAGCTGGGATTGGAGTAGCTAATTCAACAAACTTGACTTCGACTGGTTCGGAGACAACTTCTTCTTCGATAATATCTTGGACTTCTTCTTGGAATTGTTCTTCAACGTCAGACATGATGATATATACTGTTGTGCTGTTGTGTAGTGAGCGTATAAGAGGGTTTTTTTTGATGTATGGAGCTTGAACAAGTTTTCAGTTTGAATATAGAAATCACTTTCTTTTCGCACTCTGGCTCTGGCGTGTACCAGCTAAAAGTTTTTTTGAAAATTTTGGGAGACGCGCGCTCTGATTGGCTCAATTTGTCCACGTGCTTGATACAAGGGCACAAAAATAACCCTCACTCAAACCGCGCCACTGTGATTTGCCACAATTTGCCCCATTTTTTCGACCAATGGGTCCTTTTAGGAAGTCTAAGTTCAGAAGTGCGTATATAAGCGCGACTACCCGTTGTCTCCATGATAAGAAATTATCTCCGTTATCAATTATCCGATCAACAACAAGGAACACTTACTTAGGTAAAAATGAGTAGCACCATCTGAAATCGCATTTGTTTGTTTGTTATCTGCTTATTTTTATTTCTTTATTTTTTTATTTCTATAACGTATACGTGAGCTTATTCCTGAAGTATCAGATTGGTATTGTCGTGGATCAAAATCCCAACATATTCTTAAAATTGAAAGTCACAGAGTTACATAATGAAGATAAAACAGAAACAATGAAAAACCTTTAAATTTATCTATCAGTTATTTAACTCTCGGTTTGCCGAAGTCTGTTATGAATTGAAACCATTTGAAACAATTGACTACTACGTTTATTGTAAAAAATGAGGTTGGGGGAGGTGTAGAGACGTGGCCCGATATAACCTGAGATTCTAATTTGATCCAAAATCCCCCAAAAAGAAAATAGCAAGTGCCAACAGTAATTTGATTAAGTTTAACTCAAAAGATGATTGAGTCTGTTAATTGCCTGCTGTCATAAATTTTGGTCAGCCAAGAAGTTTTCAGCGAATTCCTATTTGAAGCAGAATGGAGTCAAAAAAAACAAAGACAAATGATGGTTATCATTTGGTTTAAACAAGACTAAAAACATATTTGAGATTGTGATTATTTGGGGTGTGTCATGAACCTTATCCTGTAAACCTGGAGAGGAGAGTATGTAGAGTAAACAAGAGAGAGAGAAATTTGTTTTTTGGGGTAACGATCAGGCAACTCGATAGTGGCGGTGTTACATGCGCCACCTTAGATTCCAGAAGTCCGGTTGTTTCCCCGCGCGTCACATCAATGATCATCTTCTGGGTAGGTATCTACTGGCTTGACTGGAGTTTAAATACCATCCAATCACCCCCTCCATTTTTTGGTTTTATAATCCCACTTCACTTAAAAGTTTTCTTCTAATTTATACAATTTAATTCATTTTAATTCAATTTAGTCCTCAACCACAAATACTTTACACCTCAATGACTGCTGCTCATAAAATCACATTTGCAAACGAGGATAGCCTCCCAAAGCTACCCTTGCCTACCCTTGTTTCAACCGTCGAGCAAACAATGGCTGCAATTAAGCCCCTAGTCTCTCCAGATGAATACCAGTCTTTATTAGATAAGTCCATCGATTTTTTGAACTCCCGTCCCATCAATATTATCCAACAGCACCTACAAGAAAG
This sequence comes from Ambrosiozyma platypodis, assembly GCA_030557395.1. Lineage (NCBI taxonomy): Eukaryota > Fungi > Ascomycota > Pichiomycetes > Pichiales > Pichiaceae > Ambrosiozyma > Ambrosiozyma platypodis. Next base: position 183,774 of record JAKTPC010000004.1, on the reverse strand, counting down.
TTCAAACATTAATGGAAACTATCTAGATAGTCAAGGAATATCACCTACAACAGCTAACGTCTACGGTGAATTGAGAGGTAATACATTGCCAAGAAACCCTTTTTTTATCCTTGAAAATGACCCTTTGAAGTCATTTGCTCCAACCCAACATTTCAGAGCTTCAATTTTAGCTACTTCTGCTTTAAGATTTATTGTTTCTTTGAGACAAGAATTATTAAAACCAGATTGTGCCCCAAAATCAGGCAGAGCTCTTTCGATGTCTTCTTATAATCATTTATTTGGAACTTCAATCATCCCTTTCAACAATGGTGTCTCTTTGAAAACAACCAAAAATCCAAACGATTCAAGGCATATTATAGTTATGGCTAGATCCCAGTTCTATTGTTTAGAAGTTTTATCAGAAGATAACCAAATTTGGTTTACTAAACATGAACTTGCAAATATTATAAAGGAAATTATGGATCATTCCAATCATACTGATTTAATTGATAGAACTAGAAATGCTGTTGGTGCTTTTACAACTGAATTGAAAACAACTTGGAAGTATGCTAGATTAGCTCTGGAAAAATCAAATAAAGAGACTATTGATGTTATTGATAAAGCTTTATTTGTTTTATGTTTGGATCATGAATCTTCCCAATCAGAGCTAGGAATGGTTCAATTTGCTTCTCACGGCACATCAAAGATTGATGGAAGTGGTATCCAAGTTGGTACTTGTACCAATAGATACTATGATAAATTGAATATAATTGTCACTGAAAATTCGATTGCTGCCTGTGTTTACCCTGCTGCTGCAATGGATGGTACCACAGTCTTAAGATTTATCAGTGATATTTACACCGACTCTGTTTTAAGATTGGCTAGAAAAATTAATGGTAATAATTATACTTTATGGGGTGAAACCAATACTGTTCCAATTAACGATATAATTGAAAAACCTACTTTCTCTTTATTAAAATTCAATTTGACTCCAGAATTAAGAACTGGTTTACGTTTAGCTGAAACTAGATTGGCTGATATTATTCATCAACATGAATATATTTCAAGAAGAATTAATGGCTTTGGTTGGGCTTATATCAATGGGAAAATGAGATTACCCCCAGATTCAGTCATTCAAGCTTGTATTCAAATCACTTATTATGCTTTATATGGTAAGATGTGTGCTACAATGGAGCCTGTTACAACTCGTAAATTTAAAGATGCAAGAACAGAAGCAGTTTCTGTTCAAAGTGAGTCTATGGAAACTTTATGCCAAACTTTTATTTCTCAAGTTTCTGATAATGAAAAATGGACAGCAATGTTAAATGCAATTCATGAACATAAAGATAAAGTCGTTAAAGGCATGAATGGCAAAGGTTTTGAAAGACATTTATCCGCTTTAAGGTCTGCTTTTATCCAGCAAGAGATTTTATACACATTACATCCAAATGCTCCAAGAATCCCTGAATCTGAAGCTAGAGTCGCTCCTCCGTTCTTATTTGAACCTGCTTTAGAAAAATTATATAAACCAGAACTTCTAGTTGCTAATTGTGGTAATCCTGCTTTACATTTATTTGGCGTAACTCCTGCTATTCCAACAGGGTTTGGTATCGGCTATATAGTTAAGGATGACTCAATTTCATTTGTTGCTTCGTCTCAATGGAGACAAACTGATAGATTTTTAGATACTTTAACTAGTGTTTTCGATGAAGTAATAAGGGTTTGGAAGTCAGTTGTCTTACCTCAAGATTCAACAGTTACCACTGCAGGAGAATCTTCATCAAATTACATTTATTCAAGCTCAGCTGGAAAAGAAACCCCTAGAAGCAAAGAAATTGAAAATTATTTAGGCTCTTTACCAATGACTTTACTCGCTTCAAATAATACAAATAATGCAAATACTTCTTCTGCAGCTCCGAAAGGGCTTCATCAAACTCCATCATCGATCCTTGGGGGTTATGATTATTTTGATGTGGGCGACTTTTCATTAAGATCTGAACTGGCATCTCGTGCCCATTCTAGAACTATTACTAGAACCAACAGTGGTACGAATTTGAAATCTGGTGTTGTTACTCCTGTGAACATTGGTAAAAAGTTGCAAATTAATGATGATTTGTAGATATCATGTATGGTGTAAGTAATTCGTTTGGTTTACTTTTGTTTATTATTTGTGCTTTCTATTTCTTCTTTTTTTTATATATACAATTACTATTGGCATTTCCCTACTATTTTATTTATTATAGCTCTTTTTCTCCCTCTCTCCTCTTTTTGCTTCTGAACGTTTCTGAAACTGTTTATACCTCCCCGTTTTTATGAGATTATGTTATAAAGAAAATTTTTATTGAATATAAACTGTAAGTGTATATTTCATATATTCGATTATTGTTTCTTACTGTTCAATTTCATGATTAACAGCCTGTCTTCTCATAATCTCAGCATCTGCTTTTCTAAAGTTGATAACCAATATAATATTGGCTAAAATTAAAAGAGAACCAGAAATAATGAAACATATCCATAGATGACCATAACTGGCCAATATCCCTGTAAAATAAGGAGATAAGGATCTTCCAATTTGTTTAGCAATGTTAACTGTACCTAAAACCTTTGGTAAATCATTTGATTGAATAATTGAAGTTAATAGAATTTGTCTAGGAACAACGTCGGCAGCTGATAATGATTGATTCAAAAAATATAAAATTGTAGTAACATAAATGTTGTGTCTTCCTAAAATAGGAATCAGGATAAAAAATAAACCACATGGGAACTGACTTATAATCGTTGATTTAATTGGACCCCAATGTAAACTCATTAAAGCTGATGGAATAGTAGCAAATGATTGGAGAATATTATTGGTTGAGAAAATCAACCCTAATGTAATTGCAGAAACCCCGAAGACAGCTTTATAATAGTATATAACCCAAGCAGAAGGCATGAAGCCGAAACCAAATGAATCGAGCATGAATGTCATAAGAAACTTTAACAGAATACTTTGTGTTTCAAAAGAAAGGCCAGTTATAGCAGCAACATTTTTCTTTGACAAATCTCCTGATTCTTCGTCATTTGAAAGTAGTGGTTCAGTGTCTTGTAACTCATGCAAAGCTGTATAAGAAGGTTCACATTTATGAGATAGGAATAACATTGAAGTTGTTTTCAAAATAGAAAGACCACAGTATACATAGAAAGAAGTCTTATACGCTTCTTTGTATGAATAATTCAAATTGGAAGTTAAGTAGTCGATTAGAATACCAGCAACCAAGGAACCAATAGCAGCACCCGTGGTCCCCAAGATAGAATGAATTGCATATATTTCAGGTCTATGATTTGGTGGGGTTAACTTAGCTAACACTGATTCTTCAATAGACTTAAATGGACCAGTTTCATCACCTGATGGAGAAATGACACCTAAAATTGATGCAATCAATAATAACGCAAAATTCGATGTACCAGAAGCAAAAACCAAACCTGCTAGTATCATCAAAACACCACCAAAGATCATTACTCTCCTATTCCCAAGCTTATTTGAATTCCAAGTTAACCAATATGATAAAACCGAATCACCAACCATTGTAAGTGAAATGAATAAACCAATTTCAGATTCATCAATGCTCAATTCCTTCAAATATAAAGCGAGAACTTGATTTGTTAGACCGAATGAAACCAATCTTATAAATATGGAGAACCATAATACTCTAATATCTCTGGATGAATTCTTTGCACTAGCTAAAAGACACATTTTGAGTTAAGTAAAAAAAGACCGCATCTTGAAAGGAAGAGCCACGAGAAATTGTTGAAGCCAAAACATTGTCAGCTTATATAGCCAAATGCATTAGTTTCTCAAACACCAGAGTAGTAGTGGAGTTAGTTGTAACGAAGAACTTTGGCTTAACTTGATAATAAATTGTTAATAAATTGCAATTAATTAGTTGGAAGCCGCTGACGATCACAAATCTACTACCGCGAACGGTATGGTACGCGCCTACAGATGGACCGTTTTTCATGCCTCCAAAAAACGGAGAAATAGAGCTGGAAAATTGACTAACACATTAATTAAATAGCATATGTACAAGTAAAATAGATATTTTTCAAAGAAAGGTTAAATGAATAAAATGAAAGCCATAAAAAAAGAATGTGAAGTACACATACATACAAGCAAGAATCTACTGTTCAATGTCGTGATGAATATTCTGCTTTTTCATAATTTCTGCATCAGATTTTTTAAAATTAAGGGCTAATATAACATTTGCAGTTATTAAGAGAGTACCAGAAATTATAAAACAAATCCATAGATAACCATAGGTAGCTAATAATCCTGTGAAGTAAGGAGATAAAGACCTAGCAACTTGCTTCCCAATGTTAACTGTACCCAAAACTTTTGGTAAATCATTTGATTGAATAATTGAAGTTAACAAAATTTGTCTTGGAACAACATCAGTAGCTGATAACGATTGGTTTAAAAAATATAAAATTGTGGAAACATAAATGTTATTACCTCCTAAAAGTGGAATTAAGATGAAAAATATACCACAGGGGATTTGAGTCATGAGAGTAGATTTAATTGGACCCCAATGGGAACTCATTAATGCAGAAGGAATAGCTGACAATGATTGAAGAACATCATTCGCAGAGAAAATTAAACCTAATGTGATAGCTGCCGCCCCAAACACGGTTTTAAAATAATAAATGACCCATGCCGAAGGCATGAAACCATATCCAAACGAATCTAACATGAACGTATAAAGCAATTTCAACAAAATGTTTTGAGTTTCAGGGGAAAGACCAGTGAACGTATTGTGAACAATAGTGGATTGCAGCTTTACACTTGTAACTCTTCTTTCGTTATTTGGACTTGTAGTTGCAGTTAACGTATTAGTTGATTCTGGTGAGTCTGATGATTGTGATGAATTATATAAGCGAGGGATTGATTCTTCATCATTCGGTAGAAGTGGTTGCCCCTGTTCATGTAATGGGATATAGTATGGCTCACATTTTGAAGATAAGAAGAACATGGAAGTCGATTTGATTAAAGAGATGGCACAATAAAAATAAAAAGCTGTTTTATAAGCTTCTCTATAAGTGAACTTTAAATTTGAAGTTAGATGTTGAATCAGGGCACCACCTGATAAAGAGCCAATCGCAGAGCCGGCAGATGCTAAAACCCAATGAATTGCGTAAATCTCTGGTCTGTGATTTGGGGGTGTTAATTTGGCTAAAACCGACTCTTCGATGGTTTTAAAAGGGCCAGTTTCATTACCTGAAGGTGATATAACACCAAAAATTGAAGCTATTAACAATACGGTAAAATTTGAAGTACCCGTAGCAAATACTAGTCCAGATAAAAACATTAGGATACTTCCAAAGATCATCACTCTTCTGTTTCCGATCTTATTTGAATTCCAAGTTAACAAATAAGATAAGACCGAGTCACCAACCATTGTAAGAGACATAAAAAGACCTATATTAGCTTCTTTTATTCCCAATTCTTTAAGGTATAACGTGAGTACTTGATTTGTCAGACCAAATGAAATCAATCTTATAAAGACGGAGAACCATAGCAATCTGATGTCCCTGGATGAATTCTTAGCAGTTGTTAGAAGATACATATATTGGTTATGTTGCTCAAGTTAAGAAAATGCTTTTTCACTCAAATGAGTTACCAGGTAATGGAAATAGAAGGTCGGCTTTAATTTGTTAAATTCTCTCTTCTCTGTTCCCTGTTCGAAGTCATCGGACATAATTAGTTTGATATTTTACTATAGGCGATGATCGAGTCTAGAAGACGGAATTTTGAGCTATTCCGCACAGCCGCAGAGAGTCTATCGACGCACGTCGGTGGCTTTAGACGATCGACCGACTCGACCTAATAATTTCTCCATATTCGGTTTCTGTTTGTGGTCTTGTTACATAACACCCCTCTAGGCTGACTTCTGACTCCTAACTGTTCACACTACGCAAATAAAAGGCGAACCCCCCTGCATAGTCACCCTATCATAGCACACCAACAACACGCAGCTTGTCCAATGGATAATCAAGTTCCTGGTCAATACCCCCCTGTTACTCAAGATATATTGCCTAAACCATTGCCGAATTCTGATTTACAGATTCAATCTTCTTTGGCTTCTTCGGTGACAGCTCTACAAAACCATACTACAAACCTCACAAACATTTCACCGATCAATTCAGGTCTACATCTTCCAAATCAAAATCAACTAAACCAAGGCCAAAGAATAAATAATGCTTTATTGGACGTCGCAATGAGTCAACAACAACAATTTACAGTCAATGATCAAAGAGGCCGTAGACGAAGTAGCGGAGAAAACTATTCTTCTACGACCAACCGGCCCTCCAATAACACTTCAAAAGCTTCAAAGAAGATAGCTTGTACTGAGTGCAGACAGCAAAAGGCTAAGTGTGATGCGTTTGAAAAAGCTCCTGGTCCTTGTTCAAGATGTATTAAAAGAAATATTGAATGCCGTCTGAACTCGGATTATAAAAGAACTTTTAAGAGAGCTAAGATAGCTCAAATGGAAAAAGAATATGAACAACTGAGAATGAAACTAGCTTATGAATCAAATCCTTCTTCTGTCAGCACTTCTCCAAAACAGTTACACAACCCTCAGTTACACCACCCACAGCCAACCCCCCAACATATAGAACCAATTTCACAACGAAATACTACAAATTCCCCTTCTTATTTGCCTCCTATTTCTTCCCTTTCTCCCGCCCCTGTAAACTTTTCTGGTCAACCTATTAAACGTTACTTATCATCACCTCCCCCTTTTCCTGGATCGACCACACCTCCTGGCCCATTGCCAACTCAATTGAAAACCGACTTCCGTGGAATACCTTCGAGTCTTCCTGGACCTCTGAGTCAATATTCTTCTTCTAGTTCTCAATTCATCGAGTCACCGCAAACTTTCCAATTAAACCCCTCAAAACCTCAAGATACCCAATTTCCTTTTGCTTTGCAACAGCAGCAGCAACAGCAGCAACAGCAGCAGCAGCAGCAGCAGCAATATCTAGGCCCTTCAGTTGCGAGGGTAGCCACAGCAGAGCACACGCCTTTTGGAAGTAAGATGCCCGAACCAAGGTCTGTTCCAAAGTTAATCATTGAGGATTCCTTAGCCGAATGTACACCTAAGTCTATGGGAGGAATTACGTTAGATTCAAATCAAATAAAGAATCTTTTCATGGACTTTGTTGCTAGCTATCATCCAATGTTGCCAATAGTAGATATTAGTAAAGGTATAGAGAAAATATATAGACTTTGCCCTGTGCTTTTTTGGACTATTATGTTCACTGCTTTGAGAAGACATAGATCTGCTTCTCTTTCCAAATATGAAGCTCAAAAATTATATTTTCCGCTATCAGCCGTTCTTAAATCAGCCTTAGCAAATTTAGCCATCTCCCCGATTACTAGATACGTTCCAAGTGAATTAGAAGAACCGTTCTTAAATGTCTCAAGTGTATATTCTGTCCAAGCCTTATTATTATATACTTTTTGGCCACCAATTACATCATCTTTAAGTGCTGATACATCTTGGAACTCTATTGGGTTAGCAATATTTCAAGCTATAAGAATTGGATTACATTTACCAGGCCATTCTTCTGATGGTATCAAAAAAATTAGTAAAGATTTATTGAAGGAACAGATTAGAACTTGGATTGGGTGTAACATTGTTTCTCAGGTTGTGGCTACAGCGTTTGGATTTCCTGGTTTCACTCAACTGGATTCAGCACTTTTAGTATCTTGTAAAACGGAGAGTGGATTAGATGTTGCACCTGAATTAAGACAAATGGTGCAAATTCAATTGTTTGAAGATCAAGTTGCTAGAACATTAAATAATAATCCTTTGGATCCTTTAAGGTTGGTTGATGCATCTGAAAGACTGCCATTATTACAGTTGCTAAATAATGAACTAGATCAGTTAGAAATGTCATTATCTACTGACTTTCAATATCCTTTGGATGATTTTAGGAGATTGTCATTACTTGCTGCCAGATTACATTTACTGACTTATACATTTTTAGATACGGAGAGAATTGCAACATTCGAGTTGAACAAGGGAAGGGTTAAATCATATAATGCGGCATTAGCTCTCATAGTTCATTGTAGAGAGGCACAGACAAGGGAAAAATATTTTGTGAAACATTTACCTGGTATGTATGTTTTAACCATTTGGCAAGCTTCATGTATTATCATCAAATTACTTCATTCTCCAGATGCTTCATATTTGGATGTCGGTGCAGGTAAACAGCTTTATGAGGATGCTATGAACTTAGTTTATAAAGCATCAATTACTAAACATGATATGGCATATAGATCAGCTGGTATCATGAAATCAGCTTGGTCCTTATTCAAAACATTGAATGAACAAAACGCCAAAATCACGGTCAGATCTAGAATGTGTGCTAGTGTGTTTTTCGATTGTTTGTGGATTTTAAGAGAGAAATGTGGCATGATTAAACTAGCACCAAAGAAGAAAGAATTACAGCTCATAGAAGAAACTGTGGCTGACTCAGATAATTCTGATGCCGATTATGTCGAGAGCAACTCATCTGACTCATCTGAAGCTTTTATTCCATTGGAAAACCAAGAAATAGACCCTAGTAACAACGGCTCGCCCACTTCAATATCATCAACACATTCGAAGGATTCTCATCATAGAAAGAAATATAGAAGTTTATCTGATTCTTTACATCCGGAATCTTCAGCTAGAAAAATTATCAGTACAATTCCTTTAGATCCGCAGCCTATTTCATTAAATGATACTCAAAATCAAAGCACTCCTTCAAATTCTAATAAGGCTTCTCCATTTGTATCTTACAAATCTCCTCCTTCCGATTTCGGTAGGAAGCCAGTTACAGGAACGCCTAAACAAGAAAAGAGCTCAATTGCACCTGTTAAACCGAAGATCAAAAATAATAGAAGACAAAGGCCTGCAAGACCAAAAAAGTATTCCAAGCCAGAAAAAACTGCGAAGAAATCCACAGTTAACACAGGCTCTTCCTCTGCCCCCGTGGGAAGTGTTCTTGACTCGCTTGATTTATTAAATGAAATTGATTCAGACCTGTTGTTTAAAGATATTGACACTGTTATGAACGATTTTGGTTTCCATGCTGGTTAGCATTTGAACAATTCTGCATGCTTTTATTTATATATATTTTCATTCCATTTTGTTGTTTTGTTTCACGTTTTCTATTTCTACTTGATTGTTTTCCCATTTTTTTAAATTTTACTTTTACTCTAACGCCCAATAATGTTTTTCTTTTTATTTCTTGTTTGTTTTCCCCTCCCCAGCTATGGTGTACAATTTTGTGATTTTTATTTATTTAATGTAAATTTAGTTTTGAGCTCTTTGTCCAGTGCTCATTAGGTCAGCTTTTACGTAAGCGCGATTTGAATTTTTTTTTCAGTCGACGCAAGGCCAGTTTGAAGTTTGAACCAAGAAGACGTTGGTTGAGTCATGTTTGATCTGACGCCCTGCTGTTTAAAGAACTCCTCTTACAATAAATACTATGCCAACTGAACTTCAAGACGCAGTTCCAGATATTATTATCGGCGGTGATGCACCAGTCGAAGAACTTCCTGTCGAACACTTAGAACAAGATCATGGAAATGAAAGTGAAAATGAAGAAACTGAAGTGAAAACCAAGAAGAAAGTGAGCTTTGCTGAGCTGGAGGAAGATGAAAATGGGGAAACTGAGGAACAAAGAAGACAAAGAGAATTTGAAGAAGGTGGGGGACTACCAGAACAACCTGAAAATCCAGACTTTTCCAAGCTGACCCCAATTTCTCCAGAAATTATTAACAGACAAGCTACTATAAACATTGGTGCTATTGGTCACGTCGCCCACGGTAAGTCTACTGTGGTCAAGGCCATTTCTGGTGTCCAAACAGTTAGATTTAAGAATGAATTAGAAAGAAACATTACCATTAAGTTGGGTTATGCCAACGCTAAAATATACAAGTGTGATGATCCTGAATGCCCGGAACCAGATTGTTACCGTTCCTTTAAATCAGACAAAGAAGTTAGACCAAAGTGTGAACGTGAAGGATGCACAGGTAGATACCACTTAGTTAGACATGTTTCCTTTGTCGATTGTCCAGGTCACGATATTCTAATGAGTACCATGTTGTCAGGTGCAGCTGTTATGGATGCTGCACTGCTATTGATTGCAGGTAATGAACCTTGTCCGCAACCTCAAACATCTGAACATTTAGCAGCTATTGAAATTATGAAATTAAAGCATGTCATAATTTTACAAAACAAGGTCGATTTAATGAAACAAGAAGCTGCAGGTGAACATCACAACTCTATTTTAAAATTCATCAAGGGTACCGTTGCTGATGGTGCTCCAATTATTCCAATTTCGGCCCAATTAAAATATAACATTGATGCTGTTAATGCTTGTATGGTGAATTCTATTCCAGTTCCAATTAGAGATTTTTCTGCTCAACCACAACTAATTGTTATTAGATCTTTCGATGTGAACAAGCCTGGTGCAGAAATTGCTGATTTGAAGGGTGGTGTTGCCGGTGGTTCCATTTTAACCGGTGTGTTTAAGATTGGTGATGAGATTGAAATTAGACCAGGTATTGTCACAAAAGACGATAATGGTAAAATCCAATGTAAGCCAATTTTCTCTAACATTGTTTCATTGCTTACTGAAAATAATGATTTGAAGTTTGCAGTCCCTGGTGGTTTAATTGGTGTTGGTACCAAGATTGATCCAACTCTATGTAGAGCTGATAGATTGGTTGGTCAAGTTGTCGGTTCCAGGAACCACTTACCTACCGTTTACACAGATATTGAAATTAATTACTTCTTGTTAAGAAGATTGTTAGGTGTTAAGACTGATGGTCAAAAACAAGCCAAGGTTAGAAAACTAGAAGTTGATGACGTTTTAATGGTCAATATTGGTTCTACTGCCACTGGTGCTAGAGTTGTTGCTGTCAAGGCTGATATGGCCAGACTATCTTTAGCTTCTCCAGCCTGTACTGAAGTGAATGAAAAGATTGCCTTATCTAGACGTATTGACAAACATTTTAGATTGATTGGTTGGGCTACAATTAAAAAGGGTACTGCTATTGAACCTGTGAATTAAACGTATATACTCCCTGTTTTTGTCATCCTATAGTTTTTTTTCCATACGTGTATTTTATTAGTACATTTTTTCCCCCATTTATTTTTTGTTTCCTACTGGTTAATTCGAGTTACAATAATTAAAATATCATAATATCAAACTGTAAATATAATGTAAAAACGAACAAGGATCATGAGAGGAGTAAAATAATTTAATAGTAAGTAGAAATGAAAATATCTAAGGCTTTTAAAATGGATAATTATAGGCTTTCCTGGAGATGAACTTGGCAAGAGAGTCTTGTTCCATCATTTTCAAAACCTGAGCTTTAACTTCAGAGTATAAGACTTCAATACGATCAAGTTTACTAAGAGCTGGACCAATTAAAGCAATGGTAGGAGAAGAAACTGATTCTTTTGCACGTAATGAGGTGTCAATAGTTAACAATTTAGGTGATTTCTTAACTGAATTATTAGAACAAGGGCTTGAAGAAGTATCGACACTCTTGCTTTCAGTGACTTCAGCTCTTTCTTTATGCAGGGCAAATAGATTAGCCAAAGAACATTCACCATAATCAGTTGGGGAGTCAGGATTAGCCATAACTGATTGAAGCTTTTGTCTCAAGATAGAATCTAGGTTTAACTCATTTGTGGCACCATCACAAATATATGTAGAATAAATACTATAAGACTTGGAAATGCATTCATTGGATAACTTAACTAAAGCAGCTTTGACGGTGAGCTTTTTGGTTCTTCTGGTAGGGGTAGCAAAACTTTCCAATTTATCAGATTTGTTTAATTTTAACAAATTTTTCAATTGTCTAACTTTCTTTTCTAGAAAAACAATATCATCGTAAGCATCTAAATTCTCTTGGCAATATTCTTCTTTTAAATGTAATTTAAACAAATATTTCATTCCAGGATCTCTTAAAACATCTTTTAATGTAATATCTTTACCAATAGTTAACTTTTGAGTCTTTGCAGAATTTCTTGAATGTGATTTAACACTGGCAATATTGGAATACTTGCAAGTGTCCTGCTTGGACCATCGCACTAAAGATAAGCCATCAAGAGTCAAACAGTATAAAGCATCTTTACTTGGGTTGAACATACTTGATTCAGCTACCTCTGAATCTGCAACTAAAAACAAAAGTTCCATTTTGAGGAAGTTGTCTGCATATTTAATAGCTTCCCTTTTATCCATCAAATCAGTACAATCTAACAAATATTGAATAATAGTTTTCCCAGTAACACAATGACTTAAAATCAACTTATTTCCCAAAGATTTCTCGACAACTTTGTTTTTAAAGAATCTGACACCTTTTTTGGAAACATAATATTGAACATGAGAATCTGAATCCGGATTAGTGTAAAATCTGTGATGAAATGGAGATATACTGTTATCAATACTTTTCTTTTGTGTACTTGAATTTTCAGTTTGAGTAGCCTCAAGTTTGGCATTTTTGATATCATCCAGTCTTTTAGATTTCAAATATTCAATAAACTTTTCGTGACAATTATCATCAGTGGAAGAGAAATCAGTAAAATCAAAACCAAATGAAAAAGGATTTCCATTGTCAAAAGTGGAACCTAGATTTGGTATTTCATCAGGGGTGTTTGATGGTTCCCAAACATTTATATTTGGACCCATCATATGAGTAAACACTAATTTATCCCAATTTTCATTATGGATAATTTTATCGGTTATCGATGATCTTTCGAAGCAAATAAGTTCCATAGAATTGAAGTTAGATTTTAAAATCAATGGTAAACTTTGCTTATTGCTGAAACCTAATTTTTGGCAAAAACTATGAAGAATAGCAACCCCCTTTGGAGTAGGCTGCAATAGAAAACCAGGAGATTTTTGTATGTTGATTCTAGTTTTATCTTCAGGAGCATGCAATAATTTGGAATTGAAAAAAATACCTAACAATTCTGCAGCTAATTCTTCCCTAATTTCGTAAGTGATTGTGGTAGAAGTGGTGGATAAACCAAGCTCTAGGCTTAAATAAGTCATAGCCTTAACTCCTTCCTCAAAAGTAAAAGAAAAGGGATGACTTTTCTTTGATCTCTTGATACCAAAGAAAGAGGAAGTTTGAGAAAGCTTTCCCGACCCGTCATTGAGATTTAAGCAACAGAGAAGGACAGAATAAATTTCTTTTAAATCTTGAATGGAGATAGCATTAGCTGGTGTTCTCGAGAAAGATCTATTAACGATATGAGGACCCTGGTGGGTTAAAGAAGCCGGTTCTGTAATGCCACTGCTAGCTGACGATGAACTGATCATGACTGACATCTTGCTGTCCAGTTCTTTAGACAAGTATATGGTGAAAAAGCTTGGAAAGGGGGAGACTCCCGTGTATTTATCCCACTATAGTCTTCACGCCCTGTTTTGTAAATGTTACATACGAGATTCAAGTTCATTGTCCAATTGTTGATCCATCAAAGGTGTATACTTCTACGGTTTTGAAACAAGGTGGTGCAAACCCAGTTTACAATGTTTCAAGTGTGTGTTCTGAAACAAGTGGGTAGATCGAAGGAATACACCACGCCATGTGCAGGTCCTGAGAGACCGCGCCGCTATAAGTAAAGTAAAGCTGTTTAGTATGTACAAAAATATAGTGCTAACAGTGTAACACACACATAAATAAAAAGGAAATCAACTCAAACTGAAACTGAAACTGCTATTTAGATAGAGCATAGCTAGCAATCTGAGAAAATACTGCAAAATTTAGAGAAGAATAAACACTAAAATGTATAAATGAAAGTAAATTTATCATAAATTTTTTCAACTAGAAGAGACAAGAAATAAACTGAAACCTGATTGATCGTCATCGATTGCAATGTGATTCGTTAATATACGCAATCAGGCAGAGATCAGAATGTAAAGTCAGCATAAGTTTTGGTCATTAATATATTACTGGTTTGGCTGATACATTTAGTTTATCTTTCTCAAGTTTTCCATATTAACCATATGTCTGGCCATCATTTGAGCTTTAAATTCAGCCATAGTAGTCGGTGCTTGGCCATATGCAATTTGTGAAGATAAGTTTGAGTCTGATCTGATAACAGAACCGATAGACATAAATAAGGCAAACGTACCGGCAGAACCTGCAATATATTGACCTAATGTGTTCATGACACCATTTGGAGCACCGTTTTTTAAAATGGCTAAACCACCAAACATTAAGCCTGTAACGACACCAACAGTACCCTATATATCAAAGTTGTTAGTAGAACTGTGGGGAAGGAGGGGGATCAGTTATAGAACTAAAAAAGTGAAAGCATTGATACATACACCCATCATAAGACCCATCTTGAATTTGTCAAAGTTGGATTGTTGCTGTTGTTGATATTGAATGTTTTGAACTGGAGGCATTGCGTAGTAATTGTATATTATCCCTGTCTGCTGAGTTTCTAGTGTTTCTTGAACATCACTATATCATCCGATTCCTTTGATCAACTGGTCATTTTTAATTTTCGTTAAGTCGCCGAATTTCGAATTTTCTCGACAGTCTGGTCTTTTTCCGACATAATATTGTCTACATAACTGTCGACATCTCGGCCACTACGTCCAACGAAAGCAAATAAGAAAAATTAAAGACAAGATGCATTTACAAACTTCAAATATATGTACAACAAAAGATACAAACTGTATCAACTTAAACTTATAAATCAAACGAAAAGAAAAACTAAATAAAAAGACACCATAACAAAAAATGAGGTTACTCCACGCCATTAACGATCGTTTTTTAATTTTTTTATAAAAGTAAACCTAGATTAATTAAAATTAAAAACCATTAGTCTTCATTCTATCAACTTCAGCTTGCAGATTCTTTAAACCATCCAGCAAATCAGCTCCACTTCCATTAGTAACTCCCATTCCCGGCCGTTGATTGTAAAACTGACTCTGCAACATCGATTGCTGTTGTTGCTGCTGCTGTGGCTGGCCATAGGGGTATTGTACAAATTGTTGCTGCTGTTGTTGTTGTCCTACAGGATATCCAGTAAAATTCATCTGTATTTGCTGAGGTTGTTGCTGTTGTGGCACCTGTTGTTGTTGCACGTAACTCTGAGGAACTTGCAAATTCTGCGAAAGGAAATCAGTTGAAATATAATGCTGTTTCTGTTGATTATTTAGTATCGGCTTAGGAGGAAGATTTGGTGAAACCGATCTTCCGCCATTACCACCCAATGAAGGAGGAGATGAAACTTTTCTACTTCTAGGAGGTGGAGGAGGAGGTGGAGGCTTTAACATATTGGATCCTGAGCCAGATCTTCCTCTTGATGGTGGTGGTGGTGGAGCCAACTTACCAGACGAAACAGGGGATGGTGATGGGTTTGCGGAGCCAGTCAACGCAGCTTCTAAGAAATTGTTAGCTCTATCGTTACCATAATTATCTTGCTGTTGCTGTGGCACAAGTGGAGAAGAAACTCTTGGATTACTTAGGTAAGGAAGAGGCGACGACGAAGCTCGATCCCTACTAATCCCTGTGATTGTAGGTATACTAAGATAAGACTGTTGTTGTTGTTGTTGGTCTTGTACCATCTGCTGAGGGTATGAAGGTGACAATGATTGACTACGATCAAATGCTGAATTTTGAGGGAATTGCTGTAAGCTTTGAGCTTGGGGAAATTGGGAAAACCCGGAATTACTCATATAATGTTGCTTCATGGACTTAGAAACACTTCCTGTTAAATTTGCAGCTAATGGTTGCATTGTCTGTGTTCCTGTAACTTGTGGTGAAATTTCCATAGGAGAATTGTCCATTGACCCTGGATTAAAATACAGACTTGGAATGTTGGAGGGCGTGCCATGTATCGAAGCACTGTCCACCGTAACGTTTTGGAAATGATTAATTGAATCTTGCATATCTTTCAATTCTTCTTCTTCATTTTCTTCAGTTTGACGATTCTGTGGAGGTGGAGTGCTATTCATTGTACCACCAGTTCCCTGAGACTTAACTCTCTCCAATAGCTTATCCATAGGAAGTGAGAAATCCAATTCAGAAGGCTTTTGTAAATCGGTTGTAATAGATGGGGGAGAAGGTTCAAAACTAAGTTGGTCTGAAAATTTCACTTTCTTACCGTTTTTCGCTTTCTTTTTAGGAGATGGTCTTTCTCCAGTCAGTATAAATTGTGTAAAGGAATCTAAGTCCAATTTCTTTTCAGGGACTGAATTAGGAACAGGAACAATACTACCATCATCATCGTCATCATCATCGTTATCATCTTTCAATCGTTTTCTAGATAATATTGAAATTGGTTTTGGGATAGTTGCTTGAATCTTTATCAAAGATCTGCTTAATGGTTCACCTTCTAAAGCGTGGGCAAGTAGCCTCATCATAGCAAAAAATTGGCCAATGTTCAAAGATTCCAACGACTTTCTGAATACTTGCCTTATTCTTTCTTTAATGGCATCAACAATGCGAAAATTAGCTAAAAATTTGAAAACATCTTCCACTGTAACAACTCTTGAATTACTTTTCTTGCTTAATATATTGTTATACCATCTTAAGTAAGTTTTTGCTTCTTGTTTATTTAATTCAGTAACAGGTAATGATAATGCTACAGCACTGTCATCGCCAACGAGAGTATCTGTACTGTTTGATCCAGCTGGTATCTCCATTATACTGTCTTGTCTTCTTGAAGGCAACACATTTGAAACGGAAGACGACCTCTGACTTTGTTCAGATTCATGCTGAACACGATAAGCTAGGTTGTCGTCACTTTGATAGTTTCTCACATTCGATGAAATATGCAGGCGGTTGAAGAAATTGTCTATATTTGTAGCATCAGAGTTATCGGGATATGCTTGATGTTGCTGTTGCTGCTGCTGTTGTTGTTGTTGTTGTTGTTGTTGTTGTTGTTGTTGTTGTTGTTGTTGTTGTTGTTGTTGCTGTTGCTGTTGCTGTTGCTGTGGCTGTTGAAGATTTGACACTTGTTGAAGGAAACTATTGGCCTGTTGTTGTTGCTGCTGTTGCTGCTGTTGAGGTATCAGTACATTTTGGTTTGCCAGTGATTGACCAAATGAAACACTGGGGAAGGAGCTATTTGCAGATTGTTGGTTATTGTTGTTGGTATCCATACCTGGAATTGTCATCCAATCAAACCCGTTCATGATGAAAGAGAGATGTATGGTATTAAAAACACAAAGGAAAGGTGACTATTTGAGCGAATGAAATTGTAAGCTTGAGTATTTTAGTTTGAATTATGGAGGTTAGTGGGAGTAAAATCTATTAAAAATCTATGAAAAAGACCGGAGTAGGGTGGATCAGGTATAACGAGTCAAAGGTGCAGTACGGCCCAACTTGCGCAGGAAAACAGAGTGACTGTGGCAAGAGAGAAAAGAACGATGGGAGAGTACCTAGCTGAGTCAAGATACGGGACCTAAAGAGGGAGTGTAGAGAGAAGGAGGAATTCAAGAGCAGAGAAGACCACCACTTAGAAAACTAATAGAGGTGGACAGCTTGCTCGACAGATTGAGATAACAGAAATAGAACAGAAGCAGAAGGGCGCCCGCCTACAAGTACGCACAGGCCAATAAAGGAAAGGATAGTTGATTATTGTCCGGCACCAGAACACCATGAACGTCTTCGGAGAGAGTGATAGTGATAGTGATAATGATGATACGAGGAAGTCCAGGCAGCTAACTCTCAAGAGACAGAGACAGAGTACGAAAAAGGTCAAGGACGTGGGTCAGGACGAAGACATCTATCGGTACGATGAGGTTTACGATGAAATCAAACACTCGCAAAAGAAGAGCAAATCATTGACATCACAAGAAGCTTCAAAATTCCTCGATAAGTTGCAAGAGGCAAAGAGAAAGAGAGAATTGGACAAGATGGTCCAGAAACAGCACAAGATTGATAAAGAAAGGGAACTTGAAAGTGATGAGTTAAAATCCAAAGACGTTTTTGTTACCGATTCCTACCGTGAGCACAAACAAGAGTTGAGAAATCAAATCAGTCGACTGGAGGGAAGTGAAAATAATCAACTTGTTATTGACAAATTGAATAAATTCGTAGCTACATCAGACTTGAGCACTAAAGAATCCCAATTGGAGAGAGATTCTCGAACTGGCTTTCAAAAAGATGGAAAAGAAACCTTGCAATTGAAAATTAAACAACTAGTTAAAACCAGAATTACAGAAAAGGATTTAGAGTCTTATAAAAGAAGATATTTAGAGAGGAAAAGATCCAGTTCATTAACCTTCAAATGACTTACTATTTATTAAAGTTTAGTAGACCATATATCAAATAAATAAAAGCAAATACATTACACACCAAGTAATACATAAAAATAGATATCGTAAAAATACATTGACAGAAAAAAACAGATAGATATAGATATTGCAGTCTACCAGAAAAAACCTTTACTTGCTATCTTGTGGCTTTCAAGAGAAACATCAGGTATCGGAGAGGAAATATTCATGTTTGGATATGAGTATGAAGCATCCTCGATCAGAAAGGGTTCGAAGTCATATTCTTTTTCTACAGTGAGGGGAATACTTTCTTCTTTTTTGAATTGTTGTTTCTGTTTGCCGGAAGTACCCGTAGAATAAGATAAGGATCTTTTGGATGTGGTTGAAGATTTCTTTTGTGGCTTCTTGGTAGGACCTGTTTTCTTAATTTTTGTTTCTTTTATATTATTATCAACAGAACCGGCTTTCTTTGACTTAGTGACTCTCTTCTTCTTGACAACAGATTCATCAAACCCAGAACCAACTTTAGCAATAACGTCTTTGATATCATTTGAACCAATATCACCCATTGTACCATCACAAACAACTTCGTCATTGTAATTAGTAGGGCCAAGAGACTTGACGTATTCGCTATTACATTTAAGCTCCTTGCTATCTAAGTATTTACTCTTGAACATTTTGAATTCTTTAGATGTTTGGCACAATTGTAATCTTACCCACAGTAATTTAGTACTTGAATCTAAACCTTTATCCAACAAAGCTGTTGGCTTTATCATTTTAGGAACACAAATATCGCTAAAATTAGGATCGTTGGCAGATTTTAATAACTCTTGAACTTCAGGCTTTTCCAGTAATTCATAAATATCCAATGATTCACCGTGTGGAATAGGATTAGGATTGGATGGAGTAATACAATCTAAATTGACTTCTTTTCTTAAAATGTGATCGATATCAACAGCAGAAAAGAAAGCACAACTTTGAGGAACTTCATCGATACCTAATTGATGGCAAAACATTGATCTAGTCCATAAATTGGCAATCTGAAGCAGTATAGCGCATCTATAACGATCTTCTCTTTTAGCCAGATATCTAATTTCATCATGAACAGTCATACTTAATCTTGCATCGACATTGAAAACTTTAGCTAAATATTCCATCGAAATTAATAAAAGATGTAAGTAATCAACACCAGAAGATTGAATAGCCCAGTTAATTCTGGAAGGTAAAAATGAATTGGAATTCAAATTCTTTCTTTGTAAAGCGGAAGTGATGCCAGCACCCAAAACAGGAGTCAACGGATTCTCTTGTTCAGCGATCTGTTCTAATCTATTGAAAACAATAGTTTCAGAACCACCATGCCATAATTTACCACCATCTAAAACATTATTTTTACCTTTAGTTGCAGAATATAGATTTTTGGCAGTTTTAGTAGCTTCAGAATCAGTGATATTTGGATTGAATTTTTTAAGAAGAGTCGTTGCAAATTTAACACCAGCACCATAAATTCTACCATAATTAAAAACTTTGGCTTCGTTTCTTGAAATACCTAAAATATTAGCAGTTTTAGAATGTAGATCAGTTCCTTGATTTTTGGTACCTTCTAGAGTCATCCAACCAATGGCAGTACCGCCATGCATTTTGAATATGGAATCACCAACCAGAGAAGCAATCCAAAGTTCCTCAGAATCAACATCCGCTCCAACAAAACAATAACCAGGTGGTGCTTCAACCAAAGACTTTAATTCGGATCCCAATCTTGAAGATTTGGCATTAGACGCAGTCAACCAAGTTTTTTCAACCGCTCTTCTGGTAATTGTACCCATAGAAATCACTTGTGGAATAATCAGACCAATGGGGGAATCAGTTCCAAAGTTGATAGACTTTGAAAGGTTTTTATCATCATTATAAACAACAAACTGCTTCATTATACGCTCCCTAGAACTAGTCCAATAACTATTAGAAGCAGATAATTGCAACGCATCTTTTGAAACATCAAACACTGATGAAAGGACCCCTTTCTCAAAATGACGTATGAAGGGTTTGGACATGAGATTTGTGGTTCTAGAAGTAGGTCCATCTTCATGTGGAACCTTAAACAACGCATTAGTACTTAATATTGAAGTAATCTCGTTGGTTACTTTATCTGGATCTTGAAACAATTCCTCTGGTTCTATATAAGTGTAATTTTTCGATTTAAAATATTCAATTTCATTTTTTCCAACTACAAAACACCACCCTTTAGAATCAATCCAAAAAATTGGTTTATCTTCCCATGAAAGCTTCAATAATAAAGAAGAAACTCTTGATTTCGTAGTCAAGTTAAGTTTATTTTTGACAACTAATTTCTTATACCATTCTGGATAACCTGGTAATTTTTGGTTTTTATAAGGAGTACCTTTCTTTGTAAGTTTGACTGGAGTTATAGTCCAATCAAGTTGAGACAACCAAGGATCTTTTTCCCATGGTTTGGAAGGATCATCCTTTAACTTAACAACTTCGCTACAAATATTATGGACCTTAGATTCAATTTCCGTGGCACTCTTCTGATACATTTCTTCGGTGTTATGAATGTATTTTTCCCATTTTTTTGTGGTTGGCAAAAAACTTTCATTAATATGTCTTAAAGCAGCCAAACTAACAGGATGAGGAATAAGTTTCTGAAATTTTTTGAAAATTTTATTAAAAATTTGAGTAGTTGCAACAACATCATTAGCACAGTAAGTCACTAATTTCTGGAAATCTTTTCTAATATCATCCGGATTCTCGGTCTTAAAATCGTCTCTGATCTTTTTATCCATCTTGATACCGCAATGTAATTCAGCAACATACCTCAAGCTATTCAGACTACTGTCTTTCATCCAAGGATCATCATTTAATGAGATATCATCAGCATCTTTGTCCAAGATTGGATTATCCATCAACTCTTTTAATTCATCAGACATTATTGAATCTCTTAGATTAGTTAGACTAGAAGCATCTTCTGACTTTGGCCTTTTCTTGTATTTCAACCAGGTACCTCTTTGTCTTGAACACATACCATTAACAGCAATATGTAAAGACATAGTATCTAAATAAAATGCTTTGGATTGGGTGATACTATATTCTTCTGCAACCCTAGCTCTATCATATGAAACATTATGACCTACCACAATTTTCTCTCTTTCATTAACGTTTAGCGGTATTAGATGACCTTCTTGGGTACTGCTTTCACCAGTAAGAAAGGGAGAGCACCAACTATACCAAGCCTTTGGGGTATAGCAAGTAGCTAGACAAGAATAATGGGTTAATTGATACATCGTTTCAACATCGAACACCAATTCATCTTCTAAAGGATAAGGGACAGATTCAGGTGCTTTACCAGGAGCATATCTGGTCCAGCCAGATTTAAACGCCCACTGTTCAGGTAATGGTTGCACAGATTTTCCAATTTGAAGAAGATTTTCAATTAGCTTCATATACTTTTCAGAACTTCTGTAACCAAGTCTATAGAAGTGCTCAGCTATAGTTTTACCCTGTAATTTAGGAAGTGGGAAATTTATAGGAGAATTCTCAGAGCATGGTTTACCTAATAGTTCGTTATGTTGAAGATGAATATGTGATAAGTTGATAAGTCTAGCGTTCGTCTTACTTATTTTTTCTGTTGATTTACTTGATAAAGGGGGAAAAAGCTGTGTTTGTAAACCTGGGGATAATTGTTGAATTCCAACCGGGTTTTTTCGTACTTTTAATAAGTCATCATCTTTCAGTGAAGCTAAAGTCCGTATGCTTGCGTTGCAAGACTTCCTAATCCTTGTGAGACAAAATAACATCCTATATCGAGAAGAGTGTGATAGCATGACCTGAGCTGGAAATATGATTTGTATTGGAGTAAACAAGGATAGGATAGGATAAAACACTCAAACCTCTCTTTAAGAAAACATATTCAAGTCAACTTGGGCGGCTGGCCCATCGAGATTCGAGGTAAAAAATAGCCGTGCGGCACTCCTGATGGCCTTGAGGCTTAAGAATATAGTCTTGTGGCTGACGGCATCATTGCCACGTACCTTTGTACATGATGGTTATGCTGCTGATACCAGTGCTGCTTTGATGCTGTGCAGCTCCATATCAAGAGTGGGTTTAGACTGTTCAGCCAATGTTGCTTCACTTTTGGTCCTGATCCACCCACAGAGACACGTTCATCCACTACATAGATAGGCCAATTACATCCAAACATGTCATCTACTAGAGCTCTAACAGAAGACCAAGTATGTATCCACTATCTTTGTTATCTTGCTTTCCAGTCTAGACACATGGCTGTTTCAATACTATTTCATTCGGAAAGTCGACTGCTGGATCCATGAATCCCTGAAACGAGATGATACTAACTAAATCTCTTCTATGCTTGTTTTATTAATAGGTGCAAGGCGAATTGAAGAAGATGGAATCCTTCATCACGAAGGAAGCTGAAGAAAAAGCCAAAGAAATCAAGTTAAAGGCTGACGAAGAATACGAAATTGAAAAGGCTTCAATTGTCCGTTCAGAAATCAATCTGATCGATTCTACTTATGGAGATAAATTTAAGAAAGCATCTTTAGCTCAACAAATTACCAAATCCACTATTGCAAACAAAACTAGATTAAAGATTCTAGCCACTAAAGAAGAATCTTTGGAAGAGATCTTTGCTGGCGCAGAAGAAGAATTAAAGAAAATTTCTAAAGACAAAGCTAAGTATAAAACTATTCTTATAGGTTTAATTGAAGAAGGATTATTTGCTTTAATGGAAAAAGAAGTTACCGTTAAAGTTAAGAAAGATGATGTTAAAATTGCGAAAGATGCTGCTACTGAAGCTGCTAAGAATTTTGAATTAGCAGCAGGTTACCCAATTGATATCAAGATTGATGAAAGCAATTACTTAAGTGATAACTCAGCCGGTGGTGCTATCATTTCCAATGGTACTGGTAAGATTGAAGTCTCTAACACTTTAGAAGAAAGATTAAAATTATTATCCGAAGGTGCTTTACCAGCTGTCAGACTTGAATTATTCGGTCCTTCTGCTACAAGAAAGTTCTTTGAGTAGTCGATTCTTATTCATTCTTACACTTGCATTCTACCAAATTGTTTTACTGCTATTGGGTTCTTTTTTTATTTGTGTTGTTATCTTAACTTATATGAATGTTTTGAAATTTTACTAAAATGCTTCCTTTAATTTTTTTGTAAAAGTGGAAAATAAACATATATTACTTTTTGTTCATTTCTTTTATAAAACCTTCTTCTTCTCCTTACTATAATTTTTGTTTACTATAGCTAAATAAATTTTGTTGTTCGATATTAACAGTTCCTTAACTATAAGTACAAGTAAAAGACGAACGTATAGCAGCAACACTGCACAAGCGAGTGCGCTTTTTTTTTGCACGGATTGACTTTAGCCTTCAAGCTTTATCAGCTGAGTAACAATTTATCAGATAACTCAAGTAAAAAGAGTTCTCTGGTAAGCTTCTAAACGGGGCACGTTTACTCTAATATCTTTATCAGAGCAACACTTTAACAATGTGGCCATTCATACGGACAAGAAGTCTTCTCTTTTCGCCTCAATCATTTATCAGATGCTCACACCAGAACTTTCAAGTGGTTGGAAGTTTCTATGAATTACAACAGAAAACAATTATACGGCATATATTTAATGGAGACAAATATTATTCAACTTCAAATAATAATTTACCTAATGTTACAACTATTGTGGGTCCTCCAGTGACTGTGAACTCTACCTCAAATGCTTCAAACCCTCTTGATATGAGCAAGATTCTAAAACCTATTCAACCTGATTTATCGTATATCAGTTGTACGGTTTTTGATGCAAACGGTGATGTTATTGCAGTTTCCAAGAAATTTCCGAAAACTACTTTTTTGAATGAAAATAGATTATTCCCAAGAGACCTCCGAAAAATTGATTCTTCTAATGTTGACGTTGCACCTATTATCGGAGTAAGACCAAGCTCCATTTTGATCAATTTATTACACGTGAAGGCTTTAATAAGATCAAACAGTGTCTTAATCTTTGATACCTCAAATCCCGAATCTGCCTCAAAATTAAGTTTGTTCATGTATGATTTGGAATCTAAATTAAAAACAAAAATTGTTCATGGAACCACATCTATATTGAATCAGTCATATGAATTTAGAGCATTAGAATGCGTTTTAATTAATGTTATGGCTGTGTTGGAAACAGAGTTGCAGCAAAACTTAAAAGTATGCACTGGTATTCTAAGTGATCTTGATATCGAAATTGATAGGGGAAAATTAAGAGATTTGCTTGTTCATTCTAAAAAATTAACAACATTTTATCAGAAAGCTTTGCTAATTAAGAACGTTTTAGATGAATTATTGGATAATGATGATGATTTAGAGAGTATGTATCTAACAGCGCATCATCAACTTTCTAAAGAGGAAAATCTACAGAATGAAAAGAAACCAGATGATTTGGATGAGGATGAAGAATTGGATACAGCCGAAGTTGAGATGCTAATCGAATCGTATTATAAACAATGTGACGAAATTGTCCAACAAGCTGAAACTTTAATTAATGATATTAAATCCACAGAAGAAATTGTCAATATTATTTTAGATGCTAATAGAAACTCTCTTATGGTGTATGAATTAAAAATATCGATATATACTCTAGGGTTTACTGTTGCGACATTGATTCCCGCATTTTATGGTATGAATTTAAAGAATTATATAGAAGAAGATAGATTGGCCTTTGGAGTTGTTGTTGGATTTAGTTGTCTATGTGGTATGGCAATGGTGATTTATGCGTTCAGAAAGTTGAAGTTTGTCCAAAAAATGACCACCATCAGCTCCAATCAAATGAACCAGTTCAATACGAAGATGAAAAACAGAGTCATCAAGGATATTAAGAAGGACATTGGTGGTGGTGCCTCTGAGACTGAGCCATCAGATCAAGGATTTTATTCCAGACTAAAGAGAAAAAAGAGGGGACCGTGGAGACATAGCAAGGACCAGAAGGACATGATCTGGAAATGGTTGGTGGATGAGAAACATCATAACTGATAGCCGATAGGGGCACTTGTACATAATATAAATAGCCACGAACAAACGACCTGTAATTATCATTTAATCAAAAAGGGGGTAACCTCAATTCAGCTCAGTGTTGTGCCGAGTTCCCCCATTTTCGCCGAACTAAAATTGAATCGAACCGAAATGCAGCAGAAAACTCCAAGCACCACTCTGAATCAACTATCAGACCTCAGACCCAAACTCTCTCTCAACAGTCACCAATAACATCTCTAACCCCAAGAATATCTTTTTCTTTTGCATCTGGTTCAACTCTTAGTCGCTTATTCTTCTTACTGCTGCATTTCGCTCACTTACTTAAATCGTTCAGTTGGCTGCTCTGTTGCCCTCATCACGTCTGAATCTCTCTCATAAGTCACAGTAAAGTACAACAAAATTGATCGAAATCATACATATAGATTATGGCATCTATATCACAGGCCTCAGCAACAGCTAGCTTGGCTACCTCAGGGCTGAAAGATAGCGTCTCTCTTGATTCCCTGGATGCTAAAATGCTTCAATACCAGTATGCAACTCAAAAGATTTTAAAACTATTATCTAATGTCAAACTTCTAATAAAAAATTCACTATCAGAAAATTTGGTCCCGTCCTATAAATACACAATCTTACTATGTGGATGCATTTTCAATGTCAATGATAATATTTATAGAAGATCCGAAATTTTGATTAATGGAAATAAGTTTAATCCTGCTCAGTCAATTAACCCTCCTGTTTCCACATCTGCCGTGAGTTTTGACTGTATGGATAATTCAACCAATTATGATACTACAAGGGTTGCATTACCTGCATTGAAGAAAAGTGTTGAACAATTAAGATTACTAGAACTCCTTTTATTTAACGCGTTTGAAGTATATAACAATCGTTTGAAACAAGCAACTGTTGAAAGAAACGCGTTGAGACAACCAGATTCTGAAACAGGTAAATCTACTTTAAGCTTTCATGAGTTGGATGACTTAATTGACTTTCCCGAGCTTACAACTATTCCTGATTTGTTAAATGATCCTCTTGTTGGAGTAATCAACACCGAAGAAAAAATAAAAGGATATCTTAGAATTCAAGATATTAAATTTTTGAAATTAAATATTCCAAATTTTGAAACAACTTTAAACAATTTGAAAGTAGAGAGTGATAAACTACTAGAATGTAGAACTAAAGAAAGATTGCTTCAAGATCCACATTACAAGATAGTATTGCATAGAGGTTTGGCTTTACTTTTACACTTTGCTGACTTTTATGGTATTGTCAGAAAGTTTGGCAAATTGCTTTACCTGAGTAACAGTCATTATTTGGAAAATTATGCTAAGACTGATGAGAACTTGAAGATTATTTTAAAGAATCTTGATATTTATTTCAATCAATCAAAGAAAAATAGTTTACTGCAGGCCATGATTGTCCGTTTAACAAGACAAAATTCAAATTATGCAGTGAGACCAGATAATGTATTGGAATTCTATAAAATCTGTAACGACTCTCATGGATTGTTGAAAACTATGCTCTTAGTGCTTCAAAAATTAGATTCAGAGTGGCAACATATAATAGACTCTAATAGAGCTCATGAATTTGATAAAGATTTTCTGAGAGAAAAGCTGAAACAAAGGGCCATGAAAGAAAGAGAAGAAGCTAGGAAAAAGCAATTAATGGCCAATTCTCAGGCAGCTAAGAAATTAGAAAGGCAATTTTCAAACCCTGATAAAACGAAATTGGAACTTGAAAAACAATCAAAGATACAGAAACAGATAATGGATGCTGCTAAGGAAAGTTGTTTAATAAAAGAGGTGGAGTATAACAATCAAATTCAGCAACAAGCAGAAGTGAGGCAATTAAGATCTGAACAAAGGGAAAAGCAGCTGCGGGATCAGCTGAGTCAAAGTGGTAGTTCATCTCCCATTTCTCTTTCTCGTTCTTCTTCTGTTAGTAATAGATCAAGATCATCATCTTTAACTGTGAATAACAAGCCAAATGCTTTGATTCCACTGTTTATGGCTGGCAAGGATACAATAGCTGAAACTGATTCCGCTAGTTCTACTGAATTACCATTGAGGCGTACTTCTTCTTTATCTATACGTACTCCCACAAAATCTTCTTCGCTTGCAAGAAGGAATTCAGTCAATACTCATTCATCAGTGAATGAAGGCAACAGCTCTGCTGCTAAAAGAGACGTGATTTACAAGAGAGCTTCTCTGTATGCAACCCCACCAAGCAATAAGATAGTTGATCTATCTTTTGATAACTCTAGTATCACTCCTGTTGAAACCTCCCCTGTTCCGTTTCCAAGTTCAAACCCAACTCAAAGTCCTAATGCGGTCGTTAATGCAGGTGCTAGTTCTGCTACTATGAAAGCTCTATTTCAAGGTTCAGGGCCTATATACAAACCGGATAATCATGTCAAAGCTGCTGTAGCAGCTACTAAGAAGGTAATTGGTCGTCAACCGTTAACAGCTCAACAAAGAATGCAACAACACATCCTAAAATCTCAACAAAATGGTACAGCTATAACAAAGGTTCTGGATAATAGACCAAAGCCAAAACCAATTTATAAACCCCTACAACAACCAAGTAGTCCACCCCCCGTTGAATTACCTAAGATAACATTAACTAAAGATGAGAATCCACATAC
Organism: Ambrosiozyma platypodis; assembly: GCA_030557395.1. Taxonomy (NCBI): domain Eukaryota; kingdom Fungi; phylum Ascomycota; class Pichiomycetes; order Pichiales; family Pichiaceae; genus Ambrosiozyma; species Ambrosiozyma platypodis. Next base: position 155,822 of record JAKTPC010000004.1, on the reverse strand, counting down.
AAGTTCAATTACAAGTTTATCTGATGTGACTATGAGTCCACTTAACTCTTTGAAAGCTGTTTCTCAAGAAAATCAAAAATCGTTACAAGTTCAGGCTGTGACTAGAAGCAGATCGAACTCATCGCAAAGCACCAACAGTAATTCTACTCTCAGCAATAGCAACAACAATAGTCCTTCTAAATCATCTCCATCAATTTCAAGAAATAGAAGTAGAAGCAATAGCAATAATGTATCTAATAGACCTATAGAAACCGGCAATGGGATTAGAAACAGAAGTAATAGTGTTTCTAAAAGATTCAGTGAAGTCAATAGCTTCAACAGAAGTAGAAGTAATAGTGCTTCTAATAGACAAGTTGAAACCAATAATGGATCTAGAAGACCGATTGACAGCATTGCAATGTCTGATATTCATGAACAAAAGGTTCCTGCTTACAGTAATTCTTCTGCTTCTGCCATGACTTCAACTTCTAGTAATAACAGTTTTAATAATGGTAATAACAACAGCAGTGAGACATCAACCATTAAGACGAGATCGAGATCCTCATCTTTGAGAAAACCTATGGCTCCACCTATGCATCCAGGTAATTTGGAAGTTGCACAAACTGGGGATCCATTAAAAGATGAAACAGGGAACGTTATAAAAAAGGTTAGATTTTTCGATGTTCCTGATTATTCTGAAGAAGAAGATGCTCCTACTCCTCAACAACTGCAAAAACAAATTAGGCAAAAATGGTCTTCATACAAGCCTCAATTTAGAAATAGAACTAAACTATTGAATACGCAAGAAGGGTTGGCTTTCAGAAAGTTTACACATGGTGGTATTGTGGGTGATTTTGATGGTTTTGGAAAACCAAGCGGCATACCTATGGAATCAAATGGTAAATTTTCAATGATGAGTTTAGTTAATGGTGGTGGAAATGATAATGGTTCTGCTAGTGGACAAAGAAAAATCACCAAGTTGTTTAAGAGGAGATAATAAACCTCTTTTTGGTTTAGAGTTAAATTATTTTACTGAAGTTTATAACACCATTATGTTTATTACTTGAGTATGTTTTTATAAACTATTTTTTGTTCCTTTCCTGGTTTAGTTTTTTATTCAATAATCTTTCCTTCAGTTTTATTTCTGCTATATAATAAATGATATGTATTAGTAATAGTGTATCCTCATGGAGGTTTACAAATGTGACTTATGATAGTGATTCCAGCGTACCGGAAGAGCTTTGGCTTTTAACGCGAGAAACCCGAGCCGCACATTGGCTTCTGTGATTTTTTTGGTCTGAAAAATTTTAAAAACTTTTATAAAACTACGATTTAAGACATAGACCATCCAGACCTACAAAGCTTCATAATTTCCAAATTTCACAAAATCCATGTCGGCAATAGAAGACAAAAAGAGATCGTATGAAGATTCCAACGGTAATGGGTATCACAACACCACCAGCAAGAGAAGACCATCTATAATTGTCAAATCATCTAACAAGATAGGAGAAGATGGTTTATCTAAATGCTTTCACAGAGTTAGAACTAGATTATATTTATCATTAGCACCATGTTACCTTTCACATCCACTAGAGGGTATCAAACAACAACATCTCGATCCAATGGTTATGACGTATTATCAAGAGGCTAGAGGCGTCGTGCTGGCTTATTTCAATTTAGAATTATCGTCAGATAATCGAGTTACGGATGAAGAAACAGGAGAACAGAAAATATTAGCTAAAGTTTCTGCAAGTAACCCATTTGCTTTCTTATGGTGTACTGTAGACTTCTTAGTGTGGAAGCCACAAATTGGCGATGTTGTTGAAGGGTGGTCTTACATGCAATCACAATCACACATTGGTTTATTAATCAACGATACCTTCAACGCTACTATTAAAAAATACAATATTCCATCATCCTGGAGATTCATCCCTAACCAAGCTGATGAATTCCGTTATGATGAAGAAACTACAGGAGAGGCCAATGGCGAAGATACCGAAAGCAAACCTAAGTTGTTCAATAAATCTTTAGGCCAATGGGTTGACGAAAATGAAGTTGCAATAGAAGGTAAGTTAAAATTTACCATAAAAGCTTTGCACACGGCAGGTAAAGTTGTTTCAATTGAAGGTACATTATTAAAACCGGGGTTTGAAAAAGAAAGTCTTCCTGTTGTAAGAGATTCTACTAAACATAAGAAATTTGAAGATAATGAATATGATGAAAGTGCTATTATTCTAGAGGAAGAAGAAGCCAAAGCTAATGCTAATGCTGATGACAAAGATGAGTTACCAGCCTATACCAAGGATGATAGCTCTAGCGAAGATGATAAGGTTGTTGGAGGTGGCCTGAGCTCCAGTGAAGAAGAAGACTCTGATTAGAAGAGCTAATAAAAGTTTTATATATAGACAAACTTTGTGTATTTAAGTAGGGCATATTGTATCAATTTACATGTTTTCAATTTTCGACACATCTGTAGGAATTTGCAAAGGTCACTTGCTATCAGAGTTCAGCTGAACGCGCTCTGAACTTTGAGCTTTTCTCAGACTCCTTGTAAAACAACAACAACCGAAACACGTCCGTTTTCTGATATTACGCATCTTTCTAACACCAGCACATATCCCATCAATCTAGGAACACAACTCATGATGTCCACGTTGAGCACAGATCCAGATGCTATAGAGATAAGAACAACAGAGATTCTCACAGAACATCTAGGGTTTCAGCCTATAGCAGTGTTAGATGATATAATCAATGTGGTCAATGAGATCATGTATAAATGTACCGAGCAGCTGGAGAAGATATTCATAGATAGAAAGCTCGAAATGGAACAGGAACAATTAAACCATAATAGAAATAAAAGGAGAAAAGTTTCTCAAGAAATACCCGATATTGATGAAGATGACGACGTGATTATGAATGATGACTCTCCGGAACTTTATCACAATAATAAGAACAAAAAGAGCATTGGTGGAAATGCAGGAAATTACACGGTACAAGATATAGAAATATCCACTGCTAGTTTGGAAACTTTGTTAGAGCATACTATTAACAAGAACTTTGATAGATTTGAGGTGTATTCTTTAAGAAATATTTTTACCTTACCCGAAGAATTAGTTTCCAATGGCATGATAAGATTAAAGCATCACAAGGATCTTACAATTGATTCTAACGCTGCGCCAAAATCTAAACAATTTAGTGATCAGTATAATAACCTTTGGAAAGAAGTTCAAGGAGAATTGGTTTTGAATAAGGTGTTAAGTGAATCAATCATTAAGTTTCGAAAATTGCTTAAGTTTTCTATAAAATTGAAGAAGAAAGTATCTCTTATGGATTTTAGGAAACTGGCCAATTTGAATAGTAAAGAGATTTCTGGGTATGTTAAATCTTTAACTCCATTGAAGGAAACTTATAAATTCTTAATTAATGAAATGAATACAACGTATCAAAAATTGGTTGAATTTAGATCGGAATTAAATCAAAAAAAAATCATTAATTTCAACAATAAAGACGAAGATACATATTTAAATGATAGAATAAGCATATTGTTGAAGAGTGTTAGGAAATCTGAAGCCAATGAAAGTAAAGGGCATGGGGAAGCTACTGTAGATATGCTCAAGAAATTAAATGAAACGCTTAACGAAAGGATCCATAGCACTTGATTCCCGTATCATCATTTGTAATATATATTATCTTTTGTACATTAGTCTCTTTTAGAGTCATCTTTTTTTAAAGAATTTAATAATTTATTTAAATTACGAAGAAAAAATCTCAAAAAGAACTGTAGTATACAACATAAAACGCTATGTACAAAAAAGCATCAGAGTCTCTATCTTCAATCAATTGTAATATGTACAGTATTGAATGTTGCACGAATAAAGAAAAGAACCCAGAATACCATTAATAATTATTAAAATGTAGACACACGCTTGTAAGTAATTTTTTTTTGTTAATTTAAATTGCCAGTAAATTTTTCATTGTCCTGAATCATTATGTAAAAAGAAATAGAAAGCTGTCATAAATGTTTTTAATAGCTTATAAAGATTTTTTAGCAAAATGAATGACGGTTGGAATTAGCCATAAACCGAGAGCTAAACCGGCAGCAAGCTTGAGGGTGATGGCAGCTTGTTGTTCTCTCATCTTATTAATTTGTTCTTCATCTAAAGAGGATCCGTCCATTTTGAAGTTTGTATAGTATACTTTGAAGATGTTTAATCACTAGCTGTAAGCTATAAGGAGCAGCTTTGTTCGGACGGACAAATCAAATTTGAATTTCGAGAAGAATTTCCATTTGCCACGCACCCTTGCACCTCAAACTAGAGGTAATAGTTCGAACAACGAGATTGAATGTATTTGGCCATGGTTCAAACTTGGAAGAACAAACTCTTCTACCGAACACATACTCATATTGATAAATACCTTATATAGATTATGTCAGACAGAGAAGATACTCCTTTATCCCGTGTCAACAGCGATGCCGAAGATGATCCTAGAGATTTCAATGTCTCTGAAGAAGAGGAAATTGATACTACAGAACAACCTAAAGCAAATAAAGATTTAGAACAAGATGTTGCTAAACTATCTGTGCACAAGAGACAAAGATCCTCAGAACTAGAAGATGACAAAGAAATATCAAGTCCTCCATCCAAAAAGCAGAGAGCACGTTCTGAGCTTAACGTTTCAGAAGAACCCGAATTAAGAGATGAAATGGAAGAGGATGCAGAGACAAGAAGAAAAAGAGAATTTGAAGAGAGATTCGAGGCACTAATTAAAAAGCCAACAAAGAAAAGAAAGAATAATGATATAGATCTAGAAGCTTTTCAGGATGAAGCTATTTCAATTTTAAAACACAACATGAAAGAGGCTGCATTGTTGGATGTTGATTGTGTTAATCAAAAAAAGCCTGCTACTCACAAATTAAAATTATTACCTCAAGTCAGAGATACTTTACTTAAATCTAATTTATATGATTCGATTTTGGATAACAATATGCTAGAAGCAGTTAGAATTTGGTTGGAACCTTTACCCGATTCTTCATTACCTGCATTTGAAATTCAAAGAACTTTATTCAATGAGTTAACTAAATTACCCATTAAAACTATTCATTTAAGAGAATCCGGTTTAGGTAAAGTGATGTTGTTTTATCAGAAATCCAAAAAAGCCGATCCATCGTTGAAAAGAATAGCTGAAAAATTAATTGGTGATTGGACAAGACCAATTATGGGAAGATCAGATAATTATAGAGCTAAGAAAGTTCAAACAATTAATTTTGACTTACAAAAATTCCAAGCTGATATAAAATTAAGAAATACTCAACAGAATGCAGCCAATAAGGCTAATAGATCTCAACGTAAAACATTATATCAAGAAAGTGCTGATAGAAGAAAAAGAGCCGCCGCTCCTGAACAAAGAACTTCTGTTTATACTGTCGCTCCTCAAGTTGATGCTAATGTCCTGACCCATCAAAATAATGGAACTAGTATTAGGCAAATGGGTATTGGCTCAAGCTTAACTAGAGATGAAAGATTTAAGAAGTTGAACCAAAAATTGAACCAGATGTCACAAAAGAAGAAGAGTGTTAAAAAGGGTGGTGTGTCTATTGAAGGTAGGGGTTTACCTATGTGATTTGCAGAATACAATTAGTACTTCTGTTTTAGATCACTGAACATTGTTTTTCTTTTGCTCTTAGTACCATTTTCTGTAATCTAATAAAATCACTTTTTAATATTCGCATATTTCATTCAACAGAGTATCGCTTGACTACAACGTACATGAAAAGTTTTACAAGAGATGGAGACTATAATAATCAGCTTGAAATCTTGAACGGAAAAAGTGTCACAGAGGAGACTGATTTAAAGTATGCATAAGCACTATCCAATCAAGAATTAAACAATAGTTGAAATTCCTGAAAATTGAATAGACAAATAGAAACTTTAAAACAGAACTGTACAAATATAATGCTCATCCCACAAACTTCACGATATATAATAAAGTTGCTATGGATTCTGTAAGTTTTTTCCAATTCAATAATTTCAAGATGAGTTATCATAGATCAGTCCAATTTGACCTAATTAATAATTTAGAAAAACATGACAATATCGTGTTTCGTAGTTATATTAACATTGGGAAGTTCTGTAGTATAAAAAGACAAAGATTAAAATGTGAAACGTGTAGCAAGTTGATTATGATCTTGGCTTTTCCTTCTTTTCTTTCCATAAAGCTAATAAGGAGACACCAGCGACCTTGACGACCTTGAATCTAACACCTGGAATATCACCCTTAGCTTTACCTCTTCTACCGAAACCGGCTAATAAGACTTCATCATTTTCATCGACAAAGTTTAAACAACCATCATTTGGAACGAAAGCAGTAACTCTCTTACCATTCTTGATTAATTGGACTCTGACACACTTTCTAATAGCAGAGTTAGGTTGTTTGGATTCAATACCTAACTTTTCTAAGACAATACCCTTAGCGTGAGATGAACCACCGAATGGAGAAGACTTGAAAGCAGTACCTAACAATCTTGATTTATAAGCTTTGTCAGCCCACTTGTTGTTTCTTCTGTGAGTTCTTAACTTTCTGGCAGAGTTTAATCCTCTTGGTTTACCTTTACCCATGTTGAATTAATTGCTGTGTGTTAAAGTACGGGAACCTCCAATATGAGTGGATTGGTGCAGTTGTGAGAATTATTTGATATGTAGATTGAAAAAGTCTCTGGTGCGCTCGCTTATTCGGGCTGTGCAGCTGCGAGGAAGCAATAAAAGGGCTATACTAACCCTTTATTGTAGCACGTGACAATGTATCGGAGTTATTATTTGGCTGGCTGCTGCTATCTCCGAACTAATGTCAAGTGTTGATTTGTTCCACGGTCAATGGAATTATAGTTAACACACTGGTCTTAGTACCGATACGCTATGACATCCCCTTCGGACCATCATATTCAGACGCTAATAGCGCATTATCTTAGAGAAAATAACTTATACAGAACCTTACAGTCGTTAGAACTAGAGGTCAACAAAAAGTTCAATTATGATACTCTTGATGAATCTTTAACTTCCATTGTCAATGATAGAATAGATTTTGTCAAATTGAAAGCCCAAAAAAGTGAAATTGGAGAATCCATTGAGACTAAATTGTATACTCCTTTTCAGCTTCAATTAATTAGTTTGAAAAAAATTCAGATACCCGGGTGGACTGTTTTACAAGATTCTAAAAAAAATCAATTACAATTAGGAAATCTGAAGTCCTTAATTATCGACTCTTCATTTGCTCATATGAAACTAAGAGATAAATATTTCAATCTATCTTTTTTTGTTTCCAGTGACAAGAATTTTTTTATTCATGATATTGATACCAAACAAAATATGTTACATTTGTCAAATCCATTAAATAATGTTGCAGCCAAAATTGTGATTGGCATTCCGAACACTGACATAATTTTGTGTTGTGGTATGAATGGTTTGCTTACAGTGTTTAGATTAAAACTGTCTGATGATTTTGAGATTGACTTTTGTAAAGTTTTACAAATACAATTACATCAGAGGCTAATCACTTCAATGAAATATATACAATTAGATGAAAGTTCCGGTTATGTATGCTCCATTGGCTGGGATTTCAAGTTAGTTGTTCACAAGATTGAATTCAATGATATTAATTTAATCATTGAAAAAGTTGATGAATATAAGTTGATGACCAATGGAAGTTGTATTGAAATTCTGTTGGATGAAGAATCAGGTTTTCCTTTAATTTTGGTTGGTAGATTAGAAACTTCAATGATTTCTGTATTTACTGTTACACCAAAGCGACTCATAGAAGTTTTTAGAATAGCCTTGAATGATTCGGAATTTTCGAGTCATTCATTCCAAGCTATGAGTGTGTTGAATTTAGGGAACCAGTTAGTTTCGTTCGCTACAAACCATATTCCGTTTATGCGTTTAATTACCGTACACATACCAAAATTATCAGAAGTTATAGAATCAAAATATGATCAAATTGATCTATCATTACCTCTTACTGATAAACTTGAAAAACTTGCATCAGATCACAAAAATGAACAATTATTCCAGTCTCATATTCCAATATTAAGGGATATCATAGTTTCAAATTTGAATACAATGTCCCCCCAGGATAAATTTTCAAGTCCTATTGTATTAAACAGAGGGACTGAAATTAAAGAAGGTATTTGGATATTTGGTGATGATGGAATTATTCGTGGGCTTGATTTAAGTACTGGTGAAATCCTTGAAACCTTAGAGGGCCATGATGGCCGTATTAAAACTGCATTTGTGACGACAAATAGGGAAGGACAAGAGGTAATGGTGACGTGTGGAGCTGTTGATAGACTAGTGAATATATGGGAAGATTAGACTTATTTACACATCAACTGTGTCTACTTCTTGTTTTATAAATTTTATAAGTTGCAACTAATAAATTAAATTACACCTTTCTTTATTGCTGTACCCGATTAGATGAGCTAGAACCGAGCGAAGCACCGTCCGCACCACCCACAGTCAAACAAAAGCATCATTTGCTTGATCCCTAATTCGATTCACTTATAACCTACCATTAGCTTGGAATCCTACAACACCACACCTAATAATATATTTTGCTATCCATGGCTAACTACCCCTTTGATAACTCAGAAAATGTTTCCCTAAACCCTTCGGCTGATGGTAGCCCATCCCTTTCAGTTAACACAAACACGCACACACCACAAACAAACACAGTATCTCTTCTCACAAACCATTACGACAATATATACATACAGTCTTTGGCTGATACTTCTGTCGAAGCATCTACAGACATTTTAACTAAAAAGAAGAAAAGTGACTTCGAGATCATTGATTCTCATACCTGGACAGACTCTCGAAATGGGCACCCACGGATTAAAAACCCAATTCTTGTTAGAGCTGACTCAATATCTGAAAGCCCAAGTACCATTAATGATGAACCTCAATCGAAAGAATGTGAACATTTGGAAAATGCATCGTTAGACCATGCACAAGACTCTTATATTGCAAACAAAGAAATAGATACGCCAGCATTAAAAACTTATACATCTGATGATACTGAGATTGGATTTATTCGTGCGGATGCCTTACAAGAGCCATGTACTTCAGATGATGATCTTATAGATAGAGATATAAATGGTATAAGGCCGATGGGGGAGCCAAATTCACTTTATATCTCAGTGCTACCTCAATCGCATTTAGATGGAAATAAATTGAGACAAGTATCTTCACTTAGAACTCCATTGAAGGCTCGTACTGATAGTGGTACACAACAAACGAAACGTAATATAATTAATGGACTTGATGATTTGCTTGAAGATGCTGAACTGGAACTGAGAAGATTCTTTGCGGATAATGAATCAGTAGGAACTCATTCAGAACAACCCCCTGGCGATGAAGAAAAAAAACCGAAAAAGCTATCTGAATCTTATGGATTTGACTCTGAGAATGGGCTTCTATGTTGGAAAAAGTCTGAAGAAGATGACATACAGCCGAAAGAAGTAGACTTTGAAACTGAGAAAAAATTAATTTTTGACTTTTTAAACCCCCCAGTTCTCAGAAATATTTCTGGAAAGAAAGTTGCTCGCAAGCAAAATAAGTTGATTATCACATATCCAAAAGTTAAATCAATTAAATATCCAGGTTCAAGAATATTGGAGCATTTTCCCGGCTCTGAAGTTTATAGGAGAGTTGTTGGTTCTTATAGTTTTGAAGATAATTTTATTCAACCTGATATTTTCAAAGGAACAAGTGATGTGATTGATGATGATGATTATTGTTGGCAATACCTATCTAATCCCCAAGGGCGCGAGCTTCATAAGATAAAAAGAGTAAGATATGATCCCAAATATAAAGATAAGAATTCTGAAGATAGATTTCAAGATTATTATTCTCCAAGAGTAGTTAGAGTTAAGTATAAAAAAATTGACAAGACTTATGCCTCTACTATACAGGGATTATGCCCTTATTGTCCGAGATTGCTTGATCATGGTAGCATTGATCCTTTATTTTATGACTTTGAAAGTCCTACTAACCAAAATTTGTATGTTATACATCTGGCTTATCAACACCTTCTAACTATTACAAACCTAGAATTTCCACTTCCAATGCTTATTGAACAAGATTATGACCTTGTGGAGTTCAATGGTGGATCTTACAAAGCTATTTGTCCTTATTGCAAAAAAGGTGTGCCTTGTAATTATGGTAGCCCTTCTCCTTTACACGAATATGTCAATCATATATTCCAACACCTGGGCTGGTTACCACCCCAACAACAACAACTGCAACTGCAAAAGCAACTGCAAAATCAAAAGCAACTGCAACTAGAAGAAAGACCAGATGAACCATATGAGTCAGATGATTCAGATAAGTCAAGCAAGTCAAATAAGATAGGGTTCAGACGTAGAGCTCGAAAATAACATAATTAGGGATTTAGCTTTCTTCCGAAGTTACCTCCAGGGTGTTTAGGTTATTCTTTTTTTTTTAATTTTACTTTTTTTCGTATCTGTTGAACAATTTTTAGTTATATTATTGGTTTCTGTTTTGTATACACTTTTATAATTACTTTGACACACACATCATCGATCTCATAATTATATTAAAATAAAATGTCTTCAGGTAGCACTTTGCACTTTCGGCCATTACCTCTTACACACTCTTTATTGATATCTCTTTTCAAGCTTTTTCTCATGTCAAATGCATCAATTTCATCATCAGTTTTCTTTAAATTTGGAATATATTTAGCGCCACCATAATAACCAACCACTCTCCTGTAAACAGAGTATCCAAGTTTTTCATATAATGTAATGGCAGTCTTATTGTTACACTTAACAAACAAATCAATGAAGTAAGTGAAATAGGGTTGTTCAGATTCAGTGTAATTCTCTAATGATTTACATAGGATTGAAGCCAATCCGATTCTTCTGTAATTTGGATCTATAGTAACAGCCGATATATGAGCATGCCAATCTTTGTGTTTACCTTCAGTTTTAGCTAGCATGTATCCTGTAATTGTTTCTCTAGCTGAAGTTGATTTATAAAATAACGATGGCCAGTCAGTTAAATATTGCAGATAGAAGTAGATGTAGAAGTTTTCTGTTAACGGATCCAAATTGATCGGATTCAGTTCAAAAAGGTCAGTCGCCTGCACTGGTTTAATAGAAGTCATTTTTTGTAGTCTGACTATTGGTTTTATTATGGGTAACTATGTGCAGTAGGCTGTTAGAGTCTACAGAAGTTATTTCGATAAGATTCCAGTTGAGCGTACGATCGCGTTCATTTCTTCAGCGAAATTACACTAGCTGTAACTCAACTCTCAGACACAATAGTAATAAAAAACATAGTTAATATAAATCGGAGTTAGAAACAAACAAAAATAAAGGAAAGACTATACAAAGTAGAATACATTTTCATTAGAAGTCAAAAATAAAAATCCGGTTAAGCCCATTCAGGTGTAGTGTTGGTGTTATTATTGTAATTACCTCTACCCCCTCTATTGTAGCCACCTCTACCTCTATTGTAGCCACCTCTTCCTCTGTAGCCTCTACCTCCTCTACCTCTTCCTCTGAAGCCACCACGTCTCAAAGATGTTTGACCAAAAGTATCAATGTTTAATGATTTTTCTTCAGCCCATCTCATTCTATCATTAGCAGATTCTTCTGTGGATGATGAGATCGTATCAAAGAAAGAAGTTTTCTTGTTGTAAAAAATAGCTGGATCATCTGAGGTTGGTGTGTTACTAGACTTCTCTTCATTTTCATCCTCTTGCTTTTGAAATTGGGCATTATTAGACGCAAAATCAAATTCAGACTTATAGTCGGTCATGTGTTTTGGTTTGGCTCTTTCTCTACGGTTATTGGAGAAATTGCTGCTATTTGAGTATTGACGATGTTGATGTGGATGTTGATGTTGATGTTCAGTTTGACGCTGATGTTGCTGGTGCTGTTGATGCTGAGTTTGTGAGTTTGGGACTTGTTGTGGAGCAGAAGGACTAGACTCAATGGCCGGTGTTTCCTTGGTTTCAACTGCAGCCTCTCTAGAGTCTTGAACCGGAGCAGTGTTAGAATCGACTTCCTTCATAGACTCGGTGGTAGTAACTTGTTGTTCAGCAGGAGTGGAAACGTGTTCCTCTTCTTTAGTAGCTGCTTCAGTTTTAAGTGGAGCCTGTTGTTGTAATGGGGGAACAAATTGTTGTTGTTGAGGAAATCCAGGATTGAACAAAGGTGGCATTTGAGGAAGAGGAATTGGGTCAGGAACCACTTGTTCAGGAGTGCCTTCCAAAATATCTAATGTTTTAACATCTGGACCACTTAGCATGATATGAGCAAACACTTCTGGGTTTGGAAGGACAATTCTTTGAGGATCAAGAACTCTACCTTCTGTACCAAAGGCTCTAACATCTTTCAAAGAAATAGTACCTTTAGAACCGTCAATATTTTCTAAAATACCAACATAACTATTGAAATGGAACGGAAATAGATGTTAGTATGAACTGAATGTTCTAGATGGCGAAATTTCGAGGCAGAAGAGAACGGAGCACATACCGAATATCTGATTGGGAGACCAAAGAAATAGTTTTTCCTATAAATTCAGCCATTGTGGATGGTACCTACAGGAGTTGTTGTTTGAAGAGTCAACCAGAAGAAACAAGAGGCATCACCAAGAACCTTCCAACCGTGAAAATGAAAATGGACGACGTGCTTCTCGTTCAAAATTTCAGCCGCTCATCATTTTGCTCTTCAAACGTCTTACAAGTAGAGAGAGATATTACCACGATTGCTAAACGCTTAATAGTACAATAAAGAAGATATACAGAAAAATTCAAAGAACAAAATAAATTTTTTGATTTTGCAATTGTTACGATATACGAATGAAATTCAGCTCAGCTTCTACCATCTACCAGCAGATCCATTGGTGGCATCCCCATATGTAGTACGTCCTCCAGAGACACCATTATCATATCCACCGTTGGCATTACCGTAAGATGAAACATTTCCATATATCGATTGATTTTGGGCGTTACCATTAGCTCCAACAGCTCCACCGGCAGTTTGATCCGATTTATCTAGCTCAAAAACAATATTTGCTATTTTCTTTTGTAATTCATTACAACCCTTTGAAAAAACTTCATTTGGTTTTAAAGAACCAGTAGTTTCGACATTAAAATAAAATTTATTTGGGACTGCATTATAATCAAATCTTTCACCTGGGATTGGAGGCTCCTCCCATTCGCAATTAGCAGACTTTGGCCATTCGGATTCAACACTTTCTTCATACCAATAATCAGTATGCTTTAATTTGTTATATGGATCATATTCAAATCCAATAGCCGCACATGGAGACCATTTAGCATGTTCTTTAGCTATACCTTTCTTCGCAACACATTTTAAATGAAGTTGTTGATGTTTCTTCAATTTGCAAATCAAGACCCCTTTCCTTTGTGGATCTCTGATAACAGCCGAACCTAAGTTCAACCCGGTATTTGGAGATGTTATAGTCAAGTGACTGGAGTAAACATTCATGGTTTCCTCTGTTTCACAATTTGCTTTCAATTCCAAAGTGACTGAACATTTTTCACAGTGGTCTTCACAAGTACAATCTCTTGTATATTTGAGCTGATCTATGTCCTCACTTTCTAAAGGCACCAGACCTAGTCTATGGGATATGAACTCATCTGCCAAAACACTTGTATTCACTGTGACTTCCACCAAGTCTATAGCCAATGTAGGGACTTCGGCTAGCATGGTTCTTCTTAAAGAGTTCGCAAGAGCTAGATCCACGTCACTTAAGATAAAGTCGACGTCATCTCTTGAAGTCTCTCTAATCGTGATTTGTGGTTCTTGTGACATTTCAGTAATGTTCTATATATTTTCTAAGGAGAGGATAAGAAGAGGCCCCTAGCACCGGTACAAGAAAGAGCCATCTGGACGTCTCTGGACTCTTTCACCAGAATTGTTGTTTGAAGTAATTGGAAATTTCGCTGTTCTGGTGAAGCGGTGCACGGGTGTTGTGATGCTTGATAGTTATTGGTGAGCCCATCTTACTGATCATTTGGTGTCACTACATTGTGCCTAATGCTACAAGTATAGCCAGACACAACCGCACCATACTAAACATGACCAAAGACATTATGGATATCCCAATTCCAGACATGAGATATGAGAATGGTTTCATGTCAAAGCTACAGTCAAATGCAGCCATAGCTCACAAGCAAAAGATAGCTAAACAACAGGGAATAACAATGGCTGAAGTTCAAGACCCCCAAGATGGACAGCTACCTCCAATAACACCCTCCATCGTCGTGTACACTATTTTGAAAGACCAAGTCATCATGCAATTTGTTCAGGGCTTTGCCATGGCTATCGCCTTAATGATGGTTAAACCACTTCTCAAGTCCGTGTTTAGTGCTGGTAGAAGCGCTGGCCAAGGCTTTGTTAATGGTATCAGAACTATTGGTATTTCTTTGTTTCCTACCACACATAGCGGAAACCTATATTAGGTTCTGCTTAGTACTTTCACCTACATTTACTTCTGTTTATAGTGATTCTTTTTTTCTTTATACGTTTCTAGGGATTATATTTTAAGTTCTATATTTTGGTTTAACCTAGTGTTCTGCATTCCATTTACAGCATTCTTCAAATGTAACCAAACTACCTCCAAAAATGTCCAAAGCACTTCCATAAGTTAAGTCAACCTTTCCATGACTCAGCTTTTCCACCAACTTCAAATCTTCGATGGATTTAGCACCTCCGGCGTACACAACTGGTATTGTGGCCCACTCGCTTAGTTTACTAACCAACTGTTGATCGATACCGTTACACAAACCTTCAACATCAGCTGCATGGACCAAAAACTCAGAACAATAATTCTCAAGCAATTGAAATAAATCTTTGTTCAAATATGTAGTAGTCAATGTCTGCCATTTGCTCATTGCAACTATCCATTCAGTTTCTCCTGTAGCACCATTGATCTTCTTACGGCAACTTAAATCAACGACTAATTTATCTTTACCAATTTCGCCACTTAATTGTTTTAATCTAGCTAAGCTAAACTCACCGTCTGGGAATAGCCATGATGTGATAATCACTTTAGAAGCTCCTTGATCGATCCAATACTTCGCATTGGTATCATTTATACCTCCACCAATTTGCAAATGTCCAGGCCAAGCTTGTATAGCTTCTAGAGCTGCATTATCATTGGCCTCTAGTGAGCCCAATTTAATGACGTGGGTGCCTCTAACTGAACGTTCTTTGTATAAATTGGCATAATATGATGATGGCTTTGTACTAATAAAATTAGTGGAGACTGATTTGTTTTGAAGGTCTTCTTTGTCATCTTTCTTTAGCGTTCCACCAACAATTTGTTTCACCTGACCACCATGAATATCAATGCAGCCAACGTATCTTGTCATTTCGTAATATATATTTGGAACAGGGGTAATATCTGAGGCCTACTAGAGCAATTTGACTAGCTTTTTCAAAGAAAGATCATGTTTCGGAGTCATTTCACAAATCGTGTGCGGCTTTTTATTTTTCTGATTTTTTTTTGCTTTGCTTACCACGTACTTATATTAGAGGTTTTTACTATATTATTATACCAAAAAGACATACAACTACCAGAGTAAGAAACTCATCACAGGTGTATATATTAGAAATGGCTCCTCAGGTTGTGAAATTTGTTGATAGATATAACCCCAAAAATGTTACTATAACAAAGGAGGATAAAAAGACTTCAAGAAGTGCAAAACCTATAACGTTAGAAGAATTAAAGAATAAGAGAAAACAGGCTGAACAAAACCAACTAAAACAAGCAAAAAGCAAAGAAGATGAAGAAGACATAAAAAATGATTTAGCACTAGACAGATTACTTTCTGAATCTCATATACTAGCAAACACAAAAAATAACAATTATTCTGGTGCAGAGCTAACCTTAAAAACATTAGACCATGAAAACCCAATAGGTAATGCCAGAGTAAGAACCATGGAATCAAGAATGAGATTATTATCTTCAACTAACAGTATTGCTTCACAAAAATTAGAAAAGATGCCTATGAATATGAGAAAAGGTATGATTAAAACCAGACAGAATAGAATTGCTAAATATGAAAAAGAAGCTAAAGAAGCTGGCATTGTCTTATCAAAGACCAAGAAAGGTGAAACTAGAAATCTATATGATAATGGTGCCACTTCAGTGTCTGACCGTCTTGGAACGGGTGTTAAGAAAGCAAGTAAGGTCAGAGATAGAGGCTTGAAAATTAGTTCTGTTGGTAGATCTACCAGAAACGGGTTGGTAATATCTAAAAGTGAAGCGGCTAGAATGACTTCCTCGAATAAGGATAGAGGTAAAAAGGGTAAAGGTAAGAGAAGATATTAGATTAACCACTTAGATTTAATTATTTGTATATTAGTTATTTGTTTACATTGATAGCGAGTATTTATTTTAAAAGTTTATACGAAAGCAGAAAAGACTGAAAGATTAATGTATAACGAATTTGTTCTAATTAAATTAATCAAATTCCATTCTAGCTTCTCTTATTTTATTAATTCTACTCACCAAAGTTGTAAGTTCCAATCTTTCGGCTATCTTTCCTGCTGCTGCCAGCGCCCTGTCGTCTCTCAATTTGTCAGCCAAGTATAACGCATCCGCTAGATTAGAATCATTACAAGATTGACCAAATTGTTTTAAAATTGAAGCATCATACTTAATGCTTATTTCAGTTAGTCTTTCTTCCGCTGTTTCATCAATAACATCATCATTACTGATTGCATCGTTTAATAATTCACCTAGGGTAATGTATCTAACTAATTCCTCTTCTGGATCTTCTTCCTCAGAAACATTACTCTCATCATCGGATTCTTTGTCTTCTTCTAGATCACCCGAGTCAGGGGTTTTCTTCTTCTTTTGTTTTGGGGTTGAAACGGGTAATTTAATTGGCATTTCTCCCGGTAAAGGTAATGGGAAAGAGGGATAATCTGTGCCTCTAATAACAACAAAATTAAATTGATCTCTAAATAAACCTAACGGCCAGCAATTAACATTATCACCAGCTGCAATTTTCTTAACACCCTCTGTCGTATTTAGGATTGGAATCCATGATGCTTGTAAAGGGTCTCTCCATCTTGATAAAACTAGTAAGTAATTGTCTTGACCAATAACGCAAGGATCACCATCAGACGAAAAGAATAAACCTTTAATTGGATGTTTGTTATTTAGTGATATGAGCTGAATCGGCAAATATTCATTTCGTTGGAAATACTTGCCGTCTAAATCTTGAATATTGAAGCTGAAACTAGAAGATGAAGTCAAAGTGATGGTGAACAGATATTTTTCACTGCTAATACAAGCAACAACTGGGGCCATCCTTTCAATTCTTTCGAGTCTACCAAAAAGACTATATCTTCTAACAAACCCGGATGAAGTACAAACAAATACAGATTGTTTACCCAATGAAATGGTAGAGATGAATTCATGACGCTGTAATGCAATGGCTCTTTCCCATCCATATCTTTGATTGTGTGATTTATACATTATTGTTGCTCCCTTTTTATAATTTTTCTTTCCACTGGATGCTAATAAAACACCTTCATCATTCAAGGAAGCTAAATCCAATTGACTGAAGTCTCTAAAATGATATTCCCTATGTAAACTTCTATCGAAGAAAGAAATAGTAATTGTATTATAACCGTCTTGAGTAACTGTCCAAGCATAACCTATTGGAGTGATAGTTAAATATCTTCTATTACCACTCCAAGGAGTCGATCCTGCAGAAAAAGGTTCTAACTTATATTGAGAAACACTCAAAGAAGAGGAAGAAGAGGCAAAAGAAACTTTTAATCTTTTACTGGTAGCTGATTCTGTATTTAATGGAGCGGTTCTCTTTTGTTGGGTGTAACCTTGCCCATCATCGTCAACTATGAAATCATCTTCTCCGTCACCAAATAAACCGGTTATATCACCATCTTCAGCGCCAGAGATACCAACATCATCACCTTCGTCTTCACTCTCATTGTACGGTTTTATCTTTTTTTCAGAAACCTCATTCTCATTTTCTTGTTCTTCTTTGCCGGAATCGTCATCTTCTAAAGCTGAATCATCTACAAATGCATTTTTTTCTTTAGCAACGATGGAGTCAAATTTCATGGTATGACCAGAATCAGATCCAACAATTATTTGAAATTCATCAGAGTCCATCTTTCCCCATGAAAAAGAAGTTGGGGTTTTTGGAAGGTTGAAAGATTTAATTGATCTCTGTGATTTTGTTTCCCATATAATAAGTTTATTATCCAAACCAACAGAGGCTAAATGTTTACCATCTGGAGACCATTTCAATGCAACTATAGGTTTGTCATGTTCATACTTACCTCTGAATCGATATTCCATTTTATCAAAATTATTTCTAGTGTAAACTTGAATGTCTCTTGCTCTTGTTGGTATTGCAAGTAAATCACCATCTGGATGCCAGTCTGGCTTAGTAGTTGATAGTTTTAAGTTGTTAGAATTCTGAGGTTTTGAGACAGTTGGTGCAGAATCCAAATCTAAATCAAAGTCCATGCTGTCCATAATATCATCATCATCTTCCTCAATTGATTTTTTATCAACAATTAAATTTTTGAAAGTATGAAGCCTTGATGGTTCAGTTGAAGAATATGAATATATGATAAGGTCACCACCAGCTAATGAAACTGTAGCTAAGTCACCAACGTTATTATATGAAATAGAAGTGATTTTATCATTCAAGTTTAAGGTTTTAACAGAAGTTAAATCATCCAAACTAATTAGTCTTAAATCGCCATCAGAACCACCACATAACACTTGCGAACCACCATGAGTGAAGGCTGCGTCAGTAAATGCTAATGACGATCTAGCTAAAATTGATAGACATTTCTGATTCTTTAAATCATAGTAACCACATTCGCCTGATTTGGAAGTAATGACAGCTTTTTGGGATGAACTTATTTCAAATGATGTAATGTCAGATAAAACATCTAATGAATCTGGGATTTGTTCAGGATCATTTAAATTGAAAATCTTCAAAACATCGTTGGCAGTTGAACAAACATATAGGACATCTCCCTCGGACGAATGTCTGACAAATGTTCTTCCACCAGACATGAACACCTGTTCAACGGTATCTTCAATTGACATGTTTAATTAATGAGTTAGTTTTCTCCGTTTTAATGATGCTATTGTTAGATTTGAGAGAAAACACCACGATAACAAACGCCAAAACACCAGTTCAAATCACTAATGCATATAACGCGTTTCGTTTTTTAAATTTTATCAATTGTCGACGCGAGCTGAAAAGTCGCTCTGCTACGCCGCACGTCTGTTGTGAAAAAAAATAAAAGTATATCAAATTTTTTTCACTAATCTATATAGGTAAAGCTCATTGAATCCTGTAACTCTTGAAAATACACACCCAATCAATTTTCTGTGATCAAAATACATATATTCAGGTATGGCAGGTGACTCATTTTTCACAGATCCTTCTAAGAAGAAGAAAAGAAGATCTAACAACAATAGAACAACTTCCACAGTTCAACAAAATCTTAAAAAGAGAAAGATTCAACAAAATAGTGATGATGATAATGATAGTGTGAGCGATATAGATGAAGAAGAAGTAGCAAGTGATATTTTTGAAAGTGATTCTGATAAACCTGATGATGAAGATGATGTTGATGAAAATGACGACGAAGAAGAATATAAAACTGAATCTGCTGCAGATAAACGTCGTAGATTGGCTAAACAATATCTTGAAAATTTACAACAAGAAGCAGATACGTATGATTTCGACGCAAAGGATTTAGATAATGATATTATAGCATCCAGATTACAAAAGGATGTTGCTGAACAAAAAGGATATATTTATAAATTCATTGGTGAAAAACTGCTTATAAGTGAGGCCAAACCAACGTTAAGTAGAATGCAAGCAATTGGTGTTTCAGGTTTATCAGTTAGATATCCTAATGTGTATACGATTTCCAAAGGTATGGAATTGAGTAAATGGGATATATCCAATGCCGAATCAAAGCCAAAAAGAACTAAATACACTCAAGGTGGAACTAAGTACCTTGATGTTTCCAAAGAGCAAATGAATAACGGTCATTGTGATGAAATATATGCAGTTGCAGCAAGTCCCGATGGAAGATATGTTGTCACCGGTGGTAAAGATAAAAGAATAATAGTTTGGTCAAGTGAAAATTTAGCATGTGTTAAAGTTATTGAAACTAGAGATAGAAAAGGCGAAGTGTTAGGTTTGGTTTTTAGAAGAGGGTCTGATCAGCTATATGCAGCATGTGCAGATTTGAAAATAAGAACTTATAGTGTTAACCAACTATCTCAATTGGAAATTTTGTATGGACATCAAGATTTAGTTGTTGATATTTCTGCATTGGGGCAAGAAAGGTGTGTTACTGTAGGTAGCAGAGATAGAACCGCTATGCTTTGGAAAGTTGCTGAAGAATCTAGACTAACATTTAGAGGTGGTGATTCTGGTCAAAAGAAATCGAAGAAGAAATCTAAGAAGCAAAAGGATGAGTCGAATGAATCAGAGGAAAAGGAAGATTTATTCTTTGCTGAAGGTAGTATTGATTGTGTTTCTATGCTAGATGATTCTCATTTTGTTACTGGTTCAGACAATGGTAACATATCTTTGTGGTCATTAGCCAAAAAGAAGCCATTATTCACGGAAAGACAGGCCCATGGAATTCAACCTGAACAGTCATCATCAAAATCATCTGCTGAATCCGATGAATACATTGCTAAATCACAGATCCCGCAACCACTTCCTTACTGGATAACAACTATTTGTGCTGTTCCTTTTTCGGATATATTTATCAGCGGATCTTGGAATGGCTCCTTGAAAGTTTGGAAACTAGAAAAAGAATTAAGAAGCTTCAAACTTATAGGTGAGTTACCTAATGCTAGAGGTATTGTTACAAAAATTGATTGCTATGAGGATGAAGAAAATTTCAAGTTAAGAGTGTTTGCATCGATTTCTAAGGAGCATAGATTGGGCAGATGGATTAATGCCCCTGAAGGTTCTCGTAATGCATTATATTCTTGTAGTATAGATTTACAAGGATAAAACATTATTTCATAAAATTTTGTATTAGTTTGTTTAATATCCATTATATATTTTTTTCCTGCATAATTTATTTTTAATAAAATTTGATGTATATTATATTATAGGTTACAGTGATCATGAAATCAAGATTCAAAAGAGATGATCGAAGAAAAAATATCTGTTTTGGTAATATTCACATGTTTAGGAAAAGTATTGTAAACATTTCCATTGAAGAATTATAAAAGCAATAGAGTAAAATACATTTGAAAACTATAAAGGGAAACAGCAAGTAAAAGGTGAATGTGGCAAGCAAAAAGATAGCTGTATCAAAAGAGGGATAGTTCCCTGAAGTAAAACAAAAAAAAAGGCTAAAACTGTCTTGATCAAGACCAAAAATAAAAAAGAGAGGAACCAAGGTGTTAAAAGAACAATTATCGCTCAATTCAATAAGTTGATAATATGAACCAATAAAATACCTTAAGGCCTGACACTGGGTATAAGTTTTGTGGCTGTTCAGATCAACCGTATACTTCATAATAAAGAGAAAAAAAGGTCAAGAATCAAGCAAGAAAAATTAAATTTATTAAAAAGCAAAAAAACTCCATCATCGGTTTAAAGGGGGAATCAAAAAATAGTCAACAGTTTTCTTAGTTCTAAATTCAAATAAAGGCTGCGATAACTAAACCCGCAAGACCAAAGATATACCCGCTAACTGGAGTAAAATCTTGCCCAGCAGATCCTCTTGAAACTGATGCTAAAGTTGAATCAGATGCAGTGGATACCAATGATTCTTGAGACGCACCATTAGTTTTAGTGACAGCTAACGAGCCGAATACCAAAGAAGAAGTGCTTAAAGAACTAGTTGTAGGATAAGAATTGGAGTTTGAAGTTTCTGTTTCAAAAGATGATTGTGGGATAATAGTAGAGGAAGCTTTATACGAACTGTAATAAGAATATTCTGAAGCTAAGGCTAGCAATCCAGCTGCATTTGATAAACGAGCGGAAGACATAGTCGTAGTAAAGGATTTGCTGGTTTTACTTGAACTTGAAGTAGCGGTAACAGAAGTAGCCGAAGAGTCTGATTTAACTGAAGCTGAATAGGCTGAAGCATAAGAGGCCGATTCAATAGAAGCAGCATAGGCAGAGGCATATGAGGCCGACTCAATAGAGGCTGAATATGCTGAAGCATAAGAAGCAGACTCTATAGAAGCATCGTAGGCAGAGGCATAAGAGGCAGATTCAACGGAAGCAGCAGATTCTGAAGACACTAATAAACCTGAAGAAGTTGATTCAGTAGAAGTTCCTGCTTTAGCTTTATTACCACCAGCAACTTCAGGAGATGAAGAAAAGGCTGTAGTTTGGGAATAAGAGCTTGGACTTGATGTGGTGGTAGCAGCAAGAAGAGCGGCAGAACTTTCTTCTGGTGTTAAAGAGGTGATTGTAACAGTTACAGTGTATTGATAAGTAGTAGTAAATTCGTCAGCTAAAGTTAAGGAGGCTAATAAGCCTAATGGTAAAAGTTTTTGCAGTAATTTCATATTGCGTTGGTCTTTATAAAATGGATATCTAGAGGTGAATAGGGTCTGAAACTATTGTTTTGGTATTATCTGGGGAATCGATAGGTTTAAACTAAAATGGGGATTTTCTGAAATAAGATATATTTGGAATTAGTAATTGGTCAAGATAATCTTAAGTTAATTTGTAAGTCGTTGTCTGATTTTTGACAATGTATTTAGCTTTTAAAGGAGTGACTAAAGGTGATATGAATTAAAGAGGAATTTGTTTGAAATGAGAATTGCTTGTGGCACCAATTTGCTTTATATTTATAATTAAGGACCAGGATGAGGTTGAAATGTCAACATGTAATATGATATAAAGTTATGGGGCCGTTATTTTCTTCTAATTAATGACCAACATCATTGAAGCCCATTAAAAAGTTTGAAAAAATACAAAAATATCAAAACAATAACAAACCTCGAAATTAGAGTTTCCTAATTGGGAAATCCAAAATATCTCAATTTTATCTTCTTCACAATCTATGTGCGCACTCAGAATCGCATATATGGGGCTCGATTTACCCATAATTGACAAATATACCAAATCTTCCACGTTTTGGTTGACCAATCTCTGGCTGAGTAAATATAAGAGGACTCAACTGTGTGTCGCCTATATTTACATTATTTGTCAGCTTAAGT
This sequence comes from Ambrosiozyma platypodis, assembly GCA_030557395.1. Lineage (NCBI taxonomy): Eukaryota > Fungi > Ascomycota > Pichiomycetes > Pichiales > Pichiaceae > Ambrosiozyma > Ambrosiozyma platypodis. Next base: position 132,573 of record JAKTPC010000004.1, on the reverse strand, counting down.
AAGTAGTTCAAGGTTGTCCCTAACATGTGAAACATTTTGATCACGTGATTGAAGACCCTTTCAACGACAATACTTTTACGGGGTCTTTAGATCAGCAATTTGGAGATCCAAAGTTCAGTCACCGGACGGAAGCCGCGCCGCACCTTGTTGATGATCGAATCGTGGTCTTATTAAAAACAGCTGTATATATAGTGCCCAAATGATCTTTTGATATAGGTATAATATATACCACATTAAGAGTGCTTGAAGAGTATGCATGAAAGCCAGTTAAATCAATTTCAGTACGATTCCTTTAACTTTATTTGGCTAAAATCAAATAAGGTTTGTGAAGTCTGAGTGAGATTTGATTTTAATTCCTTTTTCTAAACAAAGAGTATAGAGAGTTCATTTTTAGGCTCCACCCTCAATAAATGAAAGGGAGAAAGAGGATGTTAGTAGTATATAAAATGTTTTTATTAAGATGCACATCCATCACATAAAATGTAGAATTTAGATCTATTATAACTCAACCTCTCTCTGTTTTTGTGACCTGGAAACTTACTAAGCGTTGAGCTAAATATATACACGTGACTGGTTGTTGCCTCAAAGGCTAACTAAAGGCAACAACCAAACCATTTATAATCTTGATTAGTAATTTGATAATCTCACTAGGAAAAGTGCTATAATTCTGACACATACTACTTATATCGTTCTTAAGACAATCTATCTATCTCTAGTTGTTCATTTATGACAAAAATCGCTTGATAATGTAAATAAAAGGGTTGAAAAAAAAAAAATTCCTTCCTATAAAATTACTTTATTTTTGATGCTTTCCGTAAAAATTTACTGAATTACTTTGAAAACTTTCATTTGTCAATTCCACATCTTAAGTGAAGTCAGGTTTAGTCATTTTTCTAATCTATGTGAACGAAAGATATCAAAATTAAAGGAAAGCGGTATATACAATCAAAGTCAAGTTGAAATAATATAGATATGGAATACGTACTATGTATACTATAACTTGGCTCTTTCTTCACATATAGTGATGGGAACGTCCGTCTTTTAGTAATTAACCGACTACAAATATGGCGGAACTAAAATAACAAGTTTTATTCTACCAGCATTTCTGATCCATAATTAATATATATCCGGCCGGCTAATTGATACGAATTATTTTCCTCGAACGGTACCTCTCTCCATGCTATTGCATTATGATTCTCGATTAAATTTATACATGTACAGAAGGTATACAAGGGTATATGCTATTTACTTACCTATATATATATATGTATGGTGGAGAAAAAAAGAAATGTGCCGCATAAATCTAATTAACCGATATCGAGATAAGCTGCATATGCGCTTTTCAGCTAATTGCGAAATTTCTTTTTGACTTCTATGTTATGACTCTAAGCACATTAATAGGGCATGAATAACCCCTTAAATATGGCATCATGAAACAGGATTTATCCAGAACTAGGACAGGGACAGGAACAAACAAGAACAAGAGAAACATGCTAGGAGTACATACTGATAGTGGGGGCTACCCAGGAAACAGTGGTTGCTCACTAGCTTTATATCTGCACGCAGGCTGAGCGATCTGGAAACTAAAAGGACCTGCTGCAAGAGTACGGAAGCGTACGTAAGCCCCCACCGCCCGCTTACGTCAGCTGGACGTCGTGCGCGCCCCAGCCAGCGATCCCGTGGGCATAGGCCGCACTCGTTTCTTTTGCGGGCGAATCGAATCTGGTCAATCAAGAATATTATTAAAATTTAACAATATCGCCAAATCTCAGCACAATTTAACAGTTTCGATTTCCTTTCAGATTCTGCTTGATATTGTTACAACCCCTTCCCCTGTTCCTTTTTCTTTATATCCTACTTGGAACGTATCCCATATTCATTCACTGCTACATCTCAGACTCACCTCTCCTACTTATATATATAAACTCCAGTCTTACTTGATCTTCCTAAGGACCCGCCTGCTTGATTTCTGATTCACCACACTTTAAGCCTGCAAACAATTCCTCTCATTATTATATTCACTCAGTGCATCTGGCGGTAATATAGTTATATATCCTTTAAAAACAACACTCTACATCCTTATATTATACACCTAGCTTGGCTATTATACTTAAGTTACAGTCATGGACATCTACCAAATACAACAAGATCAGGACGGAAAAAGAAACTTGCCTCCTCTTTCTCGCATTATCCCAGATCATCAACATCAACATCAATACCAACAACAACTACAACAACAGCCACCACAGCAACAGCATGTCGTCCATCAACAAGCTGATTCTACAGGTAGTTCTCCAAGTATCAAATCTGAAAAACTAGAGACCACCACTTCTCAATTACAACAACAACAAGTTCAACAACATCAACAGCAACAACAGGTTCAACAACAGATTCAACAACAACAACAATCTGTTGCCCAATACCCTTCTCAAATGTCGTACCAATCTTATCAACAAGTTGGTATTCAAATGGCCCCTTCTCAGTACGCCCAACAGTACCCTCAACAATATATAATGCAGCCTATGCCTCAAATGAGTCAAATTCCACCTCCACCTCCACCTCCAAATGTTGATTCTGCTCAGTTGTTTGGTAAATGTACCTGTAAACAAGAAGGTAATAGAATTCCAAGACCAAGAAATGCTTTCATTCTTTTCAGACAGAAGCATCATCAGGCTTTATTAGAGGAAGGTAATGTTATTAGAACCAATCCTGATGTTTCTAGAGAATTAGGTCGTCGTTGGAGAAACTTGGGCCAAGAAGAAAAGGAGTATTGGAACAAACAAGCGGCTGAAGAAAAGAAAAGACATGCTGAAAAGTATCCTGGTTATAAGTATACCCCAAGAAGAAATAATAAAAAGAATTGCCCTCATTGTACCGCTAAACAAGCTATTAAAGATCATAATCTAGCTTTACAGCAATATGCTGCTCAATATCCGAATCAAGCTTACATGTACGGTTTACAAACTGCTGTTCCAAGTCAATACTATACTCAAGTTGCTGTTGCTACTTCTACAGCTGCCGCTATTCAACAACAGCCAAGTTCTCAACAAATGATTTCACAGCAGCAGCAACCATCTTATTATCAACCAATGCAGCAACAGGTTTCAAATGGTTCTATAGCTAGTCAACAGCAACAACAATTCAAGAGTGAAGATTTATATCCTTCATTAAGTTCTCAAGCTTACTCTTCAAACGTTTCAGCTTCCACTGGTCCTTCTTCTGTTGTTATGTCCATGAATACTACTAATGGTAAGCAATCGAATTCTCCAAGTTTAGGCCAACAGCAAATGTCTACTTCTACCCAAGGTGTTACTGCCCCTGGTACCTCCGATCAAGCTCAGTATATCACTTATTATCAACAAATGACTGGTGGTAATTCTCCGTCTTTAAGATATACTAATACTTCTCAGCAATCAGGTCAAACTTCTCAAGGACAACAAACTCCAACTCAACAAGTTGCTCAAACTCAACCCCAATCTCAAAGTATGTATTTACAAGTTGACCCAACTCAACTGTATTCTTCAGTTGGTAGACCTTCTTCTACCACTGGTCAACCACCACAGCAACAGCAACAGCAACAACAACAGCAACAACAACAGCAACAACAACAACAACAACAACAACAACAACAACAACAACAACAACAACAACAGCAACAACCACCACAACAACAACAACAAGCTCAGCAACAATCATCTTCCTACTTAAGCCCTGCCTTATATGGTTATGATTTCCAGACTCAGCAAACTACACAATCACAATCTGGGTTGCCATCAATTCAAAACCTATCTCTACCTCCTTTAAATCAAAAGAATAATTCATAGAATTCTCTTTATTTCTCAGTTTTTTTTTTTTTTTCAACTTTCACTTATGCTAATGCATTATTTTCTTACTATTGTTAATTTGATTCTTGCTTCGTTTACTCTTTTTAAATTTCATTTTGTCCTTTCTTTCATTCCTATTTCTTGGCTCTAAATTAGATCGGTTTTCCATTCCCCATTTTCCATTTTCCATTTTCCATTTTCAATATTTGAATTGTCATATTAGAATCTTTGTTTTATTTGATGTATTCTCTTGTTCTGTTTTTGTTTAACTTTTCTTAACCTTTTTCAATTATAGATATATGTATTTTTATTGCTTTTATTTGATTTCTGAAACTGTTGAATTGCTACTATTACCACGACCACTCGTCAATCTTCTTAACTTTGTTCTGTTTTGATTTGCCGTTCTTTATTCCTCTTTTTTCTTTTGTACTTTGTGAAGCAGTAAAGATTACTCCATTTACATGAGTTGCGAATATTTATATATCCTACTATTTTACATTCTTTTGTTCTTATATTCACAATTTTTTTTATATACTCCAATCTCACATACTTTCGTTTTACTTTCCTTCTTAATTCTTCATTGATCTTTAGCCATATATGGCTTTTAAAACTACTTTTTAAGTGCATAATTGCCTGAGATCTTTTGTACCATTACTCATTCATTTTCACATATATATATTTCCCCCTAAATATTAGATTAATTAACTACTATGTCTGTGCAAATAAACACATCCATCGGTTGAAATTTGGAATTGAACTATATAACGACGTAGGTAAGAGGGTTAAAAAATAAGCGAGATCTTGTTGTTAAATCACAATATGCCCTTTCTAGGTGGGGGGAGAGGGCTGTTGGCAGTTCTGCAATCAAGTATGGAAAGTTCTCTTATTTAATATATATAATGGTCCAGATGCCCAGATTGTATCCCTTGTACGCGTACCTGGCTGTCCTGCATTTGTTTCTTTGTTCGGTAATATAATTGCTCTCTTGTTAACATAAATTGAAATCAACTAACAATCACCATGACTGTTTACATGAATATAATTTTTCATATCACACACACTATTGATTCTCGGCTGAATAGCTTAAAGTTGTTTATAATAAATTATAAGATGTTGCTCTAAACTTTAAAGTTTGATCGATCAATCAGGCGGCTAATTAATTGAATTGGACTACCGAAATTATGGCTATCTATACCCATTACTCACAAATCGTATGCAACTTTATTCGATCCATCTGAAGTCACTTGTCACCCAAATTTCGGAAATCGGCATTAACCTGTTCGAATTTAATTAACTGGTGTAGCTTTTAGGTGTGCGTGAACAAAACCTCTCATATTAAATATTGGAAATTAATTAATCAATTAATGTTTTCAGCCTGTCTGTATAAATTCTGAAAAACCTAGCTCTTACTTCCTATATTTGTGTCACTTCGAACCCCTGTATTGTTTTCATAGCTATGTTCTTTTCTTAGGTAACTTTTATACTAGACCCCTCAATGTACTAAACTCTGCTATTTATTTTTTGTAGATACTCCAACAAGACTTATGCGGAAGAGATCGATGTAGGTTGTATGTGTATGGGATTTCAGATCTTCTGTACAGATCTGAATTTGAAAAGTTGCATGATCTGTCAAACTGCAGGAGTGCCACAAGTAACAAGTAGTCACGTGAAATCGAATAGAAGCGCCCGAAATATTGACTGAGGCTCTGAATTCAACGGTATGCCGGTAAAATGGTCACTCAGTTAATCCGGCCATATTAATTAAATTAACCTCTGCCCCAATTATGTTCGGAATATATTCCGATGGAGTTTTTTCTTGTTCTAACTCATCGACTTAGAAATACATGTATCAAAAAACGTTGGAAGAAATTCGTAGAGGCTCTCTAAAGTTCAAACAAGCAAGCTATGCTAGTATATATATATAAAGTACAGATATATATTTTTGTAGGCTCCATACATTTGATCGCCATTAATACCTTATCCTTAGTATATATTTTGGATTGGCCGTTAATATCTCCGACTAATGTGTGCGAGGCTCTGGCTGCAAACACACCTGAACTCAATCTTGTATACACAGTTAGTTCTTGAATAAACCAACCAAACCAATTCAAGACAATTGAAAAGCAGCCAACACTATATCAACACCAACATTTTGCGCTTATGTAATCAGCCGGCTATGCGCAGTGGTGGCGCATTAATTAGCTGTTATGCTGCTGCTTGATGGCGTAACACCTCTCAGAATTGTGGTTCCCAACTTATGCGCCTTATATATCTGCTTCTTTTTCTTCCTTCCTTTCATTCTTAATATTCTAGAATATCTATAATACCCTACATTCCTTAAAACCCTCTGCTTTGCTCTCAAGAATTAGGCTAGCTACCACCTTTTTTTTACTCCCTGAGCCCAGCATAATCAATCTTCCCTGTCAGCGTTCGGCTTACATTAACAAATAATCAAAAAAATTATAGTTTCAGGCACCAGAAAACCCGCTCGAGGCATCAAGCACAGTTACTAATTAGCAAATCTATTAAATTAACATTCACGTTAATTGAAAAAAAAAAAGACATAGACTAAAGCTAAAACAAGAGAAATTCTTTTTTTTTGACAAATTAACAACTTGAGCATAGTCTATTTATTGGATCAGCAGTGAACATATAAAAGCCCACTGTGCGTCCACTTTGAGTACAAGTTCAACTTACTGTTCTTTTTCTATTCAATTCTCTTACCAGTCACTTTAGCGAGCATTATGTCGTCCATCAGAGATTCTGATGACCCAAAGAAATTCGAAGTGCCAACTAGCACGAATCACAAACAAGAATTTTCAGAGGTCGATGGGGTCCTTTCCAGTTCGGGTGCCTCCTTCCAATCAGAAGGTCAGGAAGGTTCCTTTATTAAAAGAGTTTTCAACTCCTTTGGGAGAAGAGAAGCAGATTTGTCTGGGTACAACCTGGCTGAGATGACTGAAGAAGAAAGAAAGCATGTCATTTTAGCAAACCAACCGTTGAATAGGGCTTTCAATGATCGTATTCTTCAAATGATTGCTATTGGTGGTACTATCGGTACAGGTTTGTTTATTGGTCTTGGTTATTCTTTGTCTTCTGGTCCTGGTGCTTTATTAATTGGTTTTGTGATTGTTGGTATTGCCATTTATCTAGTTTGTCAGGCCGCTGCAGAATTATCAGTCGCATACCCTGTGAGTGGCTCTTTTGCAAGTCATATTTCCAGATTTCTTGAACCAGGTTGGGGTTTCACTATTGCTACCAATTATGGTTTATCTTGGTTGATTTCATTTCCTTCTGAATTAATCGGTATCTCGATGACTCTCCGTTACTGGAATGATTCAGTCGATCCCGCCGTGTGGGTTGCAATCTTTTACGTTTTCATTGTTGGATTAAACTTACTGGGTGTTAAATACTATGGTGAGTCTGAATTCATCCTTTCTTTAGTTAAAGTGATTGCGGTTATTATTTTCATCATTATTGGTATTGTTCTTATTTGTGGCGGTGGCCCAGGTGAGAATACTTACATTGGTACCGAATATTGGCACGACCCAGGTTCTTTTGTTAAGCCGGTCTTCAAATCCATTTGTAACACATTTGTTTCCGCCGCATTTTGCTTTGGTGGTACTGAATTGGTTGTTTTAGCTGCCGCTGAATCGAAAGATGTTACTTCTATTGCTAAAGCAACAAAACAAGTCTTTTGGAGAATTTTAATTTTTTATATTACAACTGCTGTTGTTATTGGCTGTTTGGTTCCTTATGATGATGAAAGATTATTGGGTGGTGAGAGTGATGAAGATGTTACTGCCTCTCCCTTTGTCATTGCATTATCTCGCACTGGTGGTTCCTTTGCCAAAAATGTTTCCCATTTCATGAACGCTATTATTTTAGTTGCCGTGACCAGTGTTTGTAATTCTTGTGTGTACGCTAGTTCTAGAGTTTTCCAATCTTTAGGTGCTTCTGGTGAATTACCACAAATTCTTGGTTACGTTGATAAGAGAGGTAGACCATTAGTTGCTATTATTTTATGCTCAATTGTTGGTTTATTGGGTTTTCTTGTTGACTCAGATAATGAAGATGTTGTCTTTACTTGGTTATTTGCTTTATGCTCCATTTCGTCTTTCTTCACCTGGTTCTGTATTTGTTTCTCCCATATTAGATTTAGATGGGCTTTGAAAGCTCAAGGTAGAGGTACCGATGAATTAGTTTACACTTCTCAATTAGGTATTTGGGGTTCTTACTTGGGCTGCTTATTAACTGGTTTATTGATTGCTGGTGAAATTTATGTTTCCTTATTCCCACTTGGTGGTAGTCCAGATGCTGAACAGTTCTTCCAATACTGTTTATCTATTCCAATTATGATTGTTGTTTACGTTGGCTACAAGACTTATAAACGTTCTTGGAACACAATATTCACTCCTTTGAGGGAGGTCGATTTAGATACCGGTAGACGTTATCCTGACGATCTAGAGTTATTGAAACAGGAAATTGCAGAAAAGAAGGCCCTTGTTAAGTCAAAAAGTTTGCTTTATAGAATTTACAATTTCTGGTGTTAATTAATTTCCAATTTTTGATTAAATTTGTTTTGGTTTTCCTTTTCTAATTATCTTTTTCAAAATCTAACCTCTTACTGACTATTCATTCTTGTTTTCGTTTCTCTTATTATATATCTTACCTTTAAGACTGTCGCTTATGCAGTTTATATTTTCTTCTATTTCAATCTGTTTACAACCATTTAATCTATTTCACTTTTCTTAATTTTGATAAGTATATATCCTACAAAAGTATCTACACTTGAAAGCATCAATGAAGTGTCAGAGACATAGTCTGATCATAGCTTGTATTTTATTAGTAATCCCCTCTTACCTGCAACATAAATATCTTGATTTTCAGTAAGAATAAAATCATTTATTTGCTCATCATGCCCAACAAAGAATTCATTTAATATTCCAGTACTTCTTTCAACAGAAAACAACATGTTTTTGGAAGAAATCAAGCAATACACTAAGTTTCCTTGATTTTTAATCTTTGATATTTGTAAAGATGATGAGGTGCCATCAGAGAATATCGATTTTTTCCACACAAGATCCTTTGTTCTTTTATTAAAGCATTTCAACTTATCAGAGCCAACTATTATATAGTCACCGTGTACATTAATTGAGTAGATTGGGGTTTCACCGGTAGCAATTTCTCCTAATGAACATCTTGTTTCTAAATCCCATATACTAATTGTTCCTGACTGGTGAGCTGCATATAATACTTTACCATTACAATCAAAAAAAATTTCATCGTTGCCATCTGTAGTAGTAGTAGTAGTAGTAGAAGTAGTACCATCGTTCTTGGAATTTATTTCATCATCAACATCAATAGCCAAAACTGGATCATTAACGTCTTTAACTCTTCTTGTACTCCAAACACACTCACCAGAACCGCATTCCCAAATACAACAAGAGCCATCCAATGATGAACTAACAAAATTTCTACCAATACCAATTAACTTCAAGTCTGTAATTCTTTGTTTATGTTTTCCTTTGAAAGTTCTTGGATTTTGGCCTGTTTCCAAAGACCAAAGCTTAATCAAATGGTCTAATGATCCAGTTAATAAAACTTTTTTACTCGGGAAGATTTCTAGGTTAGTTATATCTAAATAGTGAGCTGATTCAATCGAAAGAGTTGGCTTTAGTTTATTTGATGGACCCATAGTGGTGTCAAGTTTATTTATGGAGCCATCTGATCCACCTACTATAATCGAACAACTTTCATCTTCATCTTGAGCAATGGCTCCTATCGAAGTGATATTACGTGATTGTAAATTGAAATTCAACTCCGAGGAGAAGTAACTCTTAGGAACTTCAATTGTAATGGTTTCATTTGAAGAAGGTATGATTTGAAATGAAGTGCTGCTTAGTTGTTTAAATTGAAGTTGTTCATCCTCCAAACATTGAAAAGAGGTTTTAGAGATGGTGATGCTATACCGTTTGCCATCAATTCTTAGCCAAATGGATTCCTCTTTGACGTGGTCAAGGTTAACATCGTTTATGACTTCTAGAAAATCGGGCTGGACCTGTATTATGGGTATCTGTGGCATATTTGGCTCAATCTATAGTATTCAATAGTTACTGAGGGAAGAAGTTGAAGAAAGCGAATCGAATCTGTTGAAGTAACTTTCTCGATAACACTAAACGTACGCTTACTCAACGAACACTCTCTTTTCTTGAAAGCCAGAAACTCAACTAAACATATCCTCCTAATCATGGATTCTAGCACAATTTCAAAAAAAGAAAACGAAGTTCTATCGATGTTCTTTGATGAGAACTTTGTTCCACATGATTATTTGGATGCGTTATTCACATCATCGTTACGAACAACAGCAACACCACAATTAAGAAATAGTTCAACTGAATTTTCAAGTTTAGCAAGTTTGAAATCTTTACAAAATAAATGCTCGTCATTATTGACTCATTTAGATTATTATACAAATGAATTAACTAGAGAGTTTGAGAAAAATTTAAATGATTTACAAAATTCGAATTCAATTATTTCATATTCATCGTCATCAACGCCTACAACAAATTTCAAAAATAGACGAAATTCAAGTTCAATTTCGAGACCTAGAACGCAAAGTATTGCAGGTGGAAGTGATGGTGATAATAGAATTGTTGGTATAATGAGGTTAGAATATTACATCGAAAATCTATCATCGTCGATTAATTCACTAAATAGAGATTTAACCGATGTTAATAAAAAAATCAAATTATTAGCAACTGATGAAAAAAGTAAACCAAATAATGATGACGCTATTCAAGATTTACAAAAATTATTAAAAGTGAAATCAAGAATCCAAGAAGTTTTGGAAACTTGTCAAACTATTAAACTGTTAGTTGCATCAGGCATAAGAGATGAGTCGCCAGTACCTGTTGTTGATCCTGCTCTTGGTCTTGCCCCAACATCAGGGACATTGGCATCAACAGAAAATTATATTAATAATACTGATACCGATTTAACCTTTACATTAGATGATTTCCAAACTGCCTTAGGAATATTAGAAGAGATTATAATGGAACAAGTTAGTGCTGAACGCAAAAAAGTCAAATTAGAACAAGACAAAGGTAAAACTGTTGAAGTCAATCAAAGTTATTTAAATACTTTGCAAAAAATGATTGACTTATTACCTGTTTTTAAAAATTTGAGCTCTTTTTACACTACTTATAATCATTTCGTTGTGTTTTTAGAGAATGAAAAGAAGAGGTATTTAAATATCTACAAAAATTAGATGATTTATTTGTGTATTTTCAATTTTGTATAATGGCTAGTAGTAAAGTATACTACTGAATTTTGTTTCTCCTAAGATTTTACAGCTACAGAACATTTTCGTATGGGATGTATGATATAAAACTATACACTGAATGTGTACACTAAGAATAGTACAAGAGTAAAAAAAAACTCTTTTAAGATATAGTGGCACTATTGCCAAGAAAATAATTTTTGAGCCACCAAAGAAGGTGGAACTACAAGTAAGTAAGCAACAAGCATAATATTGATAAATAGACAGGGAAAAACAAAACAAAATAAGGGATAAAAACAAAAAAAATAAAAAAAGTCTAAAATAATAGTTATAACTCACAAGAGATAATATAGCATAGAGATAAATAATATACAAAAAATAAAAGCTATGAAAATGAAAGGCAAATAACACAAATTCCCAACAACTCAATAAAAAAATTAACAAAAAAGACCACAACTGTAATTAATTTTTAGTTCAATAATAAAAAAAAGCATAAGCAAAAACGAAAACGGAAACATAGTCAAAATCAAATCAAGTTTATAAAAGATTTATGTTGCTCCTAACTGACTTTTTCATCAAGGTCTGAAGAGCAAGCAGTAGTACCAGTCATCTCAGAATTGCTTGAAGATGGTGTTCTAACAAATTTAGATTTATTGTTAACAGTTAAATAATTATCAGTATCAGATGATTGTGGACTACTTGGAATTTCAGGTGCTGTATCTTTTTCTTCACTAACTTTAGACTTCTTGAATGGAGCAACAACCCATTTGAATGATAAAAAGTTCATAGCATAATTGAAAGCTCTAGTTGGGAATATTCTTTCAACCCAAATATCTGGAGTTATTCTGATCAAAAGACCGACGGGGAAAGATAATAAACCACAAATGATAGCAGTACCCCACATGGCACCGGTTTGACGAGCAACTGAGAAGGCAGCACCACCAACAAACATGATCAAGATTTGGAAACCACCAATAATACAAGCAATTGCAATGAAGTACCAATTTCTAAAGAAATGATCAAAGAAATATAAGTTGGATTTGGAAATCCTATCTCTGACTCTAGTTAAGCCATCACCTTCATCTAATTTTCTAGTAACAAATAATTTAAAGAATTGTAACCAAACAAAAGTATTGAAAGTTAAAGCACTAATTTGTTGCTTCTGATGACTAGTAACATACCCACTACCAAAGAAAATCTTATTACCAGCAAAGTGAAGAGTAAACGTAACAATTAATTGCATAGTAGATTGACCAAGAATCATTTTCCACATTGAAGTTGAAATCAAAGGAGCAGTTCTACCCATTGGTTTTCTATTCAAAACATCATCATCTGGTTTATCAGTAGCCAAAGCTAAAGCAGCAAGAGTATCCATAATTAAATTAACCCATAATAATTGAACGGCAGTTAAAACAGAACCATTATCAGAATCAGCAACGGCAGAAACAAAAGTTAAAACAACAGCAGTAACATTAACAGTCAATTGAAATTGAACAAATTTTCTAACAGAAGTTGAAACAGTTCTACCCCATTTAATAGCGTTAACAATGGAAGTGAAATCATCAGTCATTAAAATGATATCAGAAGCTTCTCTAGCAACCTCAGTACCAGCAATACCCATTGAGAAACCAACATCGGCTAATTTCAAGGCAGGGGCATCATTAGTACCATCACCAGTAACAGCAACAACTTCACCTAATTTCTTTAAGGTATCAACTAAAATTCTTTTATCATCAGGAGAGGATCTTGCTAAGACACACAGTTCAGGAACAACTTTGAATCTTTCTTCAAGAGTCAATTTACGGAAAACAGGACCTTCCATTGAACTATTTGGATTGGACAGATTTTCTTCAGATAATATACCACAGTTCTTAGAAATGGCTTTCGCAGTTAAAATGTTATCACCAGTAACCATTCTGACTCTAACACCAGCCCTTTGGCATTGTAAAATAGCATCTTTAACACCTGCTCTTAAAGGATCTTGAATACCAACCAAACAATCTAAAACTAAACCTTCATTGATAGGCGTTGATTCATTACTAATAACAATATTTGGTAAAGTTGGAGCAGAAGTTGAATCCACAATTGTAACAGGTTCACCAAATAATTTATTAACATCAGCCAAAGATGGATCTTCCAAAGATTGCAATTCTTTTGGAGGCCATGAGTTGATACCATCGAAATCACGATGAGCTAAAGATAAAGTTCTTAAAGCATCACCAGCTAAAGTTGTAATTTGATCGACGACTTGATCATGAATTTCAGTTGTAATTGAAATTGATTCACCATTTGCTAATCTCTTAAACTTACATCTTGAAAACACTAATTCAGAAGCACCCTTGATATAAAATCTGAAACCTTTTTCAGATTTCACGACTATACCACCCCATTTTCTTGAAGATTCAAAAGGAATAACTTGAACAATTGAAGATTTAGCCATATTTCTTGTTCTTTCTAAAGGTTCATTAACAGCATCAAATTTATCTTTAGCTAATAATAATAAAGCACATTCAGTTTTAGAACCAACAAACGGTTCATCGTCAACTTTTAAAGGAGAGATTCCATCTTTCTTACCAAATAACTTGGACCAAATTGATTTCTTTTGATTGCTTAAAAGTTCAGTTCTTGCATCTTCCATTTCTTCAGCCCTATTTTCAAAAGCAGTTGAATTCAATAAAATATTGGTAACAATTGATGTTCTTAAATCAGGAGTCAATTTTGAAATAGCATCTAAAGAAGGTTGCTTTTCAACAGAATCAGCGGTATCATCAAACTCTTCATCACCGAAAGAACCTTTAACAACTTTCATCTTGTTTTCAGTTAAGGTACCAGTTTTATCAGAACAAACGGCAGTTGCACCACCCATAGTTTCACAACTCTTTAAAACTCTAACTAAATTACCATCTCCTGTCATTCTAGTAGTAGCAAAGGCTAAAGCTAAAGTGACAGCCAAAGGTAAACCTTCAGGGATAGCAACAACGACAATTGTAATAGCAACAATTAAGATATCTAAGAAATGTGTACCTTTTTCAGATGCAGTGATATCTTGATAACGAGATGTTAAATCAGCACAAAATTTGAAGAATAAAACGAAGAATAAAAGGACAGCAATTAAAATACCATATTTGGAAATACCATCAGCTAAGTTATCTAATCTTTCTTGTAATGGGGTAACTTCTGGTTCGTGGTTTAAAGAAATCATAATTTTACCATGCATTGAGTTAGGGCCGACAGCAGTAACTATAGCTTTACCTTGTCCACTTAATAACTTGGAACCAGAGATAAGCATTGGATCTAATATCCCTTTAGCTTGTCCGATATCTAAATCAGAGTTCTCTAAATCTTTGGGTATACTTTGAAGGGCCAAACTAGCGGCAAACTTTTTAATTGTATCAGTTTCACCAGTTAAAGAGGATTCATCACATTGGCAAGAACCAGAAACCATGACAGAATCAGCAGGGACAATATCACCTGTTTCTACATAGATTAAATCACCAACAACTAAATCATTGATGGAAATGAAATGCTTTTCACCAGATCTGTAAACAATGATTTGTCTATCCTCTTTCTTAGCATTTAATTTAGCAAATTGTCTTTCCTTATTGTAATCATTGGCAGCTCCCACCAAAACAACGATAGCCACAGCAACCATAATGGCGACACCTTCGACCCATTCAACTTTAGGTTGAGGCTTACCTTCGTCATCATATTGCGTTGGTTGTCCAAAAGTTTCATATAAACCTAGCGCTAGAGACACGACAGCAGCGATCGAAAGAATAATAAGGGTCTTATCCTTCAATGCCTCAAAACACAATCTGATAAAAGACTTTGGCACTTTTTGAGGGAGCTGGTTTTTACCATATTTGGCTTCACGTTGTTGTATATCTGGGATATTGATAGGTAAACCTGAAATTGGGTCTGTGTTCAAGTCATCTGTTAGAGAGTTGATACCTCCTAACTGCTGTAGTTTTTTAAGGGACTTGGGGTCGTGTAGCTCACTAAGTTGATCGATTGAAAAAGAGAAGCTTCCATATGATGATTTGTTGGCTTCCAAGTCGGGTGGATTTTGCAAGTCAGACATGATAGATAGCTAACAAGTTTTCAGTTCAGATAGTACATGCAACATATAGAAAGGAAAGCAAAATCATAGACATTTATAATTCAAATTGAGATTAGGATCTAGCAGACCCTTTCCTAAACAAAACTCAGCCTCGATCATGAGCCTATTTGAGAAATTTAAATAATGGGCGGATCATTTTCAAAGTCGGTCGCTGCGATAGGGAGCAGGAGGCGCTCTTATCCGAGTACTTGCTTATATAATAAGAGTATTCCCTTCATATCCGAGCAGCTTTGCTTTACGCATCCCAAAACGGCTAAATGCAAATATCTGGTCACAGCCATTGGGTCGATCGTCTTCTGAATATTTTGCGAGGATGGATTGAAACAGAGCTGAGTCGGTCACACCTGTTTAACAGTTAGGTGAAACTGTGCTGTGGTGTGCTGACTTCCAATGATGATTCATCACTCTTAGGTTAGGCGAGACTTTTACTTTGTTACCGGTGATTGGGAATCTGAGTGAGCCATGCATCTTGGATCTGTGAAGTTGAGAGAATTTCGGATTTCCAATTTCTTCCAATAGTATTTACCAAGAAAATTTTCAAAAGAAAGTGCCATAGCGTTATCAATTCACGATAGATATTGGGGGAATCCAGATTAATCCGAATGAATCATTTAATTTAAATGGATTACAATTTCTAGAATGTACAGTGCCTTGTACGAAATCTAGTCTAGATACTCTTAATTGTTTTGCTTGCTTGTTTGCTTGCTTGCTTGCTTGCTTGCTTGATTAGATTTAATCATATATATTGGTGCATGCTAAAGTTCCCTCGAATTTCCTTAGCAATACACCAAGTTTGCTATATTTTATGACGTATAACTAACTATACACGTGGATAACAAGAAGAAATGACACTGTTTTATATATGGTCAAGTGAAAACAAGTGAAATGAGTTTGCAACCACACGCCAAGCACATTGATGAATGCCATCCGTCCATCAGGCTTCCAACTTCACTCTCTTATGTAATCATTTTAGACATATATTCATATATGTATATGAGGATATAAGGAACGCTCTTGATGACTGTGGCACACCTTAGATATTTGAACGTATCACTTGACAAGTCTATGATGTAGCCTCCGTTGTTAGAATTTGGTCACCAGACGAAAAACTTTTATGGGAGCAGCATTTTTACTTTCTTATCTTGTTCAAACCTCCTACCATCTGCCTACCCTCCTTTTCTCTCTGGAACATCTCCGCATAAGGAATATGACATAACTGGATGCTTTGTTTTGAGACTAGTGACTATATCTATCCGTAGACTGCCCGTTCACTTCAACTAAATTATTATAGAACATTTGTAAAACTAAGTAACATTTCCCAGCTTTTAGCGATAACATAACAACGCCGCAACAACACATCAACACAACTCAAGCCTTTTGAAGACGAACTCTTCTTCAAATTTCAGTTAACATATATGGTTATATATATATATATATAGATACCCAGCAAATTCCAATCCAAAATACGTGACAGCAGAGGGTCGATAAAAGGAGTAGGGTAACAAAAGGAAAAGTGACTTCCCTCATCTTTTTCAATTTTATCAGGCGGAGTCGAGGTTGACCCCTTTCATATGATTTACCGATTTCCCAACAGTTCTAAAGTACATACGCAATTAACGTTCAACACAGGTTAAGATTTTCTTTACGATGATGACCATGATGACCCATGACTTGGATTTACGATATGATCTGTGGACTTTTGAGTCCGCATCATCCGAGTTCCGGCGGCTCAATCACTTTCATCCTAGATTACTCATAAATTTTGGTCAGTTTACAATTGTAGGCACAGTATAATCGAAACGAATTTAAGTTTAAAGATCAAAATTTTGATTGATTCAATTTATTTATTGAGTAAGTGTATCATGTTTGAGTTAGAATGAAATTAGGGTCTGTTAATAAAATATGAAATATGAAATACGAAATATGAAACATAGTAGTCAGACTTTTCAACTTTTGAAGCTAAATGATAATGAGTTTCATCATCATTTCCACATATATATTTTCAGTAAAGTCACTGTAGGTGTGAATGCTCTGCAAACACACAGGGTTCTCTGAAAAGTAAGCTTTTTTGAGTATTTGAGATGAGCGATAACAAACAAGATTCCTATGCTGAACCTAATCGTCGGGTCGGTGTTCCTAGCAGTGTGATTGACTGCGGTCATGGTATCTGACCGAAAGGGAAAGAGAGCTATGCTTGTTTATGTGTTAGGTGTTGAACAGTATACTTTGAGCTTGGTTTATGATTCATGATGATTCATATGATTCTTCATTAGCGAGATCTGTTTGGGGGGGGGGGGGTGTAGTTCTTTCTGAAAAACAAATCAAAGAACGATAAAAGAACGATTTCAACATATTTACAGATTAAAGACGACCATTCCAATGAGCCTTTTAATTTGCATGTAAAAGTTTTAATTTTGTGGTAGCTTCTTCTTCATTCGTTTGCTTTTTGATGTATGCTCCAGACTTCTCTTGAATTTCCTTAACAAATACATCATCATCCATGCTCAGGTCATTCATGTTTGAGTTTGTGTTGATAATTAAACTCTTCTTACCCCTTTACTTGGCCATTCTAGGTCAAAGCACCTTTTGCTCCCCCGTTAAAACAGTTTTAATATTCCTACTTACTGCCCCCTTTTTCCTTATCAAACAAGCTCTTGTGTATACGTAACACTTACATCATTGAATACATTGTGGCTTTTGAAGCTTGTTTAGAGTGCCCATTTATTCACTTAACTAATTGCAGTGTGAACTCATCCCCTCTTTGCTCTGCATGGAATAGCACCTAAACCTAGAAGCCCTTTTACTTTACCCAACAATATTTCGTCACATGCATTAATCATCAAGTAGCCGCTTTATAATTATGGGCTCAGTATAATATAGCTGAAGAAAAATTAAGTTAATACTCTTCATTTTGAAAACAGATCAGACTTGCACTAGGGTGAGTGAGATCAAAATAGAGCGAAAAACGCGTGCTCTAAACAATTTCGAAGCTGAAAGAGAGACGCGTAAACTCGTTGAGCGTATTATTTGCCTTTATCACTTCTCCTTCACTTTTCACCTTTCAGAGGTTGAACTATACCATCTACCCCACCAATCATCATACATCATGGATTACTTAAAACCGGGTTCCATCGAGGATATTGTGAATCCTAATAAGGAAAACCCCAAAACAGTATACCTACAAGCTCATCAGTCAAAAACTATTCCGGAAAGTGAAGGTGAAAGAGTTAGACTTATGTTAAACGATGGTAAATTCACTGTTAACGGTTTATTCAAACCTTCTCCTGAACAACCTCATATTGAAAACTTCCAGAAATGTTGCGTTCTTGCTATCAGTCAATATGCAGTTGCCCCAACCAATGGTGGTAAAGTGTTTATTGTTATTGATGCTGCCACCGTTGTCGGTGTTGCAGATAAACCAGATCTTTCTAAATTCGAATTGATCGATAAATACTTAGAAAAGGCCAATTCTGGTGTTGCCATTAGACCAGAAAGTGCTTTTGCTGGCCATTCCAATGATTTTGATGAAGCTAGTCCTGCTCCTCCTGCTCGTAGACAACAAAAGAAAAAATACAACAATTTGTATTCAATTGATCAATTATCTCCTTATCAAAACAATTGGACTATCAAAGCTAGAGTCTCTTACAAAAGTGATGTTAGAACTTGGTCCAATCAAAGAGGTGATGGTAAATTATTCAATGTTAATTTATTAGATGAAACCAGTGAAATTAGAGCAACTGGTTTCAATCAAGTTGTCGATAAATTCTATGATGTCTTGCAAGAAAATAAAGTTTATTACATTTCTAAATGTGCAATGCAAATGGCTAAACCTCAATTTTCGAATTTGAAACATCAATATGAATTACAATTTGATAAAGATTCAGTTATTGAACCTTGTGATTCAGATGATCAAGATGATGTTCCAAAGTTACGTTTTGATTTTGTTCAATTAGATCAAATTCAAAATTTACAACCAAATGCTGTGATCGATACCATTGGTGTCTTGAAAGAAGTTCAAGAACACAGAGCAATTGTTTCTAAATCAACTGGTAAACCATTCGATAGAAGAGATATTGTTATTGTTGATGACTCTCATTTTGCTATTTCTGTTGGTTTGTGGAATAAACAGGCAGTGGAATTCGATTTCGAACCTGGCTGTGTTTTGGCTTTCAAAGGTGGTAGAGTTCATGAATATAATGGTACTAAATCACTTTCATTAAGTAACTCTTCTTTAATGACTAAGGATCCAGATTTACCAGAAGCTTATAAGTTAAAAGGTTGGTTTGATAATGAGGGTAAATCTGAACAGTTCAAATCTTATAAAGGTGAAAGTTCAGGAAATTCCAATTTATCAACAAAAGAATCTATTTTTGATAGAAAAACAATTCAACAAGTTAATGATTTAAAGTTAGGTTTCAATGAAAAACCAGATTATTTCAACTTAAAAGCTACGCTTTCTTTTATTAAAACTGATAACTTTTCATACCCTGCTTGTCAAAATACAGATTGTAATAGAAAGGTTACGGAACAATCCGATGGTTCGTGGAGATGTGAAAAGTGTGACAAGTCTTTCCCAACTCCACTACATAGATACATGCTAACTATTTCAGTCGTTGATTCAACTGGGCAGTTGTGGTTAAGTTTATTCGATGAACAAGCTAGGCAATTAGTTGGTATGAGTGCTGATGAATTGCTTGCTTTGAAAGATGATTCTGAAAATGATAATAAATTAAAGAATTTTGTTAACGATAATATCAGTTTTAACGAATTTAGTTTTAGAGTCAGAGCTAGGTTAGATAGTTATCAAGGTGTTGATAGAGCCAGATTTAATGTCTCTGGCTTAGCTAGAATTGATTATGGTTTAGAAGCTGACGCTATATGTGATCTGCTTGAAAAAGCTGATGTTTAAGTTGAAGTGTGATTACCCCCAGAATCCCCCGGATTTAGTTTTTCTTTTTCTCTTAATTGTATATTCCTCTTTTTGTTTGTTTGTTTATTCTTTTTATTGTTGGTTTTTAGTTTTTGATACTGTGGTATGTTACTATTATTACTTTTACTATAGTTTTCATTTTTTATTTCAAAATAATTAAAATATGAAAATATGAAATGCTCGGGAGTCAGTAAATTTCATTGTTATGCAGTCTGCTTATTATAATCAACAAGCCCATTAACACTTAACCAAAAGTCCTTAATGATAACTTTACATTCTCTATTACCTCTAGTAACAATCAACTTCTTGATAAATATTTCATAGCCACTTATTGGGTTCAATCCACTTATAGATCTTTCATTATTCAACTGTGTAAAAGCATCATTCAACCAGTTTTTGATTAAATTAGGAAATTTAGCTAATAAAATTTTGAAGATGTCGAGAAAATATTCTAAATTTGATCTTGTAGTTAATATCATAAACTTTAATAAGTTGAAACTTAAAACATAGCCTAATTTAGTTTCATTAAACAATCGTTTAATTATCATATGATCTTGCCTTGAACCTTTACGTAAATTAATCAATTTATTCCAAAATAAATCTAATGATTTTAAGACGAATTTTTCATTTTTTTCAAAATTCGTTATTGTAAATTCAATTATATTCAATAACAACGTTTGGTCTGATGAATTGGGTATTATAATTAACGATGGTTTCATACCTATGATTGAACTGTATAAATTAATTGATGCTTGGACCATATCCGGATCTGATTTGATTACATCTAATCTATTGAAAAAGATTATTTGTAACGTAGATGGTATTGAATCAATTAATTTTTGACCATGTGATATGATTAATGATTCATATAAATTAAATAATAGTGGATATGTATTATAATTGGATCTTTGAAAATTATCAATGATGAATTTTAAGATGGATCCAGGTTCAAATACAAAAGCACCTTTAATTAATTCAGTAAATCCAGATTTGAAAATATTATTTATTTGTTCAATTATGGTCAAATTATTAATTAAATTGCTATTTAATTCAAATATTGAAATAATATGTAAGATTTTATTGTGTATTTGTAATGGATCAATTTCCCAATATTGATTGATGGTTGATATTTCATCGGTGTTATAAAATTCTTCTAATTCATCAGGAACTTGCATACCTTTACCAATCGAAGCTACTGATGAAATTAAACTGATTAGGTAATTTATCATGATTTCATTGTTAGTACCATTACTGTTATCTAATTGTAGAGTTACTTGATATGCCTTTTCATCTACGACATTCAAAATTTTAATCAAATGATCACCTTGATTTGAAGGATCTTTAACACCTTGTATAATTGAGGCATATGAATTTATAATTCTTTCTCTGATTAATGGTTCGACTTCAATCTGATTGATTAATTCATTTATAATTTTTTCAAAATTTGGTAGAAATTCTATCAAATTTAGTCTACAGTCATCACAAATTAAAGAAATCGCTTTAGAACTCGTCAATTGGAACGAACTTGTTGCTGCTGTTGCTGTTGCTGTTGTTACCGTTGTTGTGGTTGGTTGGATAAGCATTGTTTGGAACAAGAAATTAAGAACTTGTGGTAAATATGAAGTGTTTGATTTATAGAACCAGTCTATCGATGATAAGAATTGAATACTTGTTTGAATTAAATAATATAGTTGTGGGTTTAAATCATTCAGGCTAGGTAATATAGATTCTAGATAATTTGTATTCAATATTTTGGTGATATTCGATAGTAATTCAGGTGAAGCATTTGAATTACTGAAATTGGTCATTAAAGCATTCAATAAAAACAAAGAACTTTCAATATCGTTGATTTGATTATTTTCTAAACCTTGAATGACATTATTTGTTAAATTATTAACTAATCTTGATTTTAAAATTGGGAAAACAGTTTCAGTTAAATCTCCGACGTCTCTTCTGAACACTTTGAATTCATCTTTAAATTCAATAACATTTGGGGGAACATGAATTTTAGTCCAATAAATATGAACAATTTGATTGAATAAATCTTCAGCCTTTTCATGTAATCGAGCTAATCGCTGCTGATCCTGTTTTAAAACAGTGGAAATACACTCATCATCTTCAACTATAACTTCAGCCAACTGAAACCAAAAATCAATAAAGTTTCTTGAAGTTGATTCTTCATCAATTGGAATTCCTGGAAAATTAGTTAACTCTAGTAAGAATTGGAAGTTTTTATCGTTATCAGGATTCAATAATTTAATTGATGTATTAACTAAATCAATTTGTAAAAATAGTATAATTAATCTTGAAAATCTTTCAATTGTATCGGAATCCTCTTTATTTTTTATTATGAATTGAAAACCCCAGTCACCAAATATCAAATTATTTAGAGATGTTCTTAAAATAGGTTTAAAGAAAGATGGATTGATATCTAAAGAATCTATTAATAAATCCATTAATTTTTCTAAATGCTCTTCATTATTTGTTGATTGCAACCATTGAATTACAATTTGTAACAACTGAATAAAATCATATCTTTCCATAGAATCCAACTCTGCTTTTGAAGCATAGCTTAACCAACCATTTAAACAATCAACCCAAACTATAGTCAAACCTAAATCAGTACTAGTTGAGAGAAGAAGCGACTCTGTAGTTGCAAAAAGATTCGAATGAACAGCTTTATGTAAATCTGATTTATTTATATTAGTTAATTCTTTTTTCATTATTTCTTCAATTATGATCTGTGAAAATATAATAGTTAAACCAATTAATTTTTCATTTGATTGATTCATGAATTGAGATAGGTCACTGTTTGTAATTGTAACTTGACTTGAAGATAACGTGGCTAAGAATGAAATTAAAGGATTTGACCAATCATTAAAGTTTCTAATATAAATCAAAGATAAATTTGACATTAACTTTTTGATAACGAATAAACCACCAGTACGTAATAGTTCCGAATCATTATTAAAATTAATCAAATGCTGTAATAACTTGGTAGTTATATTAGTTAAATCTTCACTCGATAATTCATTTGATGTATTTAATTTGACAGTATAAGTTAGAGCTCCGAAGAACTTGCAGTTCAAGGAAGGATACCCTAATAATTGGTCAGCTAAACCGAAAGCAGAATCTAGTTTTTGAATATCCTGTAAAGTTTTCTGAATTTGTGCAACTTCAGCCGGAGAGTTTGAAGGGTTGTATAGAGATTCGACCAAGTATACCACCTGGTCTAATTGTGTATTTGACATAAGTTCTGGATATGTAAAATTCAATATTTGAATAGAAACATGTTTGAGTTGGCCAAAATATTAGTTAGATACCAAGGAGAATTATATACATATATATTAACAGCGTGGACTGTTTCTGGGGCAAGGGTTTCTTTCAGACAAAAAGTTTTTCCACATCTCAATTTTAGGGTACAAATTTAAAAAACGGTCTCAGTTAATTCTTTTTATTTTTTATTTTATTAAAGTATATAGTATACAAAACTAGCAAAATATAAAACTTCAGAGAAAAACTGAAGAGTGGTCGAAGTAAAATCCATAAGAGTTAACATAGACAAGTAACTTGTCAGACAGCCATTTGCACCCACCTCAACGTATCACCTGCGCAAAGACAAGGCACACACAAGAAGAGGTAAAGATCATTGCTCCTTTACCACAAAGTCCAAGCTCCAAAGGAACAAGTACTCTAAAGTTGAAAGGCTAAAACAAAGGGAAGATAGATGACCAGACCGCTAGGGATCGTGGAACAAGCTAAAATGTGTCTCACTTTAAAGGGATTGCAAAGGTATCTTAACTCATCAACCAAGTTGGATTCAGTGGCTCTTTTGAAGAGTCAAAGAGAGACGTGACCTATAGAAATGATCCTATGAAGTACGTCGACAAAGAAAGGAGAAATTCGAAAGGAAAAAAGAGTCTGAGTGAAAAGTGGGAATCTGGCAGGTATTTATAGTTAGTGTGAGAGAGAGGTGAAAATTCGTTTGGCACGGACACGACTAATGTGGCGCACGCAAGGGTTTTTGTTGAAGAAGATTCGTGGCGCAATTTTTTATGTGCACGGGTGTTATCACAATTACCATTTGCCGCTTTCTCATTCGATCGCTTCATTTTTTGCTCTTCTTTGAACACTAACTCCTATTTTATATTTTATGAACCTTAATAGCTAGCCAGCCAGATCTAGGAACGTACAAGTTCTCCTTTCATTCTCCCACCTCTTTGCTCTAACAACAACAACAATTTGCCACATTATATACCCCACCATACATTCTATTGACTAGCAGTACCCCCATTCTGATTAAAAAGACAACCTTAACAATTAACTTGACTACAACTAAAACACACTTTAAACAGCCCACTCAATCCTTCGATGATGTCCCACTCAATGCAACCAAAACCTTCCATGTTCTCCCTAATTTCTCAAAATGGAACTGTCGGAGCAACAACCATCAAACAATCCACTTCCGTAGGTGGCGCCCGTTACTTGAACGGCACAAATAAACCTTGTAATAATTGTACTTGTTCTCCAGGTTTACTATCTAGGAATAACAGACGTTCCTCAATTTATCTAAAAAGAATGTCTATATCAAGATCACATTCTCATCGTTCAATATCCAATTCTGCTAGTGCAACTCCATCCGGAACTCCTGCTCCAAGTGCTGCTAATTCAACTATGGGTTCTCCAAAAAGACAAGGACATCCAAATTCAAATGCTTCTTTGTATACAATTGATTCTTCTTGTGATAATGGCGTTAAGGAAATCAATACTTCTTTAAGATTGACAAAATTAAGACTAGAAATGGCTAAATTAGATTTAGCTGTTTATATTGTTCCATCCGAAGATGCTCATCAATCTGAATATACTTCTCCAGTTGACCAAAGACGTGCTTTTATATCAGGATTCAGTGGTTCCGCTGGTATTGCTGTTGTAACTCGTGATGTTTCTTGCATGAATTCGACTCCAGAAGGTGAATGTGCATTATCAACTGATGGCCGTTATTTCACTCAAGCTTCAAATGAACTAGATTTTAATTGGTCCCTAATCAAACAAGGGGTTCCAGGCGAACCAAGTTGGCTTGAATATGCTATTAGTAATGCCATACAACAATCTTTGGATTCAGGTTTAGAAATAAAAATAGGTTTAGATCCAATCTTAATTACTTTCAATCAAATTCAAATTTTACAAAATATGATTGACGACAGCAGCAACAAAAATAAAAATGCGAAAGTTAAATTGGTTCCAGTTAAAGAAAATTTAGTTGATAATATTTGGAATTCTTTTGAAGTTCAACCAGTTAGAGAATTTAAGCCAGTTTTAAAGTTGGATGATAAATATACAGGTGAAACAACAGTTTCAAAATTGAAAAGATTAAATGAATTATATTTCAAAGATCTATCATCAGATACAATGATATTAAGTTCATTAGATGAAATCGCTTGGCTATTAAACTTGAGAGGTGACGATATTCAATTTAATCCTTTATTTTATAGTTATTTAATCATTGAAGATGGTTATAAATTAACTTTATATACAAATGCTCATGAAAGATTTGATCATCTAGAAAATTATTTAAAAGAAATTAATTGTGGTTTAAAAAAATATGATGATGTTTGGTCAGATTTAAGACGAGTTGCAAGTAATTTGAATTTAAATTTCAAAAAAGTTTTGATGACTGATGAAGCTTCATGGAAAATGGTTAACTGTATCATTGCTAAAAATTATAAATTAATTAAATCTCCAATCAGAGATTTAAAAGAAATTAAAAATGCAGTTGAATTGAAAGGTCAACAATTAGCTCAATTAAAAGATGGTAAAGCATTAATTCAATATTTCTCATGGTTAGAAGATAAATTAACTAATGATTGTGATTTAATTACTGAATACGACGCTGGATTAAAATTATTGGACTTCAGATCCAAATTAGAAGATTTCAAAGGATTATCATTTGAAACGATTTCATCAACAGGATCAAATGCAGCAATCATTCATTACTCTCCTAAATCTGAATTGTCATCGGTTATTAATCCAAATAAGATTTATTTATGTGATTCTGGATCACAGTTCTTAGAAGGTACTACAGATACAACACGTACATTACATTTTGGTGAACCAAGCCAAGAGGAAATTAATAATTATACATTAGTTTTGAAAGGTCATATTGCTCTAGGCAATTTGAAATTTCCAGAAGGAGTTACAGGATTCCAAATTGATGTTATAGCTAGACAATTTTTATGGAATAATGGATTGGATTATCAACATGGTACAGGTCATGGAGTTGATTCATATGGACCAGTTCACTCCATGGGTGTTGGTATTGGATTCAGAGATTATTGTAAGAAATTAGAAGTGAAAGAAGGTCATTTAATCTCAAATGAACCGGGATACTATAAAGTCGATGAATATGGTATTAGAATTGAAAATATGGTATTTGTCAAGTGTAAAGGTTTGATGAACGGTAAGAATTGGTTGGAGTTTGAAACTACAACTATGGTTCCATATTGTAAAAAATTAATTAACGTGGGAATGTTAACTGATGGTGAAAAAGAATGGATTAATGAATATCATGAAAAAATTTGGAATAACTATAGTGATGAGTTTGATAAGAAAAGTTTCACTTATTGTTGGTTAAAGAGAGAGACATGTCCATTGTAAGTTAGGTCATATTTTTTTTTTATTTATTTGTGAAATTACTGTGTTATTTATTTACTTCTAGGTGTGGGTGCTTCTTTATATTACTTCTTTCTCTCTCTTTTTTATATAATTATTATACAACGTTTTTTTTTTAGTTACTGTTTTAACACTTTTTATTACTTGGTTCTTACATATATATCTTGAAATTGCAAAACTGGTTTATTCAAAAACTGGAAGCGTGGGCATATACAAACAATAAATAAAGTAAAAGAAACCAAAGAGTATATATAGTCAAAAGACAGGAAGATGACTGTTAAATTAAATAGAAAAGATATAATATAAAGCTTTGCTATATCAAAACGCAAAGAAGGTCTGGTCAAAGTCTATACCATGAAAGATTCTCCACAACCACAAGTACCTTTCGAATTTGGATTTTTAAAAACGAATTTCGAAGATAATTTATCATCAATCCAATCCATTTCTGAACCAATTATTGAAAATAAAGCTTTCGAATCAATAACAACAGTAACATCGTCTTGTTTTATAATTTCATCAAACTTTTCAGGTTTTGTAACATATTCTAAATGGTAAGTTAAACCAGAACAACCTCTATTTTGGACAGAAATTCTAATTAATTTTGGGGAAGGTTGGTCATTCAAAGCTCTCAAGTGAGACATTGCATTTGGAGTCAACGTTATAACTTGTTTAATTGGCCTTAGTTGTCTTCTCTTTTTTCTTTGTCTCTTTTTAGGTTGGGTAGGGGTTTCTTCTCGTGGAGGTGGTGGGGGTTGTTGCTCTTGTTGTTCAGTTATTGGTCTGTTAGTAATCGTATGCTTTGCCCACTTTGAGGGTTGCTGAGATGCGGTAGTAGTAGTGGAGGAAGCATTCAAGAAATCCGAAACAGCGTCTGGAGAGTTGTCTTTAGGTATTTGCTGAGTAGATATGAGTCTGATATGATGACGAAATAGTATTGGGGTAGTTATAAGGAGACGGTCTGAGAGGAGAGGAGCAGTTGATCTTGCAAGTAGTCTAAGCGACATCTTTGTTTATATAGTTGATGTAGTTTGAATTGTAGTTGCTGTTGTAGTAGGTGTTGAGGGTGGGATTGGGAAAAAGCTAAGTTATATAAGAAAGAGGTCTAAGCTAATAAGTCGATCATGACTCCCGTTAAGCGAGAGCGAGCACGGCCACCGGAAAAGGTCCCGGCGTCTTTTGAGGTGCACGGGTGTAGTGAGATGACTAATGGCAAGAGGTGTGTGCTGATTGGTTTGTGTATAGCGTGATAGCTACACGTGATTACCCCCCACATTTCGGAAATGGAAGCACGAAAAGCACATGTGAAATATGGAGAGTAAAAGAGGGTATATAAAGATCAGTGTATTTCCTCTTGTTCTGGGGTTGATAATTGAAAGATAATTGACCAGCAATTAGCAAGTAATCAGGAATGAACAGAACCAGAACCAGAAACAACCCTTTACAGAGACTCCTTGTCAGAAACAACGCACTAATAAGGCTCCTTAACATCAACATTCACTCAAAGCCAGTCCTACTTTTCTTGCTCTCCGTTTCCTCAACTTCCGTAGTACTTCTCTTACTTAATTTAGCCAGACTCTACAATCTATTTAAAAGGAGAATCACCAAAACCTCTCCCCAAAAATCCTTATCTCAATCCTATAACCGTTACCGTACAATCAATGTCCCCTACAAAAACAAAATCATTAAAGTGAAAATAGATCAGATAAATCATGATAAATACGATCATGATAAGTTGATCTTTAAAAAGTTTTTGAAAGATCGTCATCATTATCCTCTTTCTCAGAGAAATTCTTCAATTATTGAATCAAAAGTTTTAGAAAAGATATTCATTATTTGGAAACTTGTATTAATCCCTAAAGTTTTTCACAAAAATACTTATTTACTCTTATCTCAAGTTGCTTGTCTTGTTGCCAGAACCTGGTTAACTTTATTAGTTACTAAACTAGATGGTGAAATTATGAAGGATTTAATTGGTTTAAAAGGAAAGCTATTCTTAAGAGATTTGATTTATTGGTTTCTAATTGCCGTCCCAGCTTCTTATATTAATTCAGGTATCAAATATTTAACAAATAGATTATCCTTAAACTTTAGAACTAATTTAGTTAGATATTGTCATGATTTATATATGGATTCAAGATTAGTCTATTATAAATTGCAGTTTAATGACGCAAATGACCCAGAATATAAAGTTGATTCTAAATACATTGATCAAAGTCTAACTGAGGATATATCTAAATTTACAACAACTTTAACTAATTTATTCTCAAATGTTGGCAAACCTGCTATCGATTTAGTGTTTTTTGCAATTTATTTAAGAGATAATATTGGTTCAATTGCAATCATGGGAATATTATTCAATTATTTCATCACCGGTTATTTCATGAAATTAAATTCTCCAAACTTTAATAAATTATGGAAAGTCAGAACTTATTTAGAAGGTATATATTACAACTATCAGTTGAACTTAATTAACAATTGTGAAGAAATTTCTTTTTATAAAGGAGTTAAGTTTGAAAAAACAAAGATTTCTAAAATCTTTAATAATTTATTAAATCATATTAATTGGGAAATCAATTTAAGGTTCAATTATCAGTTGTTTGAAGAGTATATCTTAAAATTCACTTGGCCCGCTTTTGGCTATTTATTTGCAAGTTTCCCAATCTTTTTTGAATCTACTTCTGTTGTTGCCGATTCAACTGCTAATATGAAATCATTCACTGTTAATAAAAGATTAATTTTATCAATGGCTGATGCTGGTTCAAGGTTAATGTATTCAATTAAAGACATTTCAACGTTAGCTGGTATTACAGATACTGTTTTCAACTTATTAGTTAATCTACACCAAGTTCACGATATTAATTTTCAATATGGTTTGAAATCTGATATTGGTTTTGGTTCAAGTATTAAGATGAATTCGTTTGTTTCAAAATCAAGACTACAATTACAACCTTTAAATAGTAATGGAATGAACGGTACCATCCAGTATTCTTATCCTGGTTTAAGACTTGAAGACATTCCAATCATAGTTCCATCAGGTCAGGGTTCTCAGGGCTCGAAGTTAGTTGATCATTTAACTTTCCAACTGAAAAAAGGTCAATCTTGTTTAATATTGGGGAAAAACTCAACTGGTAAAACCTCAATAATTAGATTAATTTCAGAACTATGGCCGTTATATTCAGGCTTATTATCGAAACCAAATTCAAATGATTTATTCTATGTTTCTCAAAAAAGTTATTTTTTGAGTAATGGAAGTTTAAGAGATCAAATCATTTATCCTTTAAATCATTTGGATATGCTATCAAGAGGTTTTACTGACGATGAATTATTAAAAATGCTAGATGAAGTTGGTTTAAGTTATTTAATTGAGAGATTCGGTTCCTTGGATTATAATCCAGCTATGCCTGATGATGATCAAGATAAAAAACAAAGTTTAATTATTGATGAAGTTATGGTTAATGGTAAGAAAGTCATGGTTTATGATTCAAATACTTCAGGCTCAGGTGATAGTAAAAAAAGTTGGAGTACATTGTTAAGTGGAGGTGAAAAACAAAAATTAATATTTGCTAGAATTTTGTTCCATAACAAACCTTTTGTTATCTTGGATGAACCAACTAGTGCAATCTCATATGATTTTGAAGATTTGTTATTTGAATTATTGAAATCAAAAGGTTTTAGTGTTGTTACTGTAAGCTCAAGAGACTCTTTGATTAGATACCATGACTACTTACTACATTTAGGTACTAATAATGAAGAACAATGGGAATTCAAAGCCGTTGATCAAGATTATTTGAAGCAATACGAAGATGTTGATTCTGAAATTAAATATTTGGAAAGAGAGTTGATTAAAGCTGAAGAGTTAAAGAAGCGTAAAGAAGAGTTAATTGGATTATTAGATGGCTACGAGGATCTAGGCCCGACCAAGAACCACCATAGATTTGTTTAGTATACATTGGGTATTTATCATAAAATCTACTTAACTAACTATCTGTAATTGTCATACACCACGGAAATTTATCTTTACAAGATTCATTATAAACTTTAATAGCATCATCGTATAGTAATCCATCAATTTCAATCATTTTATTCAGAACTTCATCACCATTAATCAAATACTGTTTTTTAATTTCAGATTCTTTATTAAATGGATCTCTAACTTCTTTTTTTGAATGTAATTTTGAGCCAAGTGAACCAAAAGGATTCAAATTAAACAATTGAACAGCAAATTTATCTTCAGATTGAATTAAGTCATCAAAGAAAGCTTGCTTTTGATCAAGATATTTTGCTTCTTCGTCAATTTTGAAATGTGTAGCAGTTGGATATATTGGTCCAATACCTAAATATTCAACGTTTTTAAGAGGAAATTGTAATATTGATAAATGTTGATTCAAAAATCTATACCTTTTAAATTCAAATCCAACAATTTTAATAAACTTTGGATAATTACCGGTTATTGTTTTAAATTTAACGATTGAAAATAAAACGTTTTCAAATGAATCTCTGGCACATTCTTCTAAAACAATTCTATCACTTAGTGACTGATTTGTTAATAATCCACGATCTTTTGCAACTTGTAAATAACTTTCACTTTCTGATTTTTCTATTTGTGATTTAGTAAACCCACCTGAAATTATCAATAATGATGAAAGATCTTCTTTCAATAAATCAATCGATTTATAAACATGATGTAAGAATGATATTTGGTCTTGAGATTCTAATTGAAATGAAACTAATTTCCAATCGTCTTGATTTGTTCCTGGTCCAGAAATTTCAGGTATTGATAAGTATTTTGGTGGTGTGGTAGTTGATGTAGTTGACTGTGGAGCGTAAATTGCATGACACGGCAAGATTATTAAAGTTGTGGATTTTGACATGTATTTTTTCTAATTTATATTTAGATGAAATAACTCAGGTAAAGATGATGGGTTGTAAGTGTTACCAAAGATCATCATCAAATTTCAGAAAATTAGGAAGCGGGACGAACACGTAAAGCGATAGAAATATTACGTAATGAAACAAACTACAAAAATATCAATTAAATTATACAAATACAAAACAATTATCCTATAAGCCCCTCTGACGTTTGATTAAAGCCACTTCAGCTTCTAATTTATCTGTTTGCTTCTTTAAGTCAACAAGACTAGCAATCTGGTGTAGCAAAGCATCATATTTTTCAACAACCGCAGCTGTAGGCATTGTTAATCTGGTTGAAATACCCATTTCATTTAAAATTTCAATAACTTTGGCTTGCACAGCAGGTTTAAAAGAAGCAATCTTTTGAGATCTTAGATAAACACCAGATTGGATTTTTTCTTCATGAAATTTAATACCATAAATTTCCATTTCTTCTGCCGTTAATCTACTTTGTAATAATTCCAAAATTTCAGATTTTGGCTTTTGTTGTTGTTGTTGTTGTTGCTGCTGCTGCTTTCTCTTTTCTTGTTGTTGATGTCGTTGTAATACTTGCTGGGCAGCTTGTTGCTGTTTAGCCAGTTGTTGTGTGTATGGTATAGCATTTGGTCCCAACTGTGGAGCCACAGGAGCTTCAGGTTTACGTTTTTTGGATTTATCAACAGTCATTAATGAATTATATAATTGAGTCAAACCTGATGATGTCAGATATTGTGAGAACGCAGCTGATGGTTGCGGGGAATCTAATAATTGCAGCAGTTGAGCTCTTTCTAATAACATCTTCTTAGCAGCCAACTCGAACTTACGAGCTTCAATAACCAAAGATTCTTCTTCTGCAATCTCAGTTGGAGCTCTATGAATCAATCTATTTAAATATTTCTTTCTTTCAATTTCTTTACTTTTATCAAAAGAATCTAAAGCTTTAATTAAAGCAACATCTTTAACTGCTCCATTTTCATCATCGGTCTTTCTATTCAATAAAACTGACGAAACTTTATAAAGCTGTTCTTTTAAATCATCAACAGATCGTTCTTTCAATTCTTGGTCTTCATCTTCAGAAACATAATCATAGGCATCTATGATAACAGCCCATCTTAAATCATACATATTAGCTAAATCAAATAAATATCTAGTTTCTTTGTAATCCCAATCTGAATCTGGGTTAACATCCTTTAATAATTCATTGTACTCATCTTCAGTAAAGCTGGGTATATCCAATTTGGTGTTATATTTTTCAAATTTATAAGGCGTTTTAGATTCCAATAGACCCACTTTACCTTTAACCCAATGACTCAATTGTAAATCATCTGTTCTAGCATCGTTTCTAAACGTCGTGTAAGTCCACGAAGGCTGGATATTCTTCAAATCAACCAACTTATCTTTGAACTTCTTGTTAGCCTGGTTGTTGGAGACAGCCAACGGGGCCAAGTTGGGACCCATCAAGTTGGCCAACTCTCTGTTCATGGCCCCTATCTTCTTTCTTTTATTGTTGGACATGTATTCTTCAGGCTGGACGTAGACATGATGCTTTTTGTGGTGGCCTTTCTTGCCCTTTCCGGAGGCCGGTTCTACCCTGGTCTCCTGAGAGATGTTGAGAACGTCTAAAATATCGGAAGCCATATTCGTACCGATGTGGTAGTGTAGCAAAGGGAATAATCAAGTACAGATAAATGGATAACTAATATAGAAGATACACTGATCAAACAAACCCATTACCAGGGCTCGCAACCAGCAAGAGCGCTCAGCAGAGAATGTGTGTGCTTATATTGTGTTTACTCAAGGTCGTTTCTCTGATCTGTTTTCCTGAATAACATTATATATCAATTACCAATGTCAACAACAACTGCCAAACTAAGGGGTAAAATTAGAGCCCCAAGAGTACACTCCAATGATCAACAGATCGAACAATCGTGGCAGGTCATCCAGAACGCCGTTATCGAAATACAGCACAAAAATGCTTCAAATCTATCTTTCGAAGCTTTATATAGAAAAGCATACAATTTGGTCTTAAGAAAACATAGTGATATGCTATACAATGGTGTTAGACAAACTTTAGAAGATCATTTGAGTAACGAGGTTAGATCAAGATTAGTTGCGTTGATAACTGATCCTGATGAGAAAAGTTTCTTGAAAATGATAAATCAATTATGGGACGATCATTTATTAGCAATGAGAATGATTTCAGATGTTTTGATGTATTTGGATAGAGTTTATTGCCGTGAAAATCATGTTCCATTGATTTATGATGTTGGTTTAAATTCCTTTAGAGATAGCGTTATCAAAGCTGATGATCACCAAATTGGTAACCATGTTATAAACCTAATAATTGATTACTTGAATAAGAATAGACGTGGTGAAATTATTGATAAATTTATTATTAAAGCGATTGTTTCGATGATGGAATCCCTGAGTGAAGACGTGTCTGGTGATAATGTTCATCTTGGTGAGAATTACTACTTGCGTTTTTTTGAACCTTTATTGATGGAATCGAGTCATCAATATTATATTGAAAAGGCCACCGAATTAATATCACATCAATCGGGGTCTCTTTATATAGATAATATCCAACAACTTATTTCTGATGAAGAAACAAGATTTCAACTATATTTGCCCGATTTTACAACACCAAAACTGATTGAATTAATGGATAGTGATTTGATCTCAACAAATTTAGAAAATGTTCTGAAACTAGAGACTGATGGTTTGAAGACTTGGGTCTCTGATGCTAACATACCTTTGCTTTCTTTGGTTTTCAAGCTGGTTAGTAGAGTTGATTCTGGTCATGAGATGCTACGTAGACAAATGAAAAATGTTGTTTTACAAAATGGTCAAGATTTAATGGAAACTACGAAACTTGAATTAGAAACATTAAGAAAAAATGAGGAAGAGCAAAGAGAAGCTGCGGCTTCCATTGAAACCGGTGCTGCTCCAAAGAAGAAAATTGCGAAAAAGTCACCTAAGGAGAATGCTACTCAATATGCTGTTAAATGGGTACAGAATTTCTTAGTTCTGAAGAAGAAGTATGATGTTATTATTTTTTCTTCTTTTGAAGGGAATTTAGGATTATCAAGAGAAGTCGAAGCTGCGTGTGCCATTTTCTTGAATGAGAATAATAGAGTTGCTGAATATCTATCTTTATATATTGATGATGGTATTAAAAGATCATTTAAAGATTTGTCAGTTGAAGAAATTGAAGAAGTTATGAACAACTGTATTGTGCTATTCAGATTTGTCAAGGATAAGGATGTTTTTGAAAGATACTACAAGATTCATTTAGGTAAAAGATTACTACATCAGAAATCAATATCAAGTGATCTTGAGATGAATATGATTACAAAACTAAAGCAAGAAATTGGGTCTTCATTTACATCCAAATTTGAAGGTATGTTTAAAGACATGAAACTTTCTCAAGGTTTAGGTAACAGGTTCAATAGAGAAGTTATTTCGAAGAATGCTCATCTGAAATCATTGAATCATGGTAGAAAAATGGAGCTGGATCCTCAAATTTTAACTACTAATTATTGGCCGATGTCTTCAAACAAAAATATGGATGATATTATATACCCACCACAGTTAAGAATACTGAAGAGTAAATTTGAAGAATTTTATGCCACTGAACATCATGGCAGAAATTTAGCATGGGCACCAACTATGGGCACATTGGACTTAAGAATGACATATCCTAAGAAGACATATGAAGTCAATATGCCTACGTTAGCTGCTATTATTATATTAACCTGTTTTAATGACGATTCATCTAAAGATGAATATACATTCACTGAAATTCAAGAACTGACTCAAATACCTAGACCGGACTTAATTAGACATTTACAATCAATTTCAGTTACTCAGAAGACGAGATTATTAAAGAAGACACCAATGTCAAGAGAAGTTAATCCAGATGATGTTTTTTCAATGAATGATGGATTCAAATCCCCACAAACTAAGATCAAAGTTTTGTCTATCTCATCCTCCACAAAGGCTGAAACCGATCAACAACGTACTGAAACGATGGAGATTGTTAATAAATCAAGAGTTATGGAAACAGAGGCAGCAATTGTTCGTGTTATGAAAGCCAGAAGAATTTTAAAGCATCAAGAATTAGTAAATGACGTTATTAGATTATTAAGTGAAAGATTTAAGCCACAGCCTTCTTTCATTAAGTTACGTATTGAAAACTTGATTGAAAATGAGTATTTGAAAAGAGATGATGATAAAAGGGATATTTACCATTATCTAGCATAATTGAGAGCATATATATATATTTATTTTGATTTTTATTTCTTTCTATTTTTTTGTTTTTGTTTTGGGATTTCTTTACAACTCTTGTTATCATTCAGTATTTTGGTTTTTTTTATAGGACATGAAATATATAATATTATTGAAGCATGAATATGAATAAGCCTGAAAGGAGGGAATGATAGGAAAAATATTACAATATGGAAAACAGACAATACGTAGAGAAACCAACAACAGAAAGATAAGGAAATAAAAAGTAGGGGGAGCGGAAAAAAAAAAGAATAGCCGTTAAAAGTCCAAAAAAAACATATAAAATAAAAGGAAAACTAAAATTCATAAAACTCAAAATGTAAAATTCGAAATAAAGCAAGCGAGATAAATGATACACCTAAACCCAATTAATCAATTCTAGCCTCAGCTAAACTATGTAATGGAGTGATATTATTACTGAATTGTTTCTTCTTGGTCAATTTCTTTAATTTATTCTTAACAACCATGACTGGCACCGATGATTTTCTAACTAAATGATTCGATAGAGAACCCAATAAAACACCTTTAATAGCCGAACTACCTTTGGAACCAACCATAACCATAGTTGGAGAAATATGCTTAATAACTTCTACAATAAAATGTCTTGGGATGGGGTGATGACAAGATTGAATAACAACATGAACTTGTAGTTTAGTTAATTTCAATAAATCTAAAACGTCTTTGGACAAAGTTTCAACATTTTGCTTTCTTCGTTTATCTCTTGGTAAATCAGTTTTCTTATCGTATTTTGGAGCATCTTTGGGTTGGATACCATTCAAATTCATTGAGGAATACTCATCGTCTTCAATCACGTTCAGGATGTACAAAACCGAACCATCAACTAAAACAGTACCTATACACCATTCTAAGGCATACTTACTTTCTTCTGAGAAATCCATACATAAAATAAAGGTTTTCGGATTATTCGGGGTTGTTTTCTGTATTATTTCAAAGAAATTACCTCTCGTGATAGTTCTGACAGTTCTCTGGTGTTCTAAATCACTTTCTATACCGGACAATTCAATCATATCATTCAAGGATCTTGCTAATTCCAAATCCATCTGCTCTTCAACATCGCTGGTATATGGAATAGTGAAACCTTCTTCGTGTCGTTTGAAAGCAGGAGACACCAGTTTCTTCTTGTAAATGGCGTAGTCCTCCAACTTTTCCTTTCTCTCCTTGTCGTTCTGGTAGAATCTTTCAGGGTCCATGTGAATCCTAGTACCAACTTCTTTGGCCTTCATGGTTATTTCTTGTACGTACTCTTCGGGCACGTCTCTTCCTAGGGATTTGGCGTTAGCAAGGGCTCTTTCAGCAGCCAACACGGCATCTAAGGTCTCTGCGTGCTGGGCTTCTTTCAACAACTTCCTGTTGTTGATCACAGACAACTCATCCGTGGCAGTCGTCTTATGTAGTTCCTGATGAGGTGGCCCGTTGTAGTTGGGCAAAATGGTGTCTCCGTCGTCGTAGTCGAACTCGTCGTCGGTGTCACTGAGCAGCTCTTCCTCACTGGTGTCTAAAGCAGCTTCAATCTCTCGGTCCTCCCGTTGTTCATCTTGGTCCTTACTGGTCACCACCATCCGTTCAGAAGGGTCATGGGAGGTGATGGTAAACTCCTCCTCTAGGTCTCCTCTACCTCTGGAAGTGGCTCTTGAAACAGACCTGCTGATGACCCTTGAGACAGACGACGACATGTCTCCCCTGGAAGCTCCACGGCCTCTGTCACCATCGTTTTTCTGTCTGTCCATAATCTCAGAAATCAGCTTTCTTTCCTCTTCTAGGGCGCCTTCAAGTGACATGATGTTGTAGTTGTGTAGCAATTAATTGTGGTGAGAGCTGATCAATCATGAAAGGAACAGAGTGTTGTAGCAAAGTAATCAAAGTGTTCTTTCAGAAGCGCTCCTTTAATTTGCACTTTGTTGATTTTATTTTCCAGCTCAGACTCACCCCACCCAAAACAACTCAGAGGAGCCCAAATCACACAAACAATGCTTAACTTCTCCAGAGTTACCTTCAACTGGAGCTGGGGTCATATCTCAGCAAAACGACTACAGTCCACGGTAGCTGCCCAACTCAGAACCACAAATACCTTGAAGAAACCCAACTTTAATCTAAAGTACTACTATGAAAATGCCGATGCCTTTAAAGAAATATGCCACAAGAGAAACACAGCTTACTCTTTAGGAGACGATTTTGCAACTATTTATGAGTCATTTTTGAACATTAGAAAGCAAGTGTCAGATATTAAACAAGAGTCTAGACAGTTTCAAACAAATTTGAAAAAATTAAAGATTGATCAGAGTAAGAATAAAGTTGATAATTCTGAAGAACAAGCCGTGCTATTGAAAAAATTATCTGCTTTCAAACCTTTATTAAAAGAAAAGGAGGTTCAATTAACTACTTTGGAAGATCAGTTAAATTTAAGAATCAGTGGTTTACCTAACATGATTGCTCCTAATGTTGGTTCTAAACAAAAATTAGTTACTTACATAAATCCAACTCCAACCTTACTACATTCAAAAGAAGAAGATTACCCACTAAAGCCAATCGAAAAATTGGATCATAAGGATATTATGGAAAGATTGAAATTGGTGGATTTTCAACAGGCTACTAAAATCTCGGGTAGAGGTTGGTATTACTTATTAGGTGATGCTGCCTTGTTAGAACAGGCTTTAATTCAGTACGCTTTAAAATTAGCAAGAAAGGCGGGCTTTAAAATGGCTTTACCACCTTCCATAGTTAAAACTGAGGTCACCAATGCTTGTGGCTTTAATCCAAGAGATCAAAATAACGAAAGACAAGTTTATGAATTAACTCATGATAATTTGTGCTTAACTGGTACTGCTGAAATCCCATTGGCTGCCATGTACTCAGATAAAGAATTTAAAGAACAAGATTTACCAATTGAATTGGTGGGATTATCCCGTAGCTATAGAGCAGAAGCTGGTGCTGCTGGTAGAGATACTAGAGGTCTATACAGAGTTCATGAATTTACTAAAGTTGAATTATTTGCTTGGACCGGTAATGATGTTGAATTATCAGATGCTCAATTCGATAAAATGATCAATTTCCAAATGAACTTCATTAAATCTTTAGGTTTAACTGCTAGAGTTTTAATTATGCCATTTGATGATTTGGGTTCTCCAGCTTATAAAAAATTTGATATTGAAGTTTTAATGCCTGGTAGAGGCGCTTGGGGTGAAGTTTCTTCAACTTCAAATTGTTTAGACTATCAATCCAGAAGGTTGACGACTAAATATAGATCTCAAGAAGATAATAAACTAAAATACGTTCACACTTTAAATGGTACTGCGTGTGCCGTTCCAAGAGTTGTCTTAGCTATTATTGAAAACTTCTATGATCCATCAACTGATTCAATTATGATCCCTCATGTTTTAAAACCTTTCATGGATGATAAAGAAAGAATCACGAGACAATATTGAATGAATATTTGACTTGTAAATATGCTTTTCTTGTATATAGATATATGGTACTGCTAATACATGCACAAAAGAAGGTATTAATAATTAATAAAATGTAACAGATATAAAAAAAATAGAGTAAATAAAGAAACACCAATTCATTTTTGTTGCTTAGTAAGCGAATTCAAAAATCTCTTTTCATCATCATCACTTAAATACAACAATGCCTTCATAACAGGCATCAAAATCATTCTTTGATCCTTATGTTCCAAGTAACCTAATAAAACATTCTTAATGTATTCAGCTTTTTCTTGAACCTCTTGGGAATCACCGTTTTCATTAACTAGTGGCTTGATAGGTGATTGTTGAGATTCTTCGCCAAATATAGGCATATTAAGGATACTTCCCTTTCTACTTGTACGTGGAGAGCTAGGATTGGATGTTGAATCAGTTGAATAGCGTCTACGCAATTGTTGTGATAATAGCTTGTTCTTCTTATTCATTCTAATCAATTTTTGTGAATTATCTTCATTTGAATTTTTCAAAATTGAATTCAGTCCTTCTAATTCTCTAATTCTTGATTCACATGAACTTAATAATTCTCTTAAAGACTCTGTCAATTTATTATTATATTCAGAATCCTCATGTATTACACTTCTACCTGTAGTATCTATAGTTCTACCCGAATGATGATTAGATTCACCATTAGTATTATTATTATCGTCGCTGTCATTATTCTTTCTGTAAGTTTCAGAAGTAAATTTATTAACTTGATGTTCTAAATCTTGATTTATTAACGATAAATGTTCCACTTCAGATTTCATTTCTTCATATAAACTCTTATATTCTTCAACTTCTTTTTGCTTCTTCTTGAAAGTTAATGTATATTCATTTTCCAGCTTTTCCTTCTCTTCTAACACAGCGGACAATCTAGCTTTAATTTCTTTTGACTTATTAGTTTGTGATTCTTCATTTTCAATCATCAATTTTCTAATTGTACCTGATTCTCTTGTTCTCTCTTGCAACATTGATCTAGCTTCGGATAATTCAACTTCCAATGAATCAACTCTATTCTCATATTCTTTATTTAACATATTCAATTCTTCGCATCTTCTTTTGATTAAGTCAATTTGTGAATTGGAACTACTTCTTAAATCTTTAATATCACTGTATTTATCTTTGATTTCTTCAATTTCTTTCATTAATTTATTATTTTCTCCAGTGACTTTATTTAATCTTAGCATTAGCTCATTATATTCCTGTCTTTGACTTTCATTTTTGCTGATTAAAGAATTTTTCATATCTTGGAATGATTTATTTTGAGAAGCTAATTCGCTAGATTTAACTTTTAATTCAATTAATTGATCATTCATTGAACTTTTCTCTTCCTGTAAAAATTTAATTCTATTTTCGTTTTCATTGATGATTTTCTCTTTACGGTTCAATGAGGTTTTCAAACTGGCTAAATCTAATTTCAATTGTGTATCATTACTCTTAAATTCACTCAGTTCTTTGGCCTTCTTTTCAAAAACTGCCTTTTCTTTAGTTAAAACATCAACTTCACCTGTTAACTTATCCTTTACAGCTTTCAACGTTTTCAGTTGAGATTCATAATCTTTACATCTCTTGTTTAGCGTGAAAATTTCATCATCTTTTGATTTCAATTTCTCTTCATAACTGGAAATAGATTGATTCAATTTCTCAATTTCAGATTTCAAATTTGTCAACTTCTTTTCTAACTCGGATTTATCTACTTTTGAGGCTTCAAATTTTTTAATAAAAGAGGCTCTACTAACTTCATAATCTTTAACAGCAGCAGAATTTTGAACTCTGAAAACTTCCAACTCACCTTTCAACCCTTCTAATTCGACTGTTTTTGATTCCAACTCTTCTGCTAATTGTTTATTGCCAACAGAAGCTTCCTTCAATGTTTTCAGCTCATCCTTAGAGGTAACTAATGAGTCTCCCAGATCTCTCATCATATCTTTCAAGTCTTCAATCTCTTCATTCTTTGTTTTAACTTCGGATTTTAGAACATTGTATTCTTTTTGAATTGATTCTAATTCAGTCTGGGAGGCTGACTTTTGGAGATCTAATTCTGTTAGTAATTCAAAATGTTTGACTTTAAGTTCCTCTAATTCGACTTCAGCCGATTCAAGCTTAGTTAATTTTTCTTTCAGAATACCATAATTATGTTTTAATTCGATAGTATCACCATCAACTAAATCATCAACAGTCTCTGTTTCTTTAGTGTTATCCGCAATTGGTCCTTCAGTAACCTCTTCAGTATGAGTTGGCACAACTTTGCTGGTTGATTGATTTTGCTGTTTCTTCTTGTTCTTCTTTTTCTTATTTTTAGATCCATTATTGGTGACAGGCGTTGAATTAGTTGTCGAGTCAGCAGATTTTGATTGTTCATTCAATTTATCCTTGAAAGCTTGATTCAATTTCTTAGATGATGCTAGAGATGATTCTAAAGTCTCTATTTTCTTGTTTAGGTCTTTGGCTTCTCTTTCACTAGCAGAGTTAAAAGATTCATTATTTTTCTTGGACACCCTTAATTGCTCCTCTAATTCTTCTATAGTGTTATTAAGTTTCTTTGAGTCTGATAATACTTTTTCATGGGACTTACTGAGTTCTTTGAATTCTTCAGATGACTTTTTGGATCCAGATTCAAAAGCCTCAAGTTTAGCAGATAATTCAGTATTTTCGGTTTTCAGAGATTCTAATTCCGCTTTCAATGAGTTTTGCTCAGTTTCCAATTTAACATCTTTTGATTTTTTTATTGATTCCACCTCAGATTTTAAATCGCCATTTTCCTTTTTGAGATCAGTAATCATAGTATTCAACTTCTCTATTTCATCCTTCAATTCATCAATCTGCTTAGTATCAACATCGGGTTCGGATTCTTTAGTTTCTAATTCCTTGATCTTCGCATCCAATTCAGATTTGACTTCACTAATCTGTTTTTCTAAACTTTTGACTTTTTCAGTCAACTCTTTATTATCTTTATTTACCGATCTTTCATACGCATTCGAATTTCTCAATTCCTTAGCCAACATATCATTCTTCGAAGCCAAACTTCCCAGGTATTC
The DNA here is from genome assembly GCA_030557395.1 of Ambrosiozyma platypodis. Taxonomy (NCBI): domain Eukaryota; kingdom Fungi; phylum Ascomycota; class Pichiomycetes; order Pichiales; family Pichiaceae; genus Ambrosiozyma; species Ambrosiozyma platypodis. The sequence goes on along the minus strand of JAKTPC010000004.1, from coordinate 90,054 downwards.
TTTAAACGAGTCAATTTCAGCAATATTCGAGATTGGTGTTGATTCTTGTAATGCTTTTTCAAAAGATGAGATGATACTTGTTTTTTTCTTTTCGACTTTGTAAGCTTCAAATAATGCCGGATACTTGTCTTCGTATTTTTGGAATTTACGCAATTTCTGTCGTATTTCAGGTGCCAAATCAGCAAATTTAATTGAAGTACCGGGAACAAACAATCGAGGATCTGATTGGGAATTGGGCTGTTGTTGAACTGGGGTTGGAACTAGGGTTGGTGATGATGCTGAACTTCTTTTAATTGGGCTTGGAACGGGAATTTCCCCTTTGGTAGTATTTTCATTTGTCTCAGTAACAGGCTTTTCATCATTTTTATCTTCAGCTGGATCCTGCTTGCCGATGTCTTCCGGTTTCGTTATCGATTCGGGGTCTGGAGTTTGAGTATGCAATACTCTAGCTGCTGTTGCTGGGTCCATCTGCTGGTTCTGGGTGGCCGCCCTCCGTTGTTCCTCTGCTAGTCTCTCAGAGACAGCATCTGTAAACTTTTTACCTATCTGAGAGAGGTTTCCAAACATTGGGTATGTGGGTTGTTTTCGAAATCAAAACTAAGGCCCTTCAGTGAGTTTGTTGACAGGTGTTGATCGATCAAATCAAATCCAAATCGAGATCAGTGCGCAGTCAAAGTTCGCTGTCTCAGATTCTGTGCGTTAAAAAAGGGGGTACTTTTCATTGATCTCTATACATTTTTACACAAAACTACACGAATTTAAGCAAATCTGGCCTCTGGATGATAATACACAGGACATCTCCAATAGGCCCTCTTAATTCCCTTCCACGCAGAGTCGTCTTTAAGGTCATGCTCTTCCAATGTGCTGGTTGGAGCCTTGATTTCCTCGAACCCAATGGTTAATCCGTAATTGGACAAATCATAATCAACAACCTTCTTATAAACATCATAGCAAACCAATCTATCTGCACCCAATCCATTGAAAAATGAGAATGTACCCTGGGTTTTCAGTAAACCAACAATCAAATCAAATAACTCAAGCATATCTTCATAATGTTCACTGTATGTATCAAAGTAAATACCATCAAAGAAAACACCTTGTGATAATAAATTAGGCAATGTATCTTGCCATTTACCTTTTAAAATAACGACGTTATCTTTCTTCAACCATCCATCTTCTTCAATCTTCCGCAAGACATCAGGGTGTGCTTCACAAATATAATGTTTAGTTGGAAGTTTAGATTGAATCATGGTATCAATTATACCCATACCAAATCCAATATTTAGAACGTTAACTTCTTTCGGATCTTCTATGGAACTAAATAAAGAGTCACAGCCTGCCTTCATTAATTGATCTTCCCATTGCATCATAACACCATCTCCTCTTTCTTCTGTGACCAATGCACCATCTCTGTATTCTAATTTAGTTTGTAAATAAGTGGATGTAGTGTTTGATGGATCTTCTTGATATTCTTTCTTGAGGACTTCAATCTTGGCAAGCTTCTCTTGCTCTTCCTGTTCCTTAATTTCATCAACCAACTCTGGAATCTCATCTCTATCGTTATCTTTTGCTAATTCTTGTCCACCTTGCTCAGTTTCATAGGTTTCATAACCTTCATTGTCACTTAAAAACTCAACGTTAGGATCGTTCAATTTTCTCAATAATAATTCTGCTCTGACACCGGCATCAACAAGAACATTCCAATACTTGGAATCTCTTAATCCTCTTCTTAATAAAACACAGCCTGGAGTTTCGTCTTTATCATTAGTTAAACACCATCCTGCACCATTTAAAAATAATTCATCCATCATTTCAAGCACAATAGCTTCTTCTGCATCTGTAAATATATCTCCTTTAACTGGAATTGATTCACAAATTAAGTGTAAAGGGGTTGTGGTTGACTTTAATTCTTCTGTTTCCACTCCATGCTCAAAATTATAAACTTCTTCTAACGTATAAGTTGCTGGTATACCAGCTTTTAAATATTCTCTTAATTTTGTGAGATATGATTCTCGAGTGATTGGCCTTTCCTTAAAATAACAAAGTTCGTGTAGTTCTGACATGACTGCTTGATTTGTTTGGTCTATCGGAACCCTTATCCATTTTATAAGAGAAATTGTTTGAAAAACTGATCAAAAAAATTCATGAACTTTTAAATGGAGCCGCACAAAGTTTGATTAGGGATTCATCTAAAATTAATCGAACGATTCTCAAAGCTTTTTAAGTAATAGCATGATTAAACTGTAAACATATGGTGGATATAAAAATAAATAACAGAAACCCAAAAAAGTAAAAATAGAAAAAAAAAAGTAGTGAAAAATATAACTCATGACAAAACATATTATCAAAAAACGGGAAAAAAAACTAAGTACACACAATTAAATCAAAAAGTATTAAAAATAATAGATGAAAGAAAAAAGAAAACAGTGATACGAGAACAAACATAATAAAAGCAAGTTAAAAAGGTCAAATAAAAGTTTAAAACGTAGACTAGAACAAAATATAAATCAATAAGTACAAAAACAAACTAATCTCTAAAAAAAAAAGAACAAGGGTCTTTTTTTTAAACAGAAATCATTTTAGATCTTCACCATTGCCACCAACAAGACCAGCTAAATACCATAATGAACTGTCTTTTAAATTATTTGCATACACAGCATCCAAGTCAACATCTTCTCCTTGTCTTCTATCTTTACTATTCAAATTTCTTTTTCTTTCTTCTTTAGCGGCTTCATCTAAAGTAACATCACCGGCTAAGAAATCACCTAAATATGCATAGGAATCATCTAATAGTAAACTATTAATTGAATGCTGTGATAAAATTCTCTTACCATCTATAATATCAACTAGTAATTCTTGATCTTCATAATCCTGCAATGCTGAACACAGAGTGGTATCCTCTGGTTGTTTAGTGGTGGACTTAGATTTAAAGGTTGGATGCTCCTTCGGTGTAAAATATCTTGTTGCATGACCTGCTCTAGCTTGATCATCATCGATACCATCATCCGAATCATCCTCTCCTTCTTCCTCTTCTTCTTCTTCATCATCCCCGGATACAAATCCATCGTCATCAGCTTCTTTGAAAGTTGAGTCACCTTGTTGAATTTCAGTAGTATCTTCTATGACTTCTGTGTCCTCAGTATCTTCCTCCTCTTCTTTCTCGTTGGTTAAACTTAAATCTGTAGAATCAGGCATAACTGGAATACCTGATGTTTCACGCAGACTAAAATGATTAACCAACTTAGGAAGGGCAATTTCATCATCAAGGTCATTTGAATTTTCATAACCATGTTTTGTTTCCTCTTCACCAGATGTAGTTGAGTCAAGAAGCGATTTCTTTGACGATGATGGAAACTCAGCAGTAGGCTCCTCAAATGGAGTATGAAAAGTATCTTGTGAACTATTAGAACCTGAACCAACCGAGCCTGAAGTACCTGCACTAGCTTGCCTTGGAGGGTGTAACGACCTATAGAATTCTAATCTGGCTGTACCAATTTTTGGAGTAGCATTAGCGGAAGCTGTGCCAACACTCAAAGCGGGCGAGGTGTTACTCAAAGCTGGAGACGGTGCCTTATTACCAAAAACAGGAGAAACAGATGGAGCTGGAATAGTTGGTAAACGAGCTAACGTAGCTTCCCTACTTGTGAATGTAGTCCAATTAGTACCAGCATCAGACTTAGTTTCTTTAACCAGATTCTTCAATTGCTTAGCAATACTTGGTGAATACAACAAACCTTTAACAGCTAAAACCTGATGAGATTCTGACTCTGGAATTGCAGTTATACCATTTTTCTTTAATGCATCTTCTTGGACCAATCTTTCCTTCTTGAATTTAGAATAATAATTAACAACCGGAGATGCTTTTGATGAAGTAGAGCCAGAACTAAACGATTTTGTGGATGGGGTACCAACTTCTTTAATTTCTTCGGCCGAATCAATAGCAGAAGCAAATGGATGAGAATAACGATGAACGGATGGAGTTCTAGTATTAGACTGTGAAGGACGTTGTTGAACATGAGCTGATGCATTTTCTTTTTCTTCTTCTTCTAATTCTGCTTGTTCCTGAGGTGGCGGCAGTTGAGAATTATGATCTTGAACAATTGACGAATTACCAAATGTTGATGATCTTGGGGACATTCTGCCTGCGCCCAATTGAGGAGTTTGTGGTATCAATGGTGAAGGAGGTGTGATGTTACGAAGACCTGATGGTTTATTGAGGATACTATCACAATTATCGACTTGACCCTTATGAATCGGAGCAGAAACATTACCAGGATATATAATAGAAGGGAAAGGAGCAGATTGATGATTTAGTGGAGTCGAAGAACGAGAACCTGGAACGCTAAATGGAGTTTGTTGAACCGGTGGGGTATTAGTTCTTGAGCCTGGTGCAGAAAATGGAACTTGACGAACTGGAGGAGTAATAGTACGTGGGCCAGATGGAACAGGACCACTATAAGAAGATGGACGTGTTGGACGAGTTAGTTGCTCCTGACTAGTAGAAGCTGGACCACTGTATGAAGATTGTCTAACAATAGAATTTGGAGTAACATTTCTTGAAGCTGCACCAGAACCTGGACCTGAGACAGGAACTTTATGAGCTGGAGGTACTGGTGGAGTAACTTTTCTCAGGTGTGGTGATTGATGAATACGTGGAGTTGGAGGGAGTGGACTTTGTTGTGGAACCTTAGGTGTCTGTGGAACTTGAGGTGATTTAACACTCGTTGGTGTTGGAGGAGCAATTGCTCTAATTGATAAAACAGAAGGTGCAATTTGATCATCAACTGGTTTAATAGTTGGAACAATACTAGGGTCTAAATTCTTGTTAATAGAAGCTCCTTTTTTCTTATTTGAAGTAGAAGCAAGGTTGATTTCTTTGCTATCACTTGGAACAACAGTCGGCTCAGCTTTCTTTTCAACTGGGGCAACATCTGACGATTCTTTGTCAATAGCAGGAGCAACTGGTACAACAACAGTAGAACTCTTTTGAACGAGATGCAAATCGGAAACGATTGGTGATTTCTTACTAGCAGTGAGAGAAGAAACTGAAACAGGTTCTGTCGTAGTAACAACTGGAGAAGCAGCATTGGCGGGGGATTGAGATCTAGTGGTTGTTTTCTTCACAATGAATGGTTGTTCTGGTTCATCATTAAACAGTTCACCGGAAGTTGCTTGACTAACATCATAATCTATGTCTTCAAAATTAATTTCATCAAAAACCTCAGTTAATTCTTTATCACCAGAAGTTAATTCTTTACCACCTTTAACCTTGGAAGAAGTAGCGGTGGTGGTAGCAGTAGCAATACTTGTAGACTTAGTCAACTGATCAGTTGAACTGGTATTACTGGTACTAGTACCATAATCATTAATACGTTGTTGTCTTGGTTTTGTTGTAATTGGAGTTGCTGAGCCAATAATTGGAGTTGTAGCGGCAGATGCAGCGGCGCTTAGCTTTTCAACTTCAGCTTCAGGTCCATCTTGTAATGGAAATTCAAATTTGGAATTCACTAATAAACTTGACGAATTACCAGTGGTATTTGCATTATTGTTTTTGTCTGCATGAGTATCTACTCTCAATAACGTGGAAGCATCAGCATTGTTTCTATCATTTCTAACATCAAGAGGGTTTTTGGCACCAGGAGGCAATTCAACAGTATGGCCCCCTAAAAATAAACGGCTCAATCTTTTCTTTGGCTTACGTGCTGATGGAGAATCAGACTGATCTTTCAATTTTTCTTCTTTTGGAGCTTTCTTGGAAAAGAATCTCAAAAATCCAGATTTTCTTTTTGCTTTCTTTTCAGAAGTTGAAGAATTAGTTTTTTTGTCATTTAATTCAGATTCAGGTTTTGTAATCTTAGTCGAACTAACTCTATTACCATTATTTTCAGGGTTCACTAATAAATCCAAAGAAGCAGATCTTGATCTTCTATCATTAGCAGATTGATCTCTTCTTAATGCCTCTTGTAGTTTAGTTTCTCTGTCTAATTGATCTTTCTTAATTCTTAAGGTAACTAATTCATGTTCAATTGCGTCATCTGAGACATTCATACATTTTACAACATCTGAAACTAAACCTTCTTTGAATTTTAATAATTTTGAGTCTATCATTGGATTTTCTAACGTAAAATACCTGGACATTAAAGTATCGATTGTATCGGCTAAGTTTAAAGTTAAGTCGGGTTTTTTAACAATGTAATGAACATGAGAATTTGAGCAACGTGTTAAGCCTTCTACTTCGATTTCATCAAGAACATCGGTAAAATTTAAAGTAATAAAACCAAAAACTTTAAAGTCCTCCAAATAAATTTTCTTGAACTTTGAATTTAATAAAACAATAAATGGAGCCATCATTTCTTCCTTCTTGTAACTATCTAAATCATGAGCAGTATAGTATATTGAGGTACTACCGTCATGTGAATTACCTTCAATACCAGTTGGAGTTGAACTAGCGGAACCTGAAGAGGAAACGCCTGTGACTTTCTTAAATAAATGGAATGGTTGAGATTTGTTTAAAATCTTTGATTTTGATAAAACTTCATTAACATAGCTTCCAGAATACTTATCAATCTTATAAACTAATAATTTTTCATTAGTCAGAAACTGAACAAAAGGTTTATTATCAAAGTTATAATGATTCGCAACAACATCTGAGATTTTACACCATTTTGTAACCTTTAATTTTGGTAAATTTGAAAATGGCACTTCATTAACTAGAGAATGCATTAAAATATCAGCAACTGAAGGCTTGTGAACATTGACTGAAGTTGAATCCTTTTTAGATAAATCTAAATAGTATTGTTCGTCAATAACATCTAAGAACAAAATATGATCACTAAACATGATGATAACTGATTGATTCATGATCCCAGGTTCCAACATGTTTTGAGCATCAAATAAAGCAACAACACGTCTATTTAACCAACCATATTGTAATTCGACAGGCCAGCCTGAAGCTAATTCAGTTAAAATTTTACCAGTTGGTGTGAAAATTCTTGAATTATATGGTTTCAAGGCATCATTTGCAAAAGACGAAATTGTTTGAGTACAAGATTGATAATACTGTTCAGATTGCCTAATTAAACTCTCTGGAAACTTTTGCTTTTGCATTAATCTATCTAAAATCAATTGAATTTTTGGTAAATTTAATGAAGAATAAATAGTTGATTCGATTGTTCTTCTATCATAACCAGAAAGGAGTTCGCCATTATTATTCAAATGAGAAATATCCGTTGTGAACGCTTCATACTTTGAAGGGAAAGTTTTTGTAGCAGCCTCGTGTCTCATATAGGCTTTATAGAAATAAGGAATTGTAGTACCACAAGCTTTCAGTACTTCAAATGAACCATAAGGCAAAGCCAACTTAAGCATATCTAAGAAAATACAATTGATTCTAGTAACCTCATCAATGGTGGGAGGAAAAATTTGATTCAATTTAGCAGCATTATATTTTGGAATTTTTCCCTGCAAAACTTTAACACGTAATGGAATGATGAAACGCTGTAGGAATTGAACTAAAGCAACGGTAAAATTGGTCTGGACGGTAATTAATTCATTACAAATGGATTTAATTAAGACATCATCATTAACAGAAGTTGTAATGCTAGTAGAGGAAGGTGGCTTATAAGCTTTTTCAGTTGGTTCTGGAGAATATTCAGTTAAGGGATCAAATAAATGTTCCAGTTGTTCTCCGATAAGGAAAGCCAGTTCATTGTTCATTTCAACCATTTCGTTATCACCAGCATTATTGTAAACAATATCAACAACATGAGAAGTGGTGGGTTTGTAATCTTTTGTGAAACCTAAAGATAAAAGATAATTACCAATCTCAGAAGGAGGTTTCGAAGTAATCATTTGCATTTTGGTTGCTAATTCACCTGCCATAGTTTCATCCCAATCAAAGTAAGAAGGTAATTTAGCAGACTTAATCATCAATTGAAAACAGTTATTGTTTATTGAGGTGAAATATCTCAGAGCCGAAACAGCTAAAGCTCTTCTAACATTGGATCTTCTTAAGTTTGGAGGTAAATTTTCAATGGCAGGATGGTATCTTGAAGTACGTTCTAAAGACATTGAATCTATAATGACTTCACCAGCTTTGGAAATATTGATTGAAGACAGTTTTGAAGTTTCTGGATTCTTATAAATTATTGAAATAAAGTTTTGGAATAACGGATCCAGACCCTTGAAATAAACAGCATCATTCATTATAGACTTCCAATAATCATCGTGTAAGTTGGAATAAGTTGATTGATTATCATTAAAGTATTGACGAGATGAGGATTGACCATTGAACAGCGCTGGATTCTTCTGTTTCTTGAAGGTTGAATAGTAAGAGTCATTAGTTAGGTGTTTCGAATGTTGAGCCTGGGTATTCATGACTTGTCGATTTGTGGAAGGATGGACGTAACGAGAGGAGCTCCTTCTGAAGAGCTCTTCATCGTTACCAGAAGTCGCCATAGCAGAAAATGACATGATGAGGACTATATTACTTGCTTAGGTAAGAGGTGGTGATGTGTATGTCCCTGAAAAAGTGATGGCAAGAAGAAGGAATTAGGGGAAGGATTCAGGAACCTTAAAACGACGTGTTGGATATTTTCGTGTCAGAGAGCAATTTGAATATAACGGCCCAGATTATGCTAATTTACGTGTAACGTGTCTGTTGCTAATTGTCAGTGAATAAAGGAGGTGTTGTTCCAAAGCAGTTAGTTTCAAAACCAGTGGCCAGTAAGAATTTAGAAAACTTGAAAATTAATTGAAGCAGACTCGAAACATAAACAAACAACGCGAACAATGGGCAAATGCTATTTCCAGTGTTAAGGCGGCCGGGTGTGGAAACCGGATTTTGTGGTGACATATAATCCGGACTTTTTATGCGTGATATGGTCACGTGGATTGGTGCAGAGGTGTTCTACTTTAGAATGGACCTTCTCTTGCAAGGGATCGATTCCATCTTGTTTCCACATGTTCCTTTATCTATACAGTAACACACGAGGAATATACTCTCTAACACAGTCAATTAACAACTCAGTACCACTATAGTTCCCACAATGGCAAAGAAAATCGCAGTATGTAGCTCATTCTTTAAATGATCTCCCGTTCCCCTTTTCACTTTTTTACCCAGCTAAGACATACTAACATACTTACATACCTACAAGATTATCATTTACACCATGTATGGCCACATTGGTAAATTAGCAGAAGCCGTGAAATCGGGAGTTGAAGAAGGTGGTTTGCAAGCTGATATCTTTCAAGTTCCAGAAACTTTAAGTGAAGAAGTCTTAACTAAGATGAATGCTTCAGCAAAGCCCGATTATCCTATCGCCACCTTAGATACATTAACTACTTATGAGGGTTTTCTGTTTGGTATTCCAACTAGATACGGTAATTTTCCAGCTCAATGGAAAACTTTTATTGATACAACTGGTAGTTTATGGCGTAGTGGTGGCTTATACCATAAACCATTTGGGGTTTTCATTTCAACTGGTTCAGGTGGTGGCAATGAAATGACTGTTGTCAACTCTTTATCAACTTTTGTCCATCATGGTATGGTGTTTGTTCCTTTAGGTTATTTTGCTGCTTTTCCAGAACTAACAAATTCAAAAGAAGTTAGAGGCGGCTCTCCATGGGCTTCAGGTACTGTTGCTAACGATGCTGCTCATCCAACTGATTTAGAGTTAAAATTGGCCAAAATTCAAGGTTTAGAATATTCTAAAATTGCAGTGAAATTATAAGTTATCTATCCTGATCACATTGTTTTGATTCATCGCTCTTTGCTAACTGTTCTTTTGTGTTTATACTCCTTCTTTTGTAACTTTTCTTCAACCAATTAATACAGTAATGTATGATGTATATCCACCTCTATTATGTTGTGTATCTTAACCGTGCCTCGATATGTATTAACAAGAGATGAATAAGATGTGATTAATGCGTGGTGAGTAATTTCCGGTTGAGAGAAATCGCTTGCTTACTAAGTCTGATTAATTTCCCGATAAGTACTTTAATTGCTATTAGCTGGCTATAATTTGATGTGGATTTCCTCGTTTTCACCATTCAATTGGTACCATCTTCTTTTATTTCCTTTAACGACTATCAACCACCTGAATACATATCAATCATGTCCGCCCCTAACAAGAAAATAGCTGTATGTGCCCTATTGTTTCTTTAACTCCTTACGGAATCAAGGTACTAACTTCGGAACCTGCCTTTAGATTATCGTTTACACATTATATGGCCATATCGGTACATTAGCTGAGTCTATTAAAGTTGGTATTGGCAAGCAAGGTTTACAGGCTGATATCTTACAAGTTCCTGAAACATTACCTGAAAATATTTTAAAGATTCTTCATGCTCCACAAAAACCAGATTACCCAATTGCAACTGTTGATACTTTCGCTGAATATTCTGGTTTTATGTTTGGTATTCCAACTAGATTTGGTAACATGCCAACTCAATTTAAAGCATTAATTGATGGCACTGGTGGTCTATGGGCTAAAGGTACCCTGCACCATAAACCATTTGGCTTATTCGTTTCAACTGGTACTGGTGGTGGTAATGAGATGACTGCAGTTAGTTCATTATCTACTTTTGTTCATCATTCGATGATTTATGTTCCATTAGGCTTTGCTGCTGCTGCTGGTCAGTTAAGTAACTTATCTGAACCTCATGGTGGATCTCCGTGGGGTTCGGGTTGTTTCGCAGGTGCCGATGGTTCAAGGCAAGTTTCCCAGTTAGAAAAAGAAATCGCCCAAATTCAAGGAGAAGATTTTGCTAAAGCTGCTAAGAAGTTAATTAATTAGATGAAACAGTTTTAAATTAAGAGTTTCCTTGTTTCATTTTCTAACCACTTCTACTATTTACGTAGGTATACGGACACTAGTAGTTTTGATATAGAAAGTTTTGCTTTTACAATTATTATAATGAAATGTATTGTACAAAATAGAACATAAAAGTACATTTTTGAAAAGTTATTGTTCGTTAACCTTGTCTCCAATCATACTATTCTCGTCGTCTGCCAATGTAAAGTCGGAATAATGGTCATTATCGATCAACTCAAACCCTTCGTACGGGACTGCTGGTACAGTCAAAGGTTCAACTTCATAATTGGCAAAATTTAAATGGTCTTCTGCTTCTGTATTATAATCATCAAAATCAGTAATAGCAGAGTATAGACTACTTGTACCATCTGTGGTATTTTCGTCAGATAAATTAACAGTAGTAACTGGACAACTAACAGAATTTAAATTGGACATTAAGTAAAATGGATTGTCGCTTGAAGGAACCGATATATTCAAACTACCATTGAATGCAATGTTGTTGACAGAGTTATCTGATTGATTTATTCTTTGATAAGCAGAAGAGTTCACTGAAGTTTCACTTGTCGATTCAAAGAAAGAATTCTGTTGATTGTCACGGTTTTTTTCATTAAATCTATCTTGAATTGCAGCATTCATAAAATACCTGATTCTTTGTCTTGCTAATGCAATCCTGTCTTTGAAAATTTGACCACTAGAAGCTAGTTCCTGTTTATCGGGATCATTTTGGTCTCTAGCTAATTGTTCTTCTTCGGTAAATTTGTATTCTGGTAAAGTTTCAGTGATTGAATCAAAGTCTGATTCAAATTCACTTTCTAATTCTTCATCGGCATTGTTAGAAACATCAACATAGTACAAGCCATATAATGGCGAGACAACCTTAGCTAATGGTTGATCGTTTTGTTCAACAAATCTAACTGCTCTGTTATCACCGGGAGCCAAAATACTATCGATTGATCTGTTTTGGGCTTCCAAAAGCTTTTGTGCTTTTTTAATTTGAAGCTTCAATGGACCGAAATAAAAATTGGAAGTAGCTTCTCTTTCTTCTCTGTCTCTTCTTTCTTGCTTCCTTTTTAAATAATTTCTACCCGAAGCTGATCTTTCTAAAGCACTTAGTCTGTTAGTTGCACTTTCATAGTTGCAACTTTCTTTTTCATCTGATAAATATTCATCAAGGTAAGAGTTCTCAGATTTACCAGAGTGTGAGAATAAATGAGTGATCTTGTGAAATTTGAAGTAGGATTTCATGTTTGTAAGCGAGTGACTGCAATCGTTAAACTAAACTGTTTAATGACTCTTTGCTTCGTAATAGCAACGACCATCAACCATGTAAATTCAGGGGGGGTATTGCTATCCCTTTATAGGCCTCCGTAACATGTCAGAAAAAAACCTACCTTGGAAGAAAAGAGCCCCCACCCTCACTCCCGCTCCCGCTTACAGATCAAAAGCTTGTCTCTATCGAGGCATGTTCCGTTCTAACCTTCTACAGAACACAAAATGGATCGGGAACCCTCTACATCAGCAGAAGCATAAAACTATCAAAGCTAATTAGACAAATTTACTGTAATAAACAAAAGGATTCGTGAAGTTGTCTAGTGCAAGGAAGTTTTTGAAACAAAAGGAGCCGAATAATATTGTGAAAGAATATACAAAAGTCATAATGCTAAAGCAGAAACGGTACAAATAAAATCAAGACTAATCAACTAGAACAACTGCATTGTAACATCAGTTTCTCTTTAGGTGCATTGTTCAACCATTTCTTCTCTAGTTCTTTTTCTTCGGAGCCCCATTTACTAGGATCATATGGGTTCGTAGACATATCATATAGCTTTTTCAAATATTTAATATCGTAATCGTTGTCTTTAGTGTATTCGATAACTTCATCTAAAATCCAGTTACGAGGTAAGAACAAAGGATTATACAGTCTTGCATTTTCATATCTTTGTAGATCTAATAGTTGCTCATCTTCAATTCTCATTTTAAAAGAAGCTAAGAAAGATTTTAATCCAGATAACACTTTCTCTTTTGTATAATCAGTAAATTCATCGTCTTTAAAATTTTTAGGTATGAATGATTCCGCAACTTTATCGTAATCAAATTTAGTATCATCTTGAATCGGTTGACTTTGTAATATAGTAAAGAATTTATTATAATCCAACTTGGTTTCTTTTAACATTTCAAATAGCGGACCTAAAACTTCAGTATGATCAGTATCCCTAGCCTTAATACCTAATCTTTGACACATTAATTTCAAATATTCTTCTACGTAAACTTTTTCATAAATATCACCAGCGATATCAATCACTTTACCAGCTCTTTCTACTAATTTTGGCTCCCATTCTTCTTTTAAACCAACTTCCCAAAAATGTTCGTCCTTTAACATTTCTGGACCAGCTCCAATAACTTCAACGACATCTTCTCCTAACCTAACCAAATTATACCAAATTGCTGTAGGAATATTTTTAAAGCTGTATCTCCCTTCAATATCGTCATGATTTGATGTATAATTTGGATCAAAGTTATCCATGAAGGCAAATGGACCAAAATCAATGGATAAACCTAAAATTGAAGTATTATCAGTATTTAAAACACCATTTAAGAAACCATATGTATGCCAGTAGGCAACACTTTGAGCGTTTCTGATGACAATTTCCAAATACATTTTATCATACTTTGATAATTCACCCAATTTTTCTAAAGCTGGTTCATTTTTCAAGAACTTAGCCTTTTCGTTGTTACATAATTGGGGCTCACCACCAAATACATCATCGATAACATAATTGCATAATTCAAATAATCCATCTCTATCTGCTCTATGACGACATAAGTCGAAATTACCAATTCTAATCCAACTTGGGGCCATTCTACACACGACAGCACATTTTTCAGCAGCTTCTCTTTGAGCAAAGGTTTTCGGTAAGGCAGTGATAGCCAATGCTCTTGTGGTTGGTATACCAATACCATGTAAAGCTTCACTAATGATGAATTCACGAATTGAAGAACGTAGAACTGCTTTACCATCAGCGAATCTTGAAAATGGCGTTTTGCCAGCACCTTTCAATTGTAGTTCAAATCTTTCCCCTGTTGATGAGTTAGTAACTTGAAATAGATTAATGACACGACCATCTCCCAATTGACCTGCAAATTGACCAAACTGATAACCAGCATAAGCTTGTGCATACGGATAAGGAGTATCGATAATTGATTCACCAGACGTAATTTGCTTGAAGAAATTCGAGGTGGACTCATATTGTGGATCTAAGCCTAAATCTTCAATGGCTTTTGGAGAGGACATTAGGAACCTAAATTCTTTGCGTGGTTCAGGGGTTGTCCAAGTGAAAGCACCCTTTTTCAATATTCTAGCTTTATGAAGTAATTCGGGTGGAGTCTTTGGATCTTTGGCAACTTCAATTGATGGAACTCTCGGATCTGGTGTCAACTTTTCAGTAAAAGTTGAAGTCTTAGGTAATGTCTCTAAGGTATGCTTTGGCATTGTTTCAGTGGTCAAATGTCTTGAGAGGAGTGACAGACGTGATTTGGCTGTTCCGTATGCCTTTGTAAAACAGTAATGTAGCATTGATTGGTAAGCTTGAAATAAGATAAGTCAACAAGCCGAATAGAAATAAGAAATATGTTATAAAGTTCAATAATAATGTTTTTGTGTAGTAGTTGTAGTTAAATGTTTTGTCTCCAGCTTGAAATTTCTTCTTGTAGATCTTGTAGTTTGCTAAATTGAAGATATAGTACCCCAGATTTTCTGAAGGCTCATAGTCCACGCGCCACGTAAAATACCACACTCTATGACTAACAAACACTGGTCCACACACGACCCACTCGATGAGTCTTTTTCAAAAGTTTCATCGAAGATAGAAAGATTTAAGTATGTGTCAACATCCTTATCTCCCACTTTTTAACTACACACATTTCTTTACTCTATTTTATCAGATATAATATATCATACTTATACACATGATGAGTGAAATTTACATTAACGACAAGACCGGCTTGGACGAAGCCTCTGCTACTGGTTCCAAAGAGTTCCCATTCAAAACTCCAGCTTACGCTCTATATACATCATCCAGCGCAAAATTGTTTGTATACAAAGAATCAGAAGAAGGTGCCGATTATCAAGAAATATCCGCTTCCGCTTTAAAGAAAGCTAAGAAAGGTGCTGACTCTTTGAAAAAGAGAGAGGAAAAAGCCAAACTGTTAGCTGAACAACAGGCTGCTAAGAAGGCTGATGAAGCTGCGAAACAATTAGAAGCTTTGAAAATCACTATTACAGAAGATAAATCATTGCCTGCTGCTAAAAAAATCAAGATCAAAACCATTAGTGAATACATCGACAAGAGAGTCAAAGTTCAGGGTTGGGTTCACCGTTTAAGAGTTCAAAAAGGTTTAGCCTTTGTTACTTTAAGAGATGGTACTGGTTTTGTTCAAGCTATTTTGACTGGTGAGTTGGCCAAAGCTCAACAAACTGCTGACTTAACTGTGGAATCGACTCTGTCCATCCATGGTACAATTAAGAAATTACCTGAAGGAAAATCTGCTCCAGGTGGTGTTGAATTAGTTGCTGATTATTACGAAGTTGTTGGATTAGCCCCAGCTGGTAAGGAGTCATTCACTAACAAGATACAAGAAGGTACTGATCCAGCTATCTTATTTGATCAAAGACATTTAACTTTAAGAGGTGAAACTTTATCTGCAGTTATGAAAGTTAGAGCTGCTTTATTAGGTGCTATCAGAAAGGTTTATGTTGAAGAAGGTCTCTGTGAAGTTACCCCTCCTTGCATGGTTCAAACTCAAGTTGAGGGTGGTTCAACTTTATTCAAGATGGATTATTATGGTGAAGAGGCTTACCTAACCCAATCTTCTCAATTATATTTAGAAACTTGTTTACCAGCGTTAGGTGATGTTTATTGTATTCAAGAATCTTTCAGAGCTGAAAAGTCCCACACCAGAAGACATTTATCTGAATACACACATATTGAAGCTGAATTAGCCTTCTTAACATTTGAAGATTTATTAACCCATATTGAAACTCTTATCACCAAGACAATCGGTTATGTTTTAGATGATCCAATTGCTGGTCCCTTAATTAAACAATTAAACCCAGATTTTGTTGCTCCTAAATTCCCTTTCAAGAGAATGGAATACATTCACGCTATTGAATGGTTAAACCAAAAGGGTATTTTAAACGAAGATGGTAAACCTCACACTTTTGGTGATGATATCGCTGAAGCCGCCGAAAGAAAGATGACTGATACAATTGGTGTTCCAATTTTATTAACTAGATTCCCGGTTGAAATCAAGTCTTTCTACATGAAGAAATGTAAGGATGACCCAAGAGTTACTGAATCTGTTGATGTCTTGATGCCAACTGTTGGGGAGATCACTGGTGGTTCTATGAGAATTGATAACACTGAAGAATTATTGGAAGGTTTCAAGAGAGAAGGTATTGATCCAAAAGCTTACTATTGGTTCATTGATCAAAGAATCTATGGTACTTGCCCTCACGGTGGTTACGGTTTAGGTACTGAAAGAATCTTAGCCTGGCTATGTAACAGATTTACCGTTAGAGATTGTTCATTGTATCCACGTTACACTGGTAGATGTAAGCCATAATTTAGTCGTTTCTGTCATTTGCTAGAGTGTGGCTTTTGTTTTAGTTTTTTGATCATATTTATTTAATTCTGTTTTCATTTGATTTAGTTTTTTTTATGTCTTACTAGTTTTTGCAAAATACTTAGAGTTTTCATCAAACACTTACTATATGTACTGTACTATAAGTGTAACTTTCCAACAAGGCCCGCCAGCCTTTAAGCTGCGCGGCGCAACCTATAGCAAAATGTTTATTTACCCAACTTCTTTCTGTCTATCTGATACAAATTTCTCTTTCTTTTCATTCTCATCATGTTTTATGACGGGGAAAGGATGTTTGTAGATTTATGTGATATGGTTTCTCTGATATCTGAAATTCTGTCGAAGAAAGTATGCTATTGCATTTTAGGTTAGGTGTTAGGCTGCTTTTGATGCCGATGTATCTTAATGAGGAGGCAGTGTATTCAACCTGATACTTTCTTTTCTCTGTTAGAGTCTTACTTATGCTTTTCCAGACTTTCACTACACTCCCAGTACTTTACTACTACCAACAACAACCTCTCGTTCTGGAAACTTCACAACTGAATCCAGCGTTGTTTGCCAATGTATTGTCAAAGCAACTTTAAAAGACTCCCAAGTCGTTGGTATTTTAGTTATTGATCCATTTATTCAACGTAACACCAGGCATGCTGCATTAAGAAGATTTAACCATAATGAATAAACGCTATTCAATTCTTTGTCACATTTTCGAATGTGTTCTTTATTAGATGTTTTCTAAAGCTTTGAAATAGTTAAAAATAAATACCTTGAGGAAAGATTACATAATGTCATGTGGCTTGCATGCAACAAGAGAGTATAGATCTTAACCCACCTTGAATACCAGCAGATTTGCTAGAAACAGTACCTAGATGATCATCTTTTTGAATGAGAGCATCATTATACTTGGAACCTGGGATCTTAGTACCTTCAAAACCTCTAGTGACTGGGATGAATGTATAACAAGCATGGACTAACCTTACAACACAGCTACTTTTTGTTTGGACTCGATCTGACACAAACCATTCCGTTAGCAGTCACTTGAGTTGCTGCGAATTCACTGGATAGAATATTTTACAGGAATTCAATTTTACAATTAACAGTAGAATGAATTAGAAGGTAGTACATAACTAGTAATGACACGATGTATAAACAGAATGAAGAAAAGAAAGAAGTGAAAAAGAAAGAGAAGCTCTAATTAATAGTAAACAGGCAAAGCATAAATAATACACAACAAAAGTCAAGTTAAATAAAAAAAGCAAGAACGCAAAGTAAATATTACAAGAAGACTAACAACAACCCATCACCATAGTCAATCGCATATCCCTTAAATTAACTTCATCATCCATTAATTCCGACAGAACAAAAGAATAGTAACAGGATGACCATTGAGTGTAGGTCCATTTCTTATCTTTTGGTTTATAGCACTGATCAGAACAAGAATAAAAACTCAGAGGAGCTAGAGTTTTTTCAACATACGAGGTATTTTTGGAGGCTGAAGAAGCATAAAATTTAAAATAAACTGATAAATGTTCGGTACTTGGGAAGTCAAAGTTTGGAGCCGTATCATCATAAGCTATTAATTGACTGTTTTCTTGATTATAATTAGGTCTATCAACTTTTTTGGAGTACCAATCACCAATGGCTGTAACTCTAGAAACTTCATCATGATTTTCACCTTGATTTCTAATTATTTCCAACCTTAATTGATGGTCTGACCCACTATTATGTGCAATATAAACTGTCCACAATGAACCCAAGTATCTAAACACTTTCTTATGAAATGAAGGTAAATAATCACGAATTAAATCAATACCCAATAATTCTAATGAAACTCTTAAAGGTGGTATAGATGAATAGTACTCACTTTCTACATGCTCTTCATCCAAATTATCTTGAATATGTCTAATTATCTTGGTATCTTTAGGTATAACGTAATTATGAAGTTGGCCTTGAACTATTAATTCATGATGAGGAACGTCGCCCGTAATTGATTTTATTAAACCAGTTGATTCATTCTGATATAAATTGAAAACCATAGTGGATTCAATATAAGGGTCTCCGTATCTATCTGTGTAATTAACTAATTCCATAAGACCTTCCAGCGATATAGTTGAAAAAATAACCCTTTCATTTAAACATCTCTTTAGTAAGCTAACTGAATGCAATTGGATCGTATTCTCTATTCTTCTTTCAATTAATTTTATAATGAAAAGGGCTCTATAATATTCATTTGGAACAAAAAATTTATCATTACCAACGATATCAATAATGACAGCAGGAGAAATCATATCCCAATCTTCAATATGTCTTTCCCATCCATGAAACAGTAAATGGAATTTGCAAGCTTGAACTAACGTTTCGTATACATCACCGACTCGGTTTTGTGCGAACTTCAAGTATTTAGGGATTTGTGCTATTTTTAAATGTTTTGTGATTTGACGGAGAACTGAATCAGTTAAATCGTTCAACGAAAAGAAATAGCCAACAGCCAAAAGACTAAGCCAATATTTCCTCTCCTTATATGAGTTACCCAATCCATAGAGTCTTTTCAAGAGCAATTCGAAGCTTTTCTGAGTGATGTAAGGGTCGTCTATTTTTATCGAGTAAGTTTCAAGTGGTTTCTCAGCAGCAGCAGTTCGATTCGGAACAACATGGCCCTTAGCAGTGGCCCTGCCGTTAGATTTACCATTAGGACGGAATTCTTTCGACTCATCATAACCATAATTGAACAAGGCCTCAAAGTAGGGACTTCTGGAAAGGAAGAACTTGTGCAAGTGGTACTCTTTGCCGTATACCTTGATTATCACATCTGCGTACCTGCCTTCTCGCAATCCCTTTTGAGACAGGTGCTCTGTGAAGGGTAAGCTCGACATTGGATTGTTTCTGGTGTGAGTAGAGTCTGAAGTAGACATATTGCTGGAAGGCTAGGAGAAAAAGGTTTTGTATAGTGGCCACCAGACAATCATTTTGGGAGGATCCTGGCGATTTTAATCTCTGGACTTAGGTAGAGAACATGGTTTTGGAGGTAGTGGGTTGGAAAAGAACACAGACTAAGACGTATTTGGAATCTGGCTAAACGCAGGCTTGAGCCGCACAGCCCAAGGGCGGGTCTTGTGGAGGACCAAACTCTCTCTCACACTTCCGTTACAATGCCTAACTGGTGAACCTATAACCTAATAGTCTCAGTAATTCATTCAGATGCTGCCGTCAATTGTAATTATAACTCCTGTACAATGATCAAATATAGTAGTGAAATTTACCCGTCCTAAAGTGTTGTTCTTTGAAGCCAATGAAATCGCCGAGTATCACGTGAATGCTTACGTAAGAAATCATTGGGATTGAGTCAGATCCAAAAAAATCAAGTGTTTTGGGAGAGGAGAGAGACATGAATTATAGAGGGAAAATTGATGATTGATGAAAGAACACCAACAATTCTAATAAAATCGTTTAATCAATATAGAATAACCAGAATCTAGAATGTTATCTAGAGTGTTGAAAAGTTCGTTCAAGAAACAACTCCGTTTTCAATCAACTACTTCACCGTCATCAACTTTCCCAATACCCAAATGTATCAATGAACTTTACCAAAACCCTCCTGCTTCAAATTCTCCCGTTAAGATCCAGGGTTGGGTGTTGGCAGCAAGAATTTCGAAGAATGTTGCATTTATCGATATAGTTGATGGTACATCCCATGAAGATGTTAAATGTATAGTTAGACCACCGTCCTTACTGCCTGAAAAGATGAACACTGGTGCATCGATTTCCTTAAGTGGTATCTGGACAGAAGGTAAAGGTAAACAGAAATATGAAGTTCAAGTTAATGAAAGTTCACAATTGGAAATACTAGGAGAGGTCCAGGACTTGTATCCTTTACAAAAGAAAACTCATACTGCTCAATTTTTAAGAACGATTCCTGAATTCAGATGGAGAATGAAACATTTAAGTGCTTTGTTAAGATTTAGATCTTATGTTGAAGCAAGTTTAGTGGAATTCTACAATGAACATTCATTTACCAAAACGCACCCTCCACTAATCACATCATCTGATTGTGAAGGTGCTGGTGAATTATTTAAAATTGAATCAAACTCATTAATCAATACAAAAGACCAATTCTTTGGAAAAGATGCTTACTTAACTGTTTCAACACAATTACATTTAGAAGTCATGTGTGCTGCTTTATCCAGAGTCTGGACTTTAACTCCATGCTTCAGAGCTGAAGAAAGCGATACTAATAGACATCTATCTGAGTTTTGGATGCTTGAAGCTGAAATTGCCTTTGTTGATCATGTTTCTCAGTTAACTAAGTTTTCAGAACTAATGATAAAACATGTAGTTGGAAAATTAATCAATAATGCTAAAAATAGTGGATCCAATTTGACCTCTACCGTTCCTAAAGAACTGGTTGATCAAATGGTTAATAGATGGAATATGTTATTAGCTAAAGATAACTGGGATTCTATAACTTATACTAAAGCTATTGAAATTTTGAAAGATGCATACGACAATAAGGCAGCAGATTTCAAATATGAACCTGTTTGGGGCAAATCACTAAAATCAGAACATGAAAAATGGCTAGCTGGTGAATATTTTAAATCTCCAGTTTTTGTCACCGATTATCCAATTGAGGAAAAACCGTTTTATATGAAGATTAATTCAGATGAATTAACTCCAACTAAGACAGTGGGATGCTATGATTTGTTAGTTCCTGATATTGGTGAATTGATTGGTGGTTCATTAAGAGAACATGATTTGAAAAAATTAGAAGTTGAGATCAAAAGAAGAGGTATGTCTGTTGATGCACTAGGTTGGTATTTAGCATTGCGTGAAAATGGTTCTGTTCCTCATGGTGGATTTGGTATGGGATTTGAGAGATTACTACAATATTTGAGTTGTACTGAAAACATCAGAGATGTCATTCCTTTCCCAAGAGCCGTTAACTCTTGTCCTTGTTAATTCTGTATTATATTTAATTTTAGACTTGTTTAAATTACTGTACATAAAAGACCTGTATATATTTATACGGAAGAAATATTATTTATTGAAAAAAATTAAAACTTTATATCCTTAACTGAATGACTTTTGAACTTTTTATTGGCTCTATCGACACTTCTAACAGCCATTCTATTACCAACTATTTCAAACTCTAACGTATTATCATCTTCTTCCCCATCTCTATTAGGGATAGGAACAGAGATACTAAATCTTGTGTTTTTCTTGTTAATTAGTTTCAGTCCACCAATCATATCTCTTAATGAATAATTTTCCACAGTTAAAGTACCAATATCAGTTTTCCAACTATTTGATCTTGGAACAACTATAACATAGTTAAATTGTGATTCCCAAATAACTATGCCTGTAATTCCAATATTGTCTATGCATTCACTATGCGAGACTTTTATTAACGCCCCTATGAATTCGCAGGAAGATAACTTGGATGAAATATTGTTGATGTTTAATGAAGCACCTATTAATTCGGACATGTAGTTATTCCAAAGACGATTAATTTCAATAAAATCTTCAAATTTCAATAAATTAGAACATATTTTCAATTGTGTTATGTCTTTTGTGTTCTCCAACAACTTTGGGTTTTTCTTCCTTATTGTTTTCAATTTTTTAATTAAATTATCTTGATATTGTAAATTTGTCTTGATGAATGATTTGAATTCATTTCTTGTTTTTAATGGATTATATTTATTGTTTTGTTGTGAGTTGTTGACGTTGGAAGCTTTTTGGGAATTCAATGATCCAATCAATGATTTTGGTGATTTTTTTTTGTTCTTTCTCTTTTGTATTTCTGATCGAGAAATACCACCATCCGTTGATTGTAAAACGAAGAAATTCTTTTGACTTCCTCCAACTGAATATCTTTCTTCCAACAACTTCAGGATTTCTCCGTTGTTGTGGAAGTTGGAGCAACGAGATAATAATAATGTCTCTATAACATTTTCTCTATTCATTTTGGGTTACTTGCAGTAGTTTGTTTGAATTGCAACTTGGATAAGATAATGCATAATAGTTTCTGATCATACAAAAAAAAAAGTTGTTGAAAGGTGGTGCGGCTCATTAATAAAAGTACTGTTTAATGTGAGGTCGATACCAGTGTGTTCAATTTTTGGTTTGTATTCCTAGTTGAAGCCATAACGTAGAAACCACTCAATATGTTTCCAATAAGAAGGATCAGACTACTCAAATACAATGGTCTTGTGTCCAGACAACTTTTCAAAAGAACTTTTAGAACACCCAGTCCATTTGACAACAACCAGCCTGCTGACCTTAACGAAGCTGTGAGACAAACGCTTGAGAACGATCCGAATCTAGCTGGATTTTTTGATGATAGCACACTGGCTTCAGTTAAACAACAAGAGAAACCTGAAAATAATACAGAATTAGAAGATGATCACGATCCGTTTGATTTTTCCAATATGCCTTTTTTAAAAGATGAAGATGATCAACTATTACAACGGATGAATTTTCGAAATGAACCGGTCACGATACCAACTAGTCAACTAATGGAAAATAATTCGATTACTACTCGAATAACACCACCACAAATTACAGGTGAAGAAAAGGTGGTAGCTGAATCTCCGGTTACTTCTGTGATTAAAGAAGTTCCAGAGAGCTTCAATGAATTTAATTTTCAGAAATATTTACATTTTATCAATAATGGAGATATGTATCAAGGTTTCTCTGCACCAAATAACATTTCATTAGATGACATAGCGAAGTCACCACATCCATTATCAGTTATTTCTAAGTTCACTGACCCCAAGCTGAATTTATCAATCGAAAAATATTTGTATGAAAACATGCCTGATCCTAGAAAAGAGCCACTAGCTAGAAGATTGGTTTTGTACAAGAATAGACCATGCATAGTCATGGGTAAGAACCAAAATCCATTCAAGGAAATTAATTTAAAATTGGCTGGAATGTATGAAATTCCAATATTAAGAAGAATGAGTGGGGGTGGTACAGTTGTTCATGATTTAGGTAATGTTAATTTTTCATTTATTGCAAGCAAAGATGAATTTCATAGAGCTAAATTTTCAGGATTGCTAGTTGATAAATTGAATGACTTGGTGGGCGTTAATGGAGATGGGTTGAATGACTTGCAGCTACCTAGTTTCAAACTAAAGATAAATGCTAAAGGTGATATAATTAATTTTCATAATGAGAAAAAGATTAGCGGTTCAGCTTACCAAATATCTAAAGGCAAATCATTACACCATGGTACCATGCTATTGAATTCGAATTTGAAAACTCTGGGTAGACTTTTGAAATTAAGTGATAGAAGAAAGAAGAGTATTATATGTAAATCTATTGATTCGATTCCAAGTCCTGTTGAAAACATGGGTGTTGATGAAGACATCTTTAAATACTGTTGTGTTAATGCCTTTATTGAAGGTTACGGTGAACAAGTGAGTTCACTGTCTGAAGATTATGATAATTTAATTAAGATCAATGGAAGTGATCTCATGAAAGTGGACAAGTATCAAGATTTACCTAGAGAAGTTTGGGATAACTACGAAACCTTCAATGACTGGAATTGGACTTTTGGTAAGACTCCTAAGTTTGAGTTTAAGTTAGTTGATGAAGCAAACGGGTATTTTGATGTAAAGTTTGTGATTGATAAGGGGTTGGTGATTAAGCAGGTTGTTATTGAAGATGACATCAACGGAGTTTTCAGTAAACTTGCAGACGCGATTGAAGACGGGGTTAGTGTTCCGTTTGTGGGAGAGTGTGTTAGAGAGTATATAGAGGATTCCCAAGTGGGCCAGGTGGTGAGTTGGAACATAGACTTCGATACCAACTACCAGAGAGTCCACGATGGAGTTGATCGTATTGTATCTAGTGTTTAGTATGTGTAATTAGTGTATAGCCAACTCTGAAAGAGCGGCTACCCGAAGCCGAACGGAATTTCTTTTCTCAGCATCGTGATCTTTACCATTTTCACTTGAGTGGTATTATGAGGTTTAAGGCTCTTTCTCCTTAAGGACAGCACCACAACAGTACCCAAACAGGGCTCCAGACATTACAAGAAACTCCACATGACAGACCTCATTGCTTCGCCACTTTTTCCAGTTGAAGAGCTCTCCACAGAGACTCTTGTCAGACTCCCAGACAGACCAAATGCAGAGTCAGCTTCAGTCAAGATGTACATAGTGCTAGCCGAATCAGCTATCTTTGTCCAAGGCTTCTCTCCAACTGAAATATCGGCTAGACCTCCCTCAATTCTAAGAGGTTGTCTGTTTGTCAGAGTCCTAAAACCAGTTAAGATAAAAAATATTAGTTTGAAACTCACAGGTGTACAAAGAACAGAATGGCCCGAAGGTATACCCCCTAAAAAAGTTGATCATTGTGAAATAAACAACGTAATTCAACATACTTGGCCATTTTTCAACTTTCAAAACAGTTATCCGGTTACTGAAAATTCGAGAAATAATGCCGACTTCTTTATACCCAAGGTTGAGACCGATCCCGAATTAACTAATTTCACCTTAGATGGTGGTTTGACTCCTGTGACAAGCGCTGTCGAAACTCCTCCTTCTTTAAAACCAATTAAGTCAGCTTCTTCTATTGTTGGTTCGGCATTTAGAAGTATTAGTATCGGACGTCCCAATATCTTGAAACAGCCAAGTGAGTTAGATATTACTGCAACTAGATCTGTGGCTGGGTCAACTGTCGATGATAGTAACAAACTATTCATTCCTGGTGATTACATTTATTCATTTGAACAAACAATTCATTCTAATTTACCTGAAACGACAAGGGTTACATTTGGAAGTGTTAAATATTTCTTAGATGCTTCTTTAGAAAGAAGTGGAACTTTCAAGACAAGTTTAACTGCCAGAAAGCCTGTTACTATAGTTAGATCCCCATCTCAAGATTCAAGTGAAGAAAATGAGCCAATTATAATTAATAGAGATTGGGAAGATAAACTGAAGTATGAAGTTGTTGTTTCTTCGAAGCTGGTTGTCTTAAATTCTTATCTTCCTGTTAGTTTTAGATTAACTCCAATGGACAAGATTAAAATTCATAAATTAAGAATATCAATAACTGAACATTTAGAATATTATTGTCGTGGTAAAAGGGTTCATAGAACGGAGCCACCAAGAAAATTCTTGTTGCTGGAACATCTACCTCCTGACGGTTTTGACAATTTATTAGCTGTCGATGGTGATGAAATTACAGGTAAAGAATTCGATTTCCAAGTGTATGTTCCCGAAAGAATTGGTGATCAATATAGAATACACCCAGACACATCTTTCGATGAAATTCAATCTCATCATTGGATTAAATTGGCTATTAGAATTTCAAGAGCTGAACCAACACCTGAGGATCCGTCTAAAAGAAAACATTATGAATTATCAATTGATTCACCAATTCATATTTTATCCTCATTTTGTGTTCATGCTAATACTCTGTTACCTTCATACATTGAACAAATATCTCCAGAAGTCTTAGGCAATGCACAGAGAACGAATTCAATCGATTTGATGATGTCCCCTAAAGTAAATACTGGCGTTATCCTGGATGCAAACTTGTTTCACCCAGACGCTGATATGCCAGCTGAATTATTATCACCTCAAGCTAAACCTTTTTCACCATCACTGACTGCTGTTAGTTCGCCAGGTTTGCATTCATTGAGAAATTTTACTGGTTCGCCTATTTCAAAAGGGTACGATGAGCCTCCCCCAGCATTTCATGAATCGGTTAAAGATACCCCTCCTTCATATGAACAAGTTTTAAAAGAAGATTCAGTCCCAAGTACACCATCAGTCTCAGCTACTCCAACTAGAAACAGTCATGAATCAATATTACTACCACCTTCTGAAATCAGAGTTATTAAAAGTCATGAAAACTTAGAATCTTTAAATACCGAAAGAACAGGACGTAGTCATATATCTAATAGATCTTACAGTACCGAAGAAAATGATCTAGGTGGTAATTTGAAATTTAATATCTTACCCTTAAGATCAAGATCGCCTTCAAGAGCATCATCGCCTGTTATTATGGCTGCCGGTAGAAGATCAAAGTTGATTAGATCGGCATTACTATATAACCAACCATTCCCATCATCCGAATCCTCAAATGCGATTGACGAAGAACTAGCTTCAGCTTTAGAAAATGATCAAGAACAAAAATCGAAGCAAGGTACAATTGAAGATGAACAAGCACAGAGGGAAACAGAAAAAATTGAAGAACAACAATCCCCAAAATCGCAGCACACCTTGACTGAACCTGGAACTTCCCCTATCCCAATTCAAATAGATAATTATTTAAGATCAGTAGATGATGTTGAATCTAATAATGCCTTAGCAAGTAGTGTTTCGTCGTTTGAATCATCCAATGAAGATAGAAGAACATTAAGAAACCCCAGACCATCATCATCCTCAGCACATAACAAATCTCCATTACTAATAGATAACGGATTAGACGAAGATGACTGTGACCGTGAGCATGCAAAAGATGAAAATGAACAATTAGAAGATATGATTATGAAATCCCCATTGTTGGGTAACAACAACTCGTCATTTTCTTATAGTTATTCATCCCGTAACAATTCGTCGAACTTATTATTACCTGGATCATTCAATTCAAGGAATAAATCAATTATTCAAGATATGCTACCAGTTAAAGATGAAATTGATATAACCAATATGGTTGAGAATTTTAAACAATTTGGTATTGCTAGAAATTCGGTAAATGATTATTGGAATCCTTTAAAAAACAGTAATAATAATAGTGATAACTGCAAAATCATGCCAACTAATAATAGATTGCGAAATACACAGACTACAGCAGAAGCCGCTGGACTGAATTTGAATTATAATATGGCTGAGAAGATAGCAGTTGGTGGTAGTGATGTTTCCGCTCCAAATGTTGTTGTGGATGATGATAGTACTGAAACCACTCCTGCTTCTTCTTTAGCCACTGATAGCACAACGATAAATAAGGGCAGTGATAAGTCTGAAAAACATTTGAGTTATGGTGTTGAGCCTGCTTTATCCTCGCTAGTTTCTGGTCAGAAATCGAATACTTAATACTTTTTTTCTTTATTTTTCCTTGTTTTAATTTTTGTTTTATTAGGTCAGATTTATGTTTCATTGTTTTTGATTGTTACATTATTTGTTGTGTTTTATTGTTTCAACATTGTTATCTTGATTTTCAGTTATTGAGTTTAACTTAATATTAATATATATACCATCGTTGTCAGTTTAATGCACCTCTTGATTTTTTCTATTACCTTTTTCCTCTCTTTTTTCTATTATTCACAGTTATCTGGTAATAAATGTGAAATTAATATATTCTTAATTATACAAAATCAAAAAAAAGTAAAGACCAAAAAATGACGAAACCTATTTAAAAACAAAAATCTAAATGAACACCAAAAAATCAAGGAAGTTGTTAAGATTAAGCCAGCCCACTTAATTTCTGTTCAAAAGCTGCAACATCGTACTTGAAATGTTTCATTGCTGATTTATTGGAGCTATTCATTTTCAAACCCGCATAAAAGACTCTATAAGCAGGAGCTAACATTTTATAAATATCTTGAGCCAACTGTTTTTTGAAAAAAGGGGGAATGTTTTTCATCTTAAACTTACGGAAATTTTCTTCAAATACTTTATTAAATTCATCAATTAACTTACCCATTTCTTTATGACCCAAATTATACGAGTCACCTTGTTTTGTAGAAGCACCCATGATTTTTGTGGTCAATTTCATCCACTCACTAGTTGATTTATCTATTGCTTTCTTCTTTAATTTTTCATATCTTTGGATACCGGGTTGTCCTAATATTGAACGTAATGAGGATTTATTCGATTCTAATATATTATGTAAGCCATCTAAATTGAACAATAACATTATACCCAATTCTTCATCTGATAATCTACCTTGGTATTTATTAGACAATAAACAGAAACTCCATTCAATGACATCAGAATAAAAACTAGACAACAAGAAATCTGGATCATTTGAAGAAACTTTAGTTTCTTGAAATCCCATTGGCTTGTTCAAAGGCAGCCAAGAATTTATTGCAGAACCTTTAATATGATCTAGTTGATATTCATGGAATTTTGAAAATTTATTCAATCTAGTCATCGTTGACATAAATGCAGAATTTAAGGTTTCAGATTGATGGTCTGCAGAGATAACTAACTCTGAATATCTTTGATCAACAAACACAAAGAAGTTACGTAAGGCATTTTCACAACGTTGATGAATACTTTGCTGAGTTTCTAATAGAATTTGTGGAATTTCAGTTCCGTACATTTCTATAGTTTTGATAATTAATGTTAAACCTGCAAACAGTTCATAGTTTAATGTATCATATGTGAATTTATGTTGCTCTGTAAATTTAATAAAGATTTGAGTTTGTGAAATGAATAATTCAATTAATGGAGTTGATATTTTAAATAATGCTATTCTCAATGTGTTAAAATCATCTTTGAAAAATTGAGATAAAAAACCAGCTTCATTTCTCAGTGCATTGTTTATCACACCAGCAAATTGAAGATACGTTGGTTTTTGAGATGCTCCTTGAACACCTGGTACAAATCCATCATAGATATAATTTTGATCTTTACTTGGAGTTGGAGTGTCTAATTTAACTGAACTCATTAAGCTCATGTTATATGCCGTTCTTTCTTTAACTAAGTTATCCAATAATTGTTTGTTGAAATTTTTGTTTAAGAAATTATAAATGAGAACTGATTGTTGAATTACATCAGCTTGCTTTTTCTTATCTTCAATTGTAGTAACTTTTTTCAATCTGTTTATAAATTCAAACTTCAAATTAACTTCTGAACCACGTAAATTATCATCCAAATCTCTCATTAAACCTTTATAAGAATCCAACTTCTTACTGACTAGCTCTTTCCGCAAGTTGGCAATTTTCATTAAAGTATTAAAATATTCATTCAATCTGCTAATTGAAGACAAATCATTTTCAACTTTGTTTAGTCTTGTAATATTATCTTTAATTTCAATTGTATAATCTTTTATTTCATCAATTAATTTAGTCGTTGAGTCAATGTTTTTTTGTTGAATTTTCAATTTCTCAATTTTGGAAATCAATGGACTAATTGAATTAATAGCATTGAAATTCATAGTGGAGATTTTATCCATTGAAGTGGAAATTGAAGACGATAATGATTGTATTTGCTTCAAGGAGTCTTCTAAAGCTGATAAATCAGCCTCATCAGAGACTAAACTGGTAGCTGTGCTAGAATGTATTGATGCCGGCATTCCTGATTCTAAAACCCAATGTCTATAGCTATTAGTGTATGTTGTTTCCGTGCACGTTTAGAATCAGCCAAATTGTTCTCATAACCCTAAACATCAAATCACCAAACGTGTTCGCTCCATTTACACCCGTGCACTGATTCTGCATATAAAAGTAGCAGAAATTGCAGAAACTTTTTTCTTCAACAAAATCTTCTTCTTCTTTTTTTCTTTTTACCATGGGCACTAATATGGACCATGACCGAAACATGTTGACTTGGTTGTGTTCATGACACGGCAATTATGCATTCGCCTACTTGGCCAGTTTTTGGCCTTGTTAGTGGGTGTCGCTGGCGAAGTGGATATTTAACTGAGTGTAAGTATGTTTAGTGGTTTTGATTCTCTTTTCTGTTGTGCCCTAGAACTATCCCTAAAACAGACTGCTCTATTTCGCTAACACTAAGTTCATTCAGCTATAATTTAGAGTTTGATAGTAGAAGAGCGGATATTTCATTTAATTCAATTAATCAATTGTAGGTTGGTCATTTTTTGTCTTGGGCCAGCATGAAGCTCCACGTAATAAAGGCTCTTTCGTGTTGCGTTTCTGCCTGTAACTCAACACGTCACAATCACTGTCATACTTTCGAGGATCATCTAAATCCCATTCAATAACAATCAAGACCCTTTTCCAGAGACTGAAAGTCTCCGGGAAGCCTAATGTTTCCTCGCATGCGAAAGTATAGGGGGGTTAAATGTTAGGGGAGTGGCGTCCCTAAGACAAGCCCACAAAAAGTAATTTACACATGAGAACTGGATAAACGAAAAAGAATAAAATGCAAAGATATTATCCATAAGAAACTAAGCAGAATATATATATTACCACTAAAAAGATCTAAGAGGAATACAAATGAAAAAAAAAGAGTAATATCAAAATAATGCAAGAGAGAACAACTAAAAAGAACAACTCTAAGGGGAAAAAACATTAACTATTATAAGAAAGAAACAATAATGTATAGTAAAAAAACAAAAAAATGCAAAGAAACTGTTTTCAAAGAAAAATAAACACAATCACAAAAAAAGAATTATAATAAAACAACACAATGTAAAATGTAAAATGCCGAAATCAATTCATCCATTAATCAATCATGAGAATCACCATCCTAAAATATTAAGTCAGATAAAGTTAGTAAAATTGTTAATAAGCAAACATTTAATAGAAAGTTTGGGTAGAAACTTACTGATAATGGACGGAATGCACCATTTTTAACATTTCCATCACTATCAAAATTTAAAGCCAGAACTGATTTGTATTTTCTCTGAGAAATTGGTTGTGGGAATAAATCATTTGCAATCAATTTAGATAAATCCCATTCAATTGCAGTTTCCGTCTTGTAACACCAAAAGAACCAGCCTTTGGAATGATTCGAAAATAAATCAATTTGTCCTTCAATAAGTTTTCTTATATCCTTTTTATCAGATGAGTTCATTTTTGTAACATCATTTGAATAACGGCAAGAACCAATTTTGGAAACTCCTTCATAGTTACCGTCATATCTTGCACCACGACCAACACCATTAAGCCAAAATGCACAATCGGTTATAGCAGCAGACCATTCGCCAACCACGGCAGGATGCGTCTCGGTACCAATAGATTCAGCATAGCTTTTTAACGAAGCTAAATGTTGATCAACATTCAACTTTAAAGATCCTTCACTAAAAACTTCGTATCTATGATGATCCAGCATTACATTATAATAACTTCCGGTATAAGCAGATGTAGCATTAGCGTAAGTTGAATTATGAGATGTTAGATTTTTCGAAAAAGAAGAAATTGAAGAAGATCTAACTTGTCCCGTAAGGAAACTGTCCCAATCATGTGCACCTCTAAACGCATCATGAATAGCAAAATAATTATCACTTTTTGATGATCTTAACTGAGAATAAGTTTCAATATCAAATGCTCTAATGTTTTCAATCTTGTAGTGGCCAGAATGGGGCTCATTAACATTTTCAATGCCAGATATAACGTCATAATACTCAGGACCACCGTATTTAGCAAAGACATAATAACTCACCTTTAAAGATAAATCATAATTAACAGGAGTCATCCATTCATAAGTATCTCTTAAACCAGAATTATCAAACCCATTTTGAGAACCGGGCATACCATGTATATCAAGCCATAATTTCAAACCATTATTTCTACACCACTGAATAGTTTTCACTAAATAGTCTTCTTGACCATCACAGTAAGGGTCGCCTGGTAATCTAGCAAAAGCCCAATAGCCAATTTGAAATCTAACAGTGTTGAAACCCCAACTTTTAATCTTAGCAAAATCAGATTCAACGATAAACGTATCCCAATGCTCCTTCAATCTTTTATAACATTCAGTAGTGCCCAATTGTTTACAGTAATTATATTCGTCAACGGGGACAGTAGACTCGTCATTTGAAGTACCAGCGGCAGCCCAAAATAAAGAAGGGGTGATGTAAGGCTCTGTGACAGTCCAACCACCCAAATTAACACCTATAACTGTATCATTGTAGTCATATAAGGAGGCAGAAGCGGTGGAATCATCGTCATTATCGTCATCTTCTTCGTCTTCATCGGTAGTAGTTTCTTTCCTTTGGTATTCTTCTTCATCGTATTCATCATCTTCTTGTTCTTCATCTTCTTGTTCCTCATCTTCATAATCATCATCTTCTTGTCTTTTCTTCTTTCCTAAAGGATGTGGAGGTTGCTGGGCTTGACGTAAATGGTGGAATTTTAAGTAAGAGTCAAAACCATTCTTGTTGTAAAATTCCAACAGTGAATCCGAATATCTAATACCATCATTGAAGCCATTAACAAGTTCGTTATTTTTAGAGTAAGCTAGCGCCAAAGAAGCAGCCAACAGGATGGAGAAGAACTGTATCGTTTTCATTTTTGATGGTAGTTACCGGTGGTTATAATAGATGGATAAAATAGTGTTACGGTAGAAGAAGAGCAGACACCAGCTACTCAAACAAAATGGAGCAAAGTGAGCCAGAAACTCTAAAACACGAAAATAGTTAACTTCCCTGAGATGTAAATATTGAACAAAAGCAAGAGAGCATTACGTAAGGATCCACGTACTTTAGCTTTCTGTATTTGGTTTCACCTAGACCACTATACTTCCCATTCATAACACGATATCAAATCAAATTACATGCTCCCCCATCTTCCTAAGCCTTTTCCCTGGGACCCTTAAACTGATGGTGAATCGTATTGTTCAAATGAGGTGGCAGACACTAAGCACTGTCCGGTTATCTCAGCCACAGAAGCCGGTTAGTGAGGCACGCGGGCTTAATCAAATTTTCAACCAGAGCAAAGTGAAGCAAGCTAAAGTAAATCAGAACTATCCTCTGAAACAGCTGCTTTCCTACTATCCACCTTATAATAGAGATAACTGTATGCGAGTTATAGTTGCAAAAATGGTTGATTCGAACTTAACAAACATTCTCACTCAAAAACACGACCAATCCAGACAACTAACTGAACAAGAATCAAAAGATTGTTTACCATGTCAAGTGATGGCAACTTTTACTGCTTTTGGTGCTTCTTATTATTTCGGTTCTGAATTATTGTTTAAAAATGATAATGATTTTGTCAAAAATCCTAAATGGTGGAGAACTACAGTTAAGTATACTGGTTATGCCTTGGGTTTGTTTGCAATTTATAGAGGTGGTCAAGGTTGGTTATGGCAAACTGACAGACAATATAGACCTGTTAAACTATTATCTTGAATATGTTTGCCTTAAACTTAAACTTGCTCTTTGCTTATTTACTATATACCGGTTACTGGATCTTGGATATCCGTTTTTGGGTTTTATTTATTGTACTTGCTTCTTTTCTTTTTCTTTCTTCCCACGTTACTTGTATATAGTATATTTCTTTCAACAATTGTGTACATATTTTAAATAAAAGTTAGACTAAAATTACATAAAGCAATATAATATACGAACAGTAAATGACTCAGGTGAACAAAAATGTCTTACCATTAGCATTACCACCAACAATCCAATTTTCAGTAGGGTGGAAATTACACACAGCAGGAACAGAATTCATTCTGTCACTACCAAGATGAGCTAATTGGACACCATCTCTATTATAAACATCTAAATATTTCTTCATATTAGCAATAACGAATTTCTCATTTCCATCAGCTGGGTTAGCATGCCATCTTGCTTTTAAAATGGAAACCCATCTACCTGTTTGACAGTTGTGTCTCAATGTATTAAATGGTTTCAAATTAATTGGTATTCCCTCCCACATTTCTTCCTCTAATGTTGGTTTAATAACATGATCTGGTTCTGTAATCTGCTCACCCAACTGGAAAATATTGATTGTATCATCATATCCATTACAAACTATATCGTTTGACTTATTCCAATCAGCAGTAGAAACACTTAATCTACTCTTATAGCTTCCTATACAATGTGGTGATGTAGCATTTTCATATTCTGACCATTTGGAAGGTCCACTGGTTCGTAAATCCCATATTCGCATTGTTCTATCTAATGATGCCGACACGACTTGTTGACTATTTTTAGGATTAATTGCAAATGATCCAATTTTTTTATCGTGCAATCTTAGTACATTTAAATTAGAACGCTTGCACGATTCTCTAACATCACAAACTGAAAATTCCCCTTGCAAAGTAGTAAAATAGCAAACATTAGCATCAATAAATTTAATTTCAGAAATACCACTTGCGTCGCCCCATGCATCATCAAATTCTAAAACCGATTTTGAGACGGATTTGTTTAAATCCAAAACACGCACAGATCCATCATATGAACAGCTTACTATTTCTTGTGGATGTTCTGATCTAATAACAAAATTAGGAATGTTGTTACGATGGAAGCTAAAATGAGTGATTTCAGGTTCCGATCTCTCAGAATCTATGTCTTCTTGAATTGACCAAATCCCCATCTCACCCATCTTATCACCTCCAATAACTATTTTCTTGGTAGTTGAAGGATGGAAGACGATTGATGTCATCCTTGATGATGTTAGTTTAATCTCATTTGGGTGAAAATGTTCATATAATTCTAATTTCTCAATATCGTCTCTAGCTTTATTGATATCTTTATTATCCGTTGCTTGGCCCTTTACTGTTTCATAAAAGTCTCCTAACGAAATAGATTTACCTAATCTGCTCAATTTCTCTAATTGATCATGATCATCTTTAATTATATCACTCAAATTCAAATCTCCAGATAATCTTATTAATCGTAATCTGTCTTTCTCTTCTTGTTCTTTACGTTTTTCTTCTTGTTCCTCATAAAACTTCGAAGCTTCGTCTGACTCCAGTTTAACACCCGCTATACGTCTGGACCTACGAGTTGGCATGATTGGCTCTTTTTTGACTTTCTTAACTGTGTTAGTGCTGGTTTTTGCTCTCTTTTTGGGAGTTTCTTGTTCAGCTTTTTCTAAAGTTGGTATATCATGATGGAAGTCTCTTGAGAGCGTACCTAAGTTTAACTTCTTGAACAACTCTTTGTTTCTCAAAATATTGGCCTGTCTCTGCTTTTCAAATTCGGATAAAGTCATTGTGGGTAAGTGAAGCAGTTGGTTTAAAGAAAGTTGAAGCAAGGTTGGAAACACGCTTTTGCATTTTTTGGCCTTTTTGGTGAAGGAGACGCGTCTTTTTTACTTGGTGACTCTCAATTTCTTAAAAACAACATATTCAAACACAGTCCTTCAGATTAAAAAACAACTTGAGACTAATAATGTCCAGAAGAAAGTCGAAAACCCCAAAGAGGCAAAATGCCAAACCCAGACACAGAGGGGTGCCCAATCCGCTGTCTGCCCCGTTATTCACAAATAGAGCTACCCCAGTGAACTCCCAGTCTAGCTTTATAGCAAGTCAGATGTCCCAAGATAATAGTCAGTTAGTTAAGCCAGGTCAGTCTCTTTTTAGTGACAACGAAGAAGACGAACATGAAAGGTTCAACTTGGATTCACAACGGCCTTCTCAAGTTGTTTCAGAAACTGTCTCTAAAAAGAGAAAGAGAGGTTCAACTGTCGAAACGAGAAAGAAGAAGAGGCATCAACCTGTTCCT
Source organism: Ambrosiozyma platypodis (assembly GCA_030557395.1). Classification (NCBI taxonomy): domain Eukaryota; kingdom Fungi; phylum Ascomycota; class Pichiomycetes; order Pichiales; family Pichiaceae; genus Ambrosiozyma; species Ambrosiozyma platypodis. Next base: position 54,292 of record JAKTPC010000004.1, on the reverse strand, counting down.
AAAGCCAGAAGAACCCCAACTCCATTACCTGTAGTACTTCCTAAAAAAACAAGAAAGAAGAGGCCCCTGCCTAAGCCAGTGCAGGTAGAAGAGCAAGAGCAAGAACCAGAATCAGAATCGGAACGTGAAGACTCATTTTTCGAACAAGTTGCAATTCCTAACAACTCTAAAAATGAAAACACTTTACAAACTTTCAAAAAATCGATTACAACAAATGCAATGCAACGGAATTGGGCTTCATTACCACCAACTATAGTAACGATGTTAGATTCAATTTTTCAATTATTTGTAGAAAATTCAATGTTAAATATTAAATTTAGATCAAATAAAGAAAAGCAATCATTTAGATCATTTATTAAATCAGAGTTAATTAAACCTATTATGAAAAGATTTAAAAAACTAAAATTACCACAGGGTATGAAAGAGTCAGAATTGGATAAAGAACAACTAACTGAGGAAAACTCACGATTAGAATCAAATTTAGATGCTAATTTAAAGCAATTGAACGTCTTAAACTTAGAATCAAAAACCCAGGAATTATATTTAAAGAAAGAAAAATCATACTTGAATGATTTCGAAAAAAATTTAAATACAAACTTAAAGAAAATGGAAACTGATTTGAAAGAATTGAAACATTTGATTGGAGATGATGATGAATTTCTAAAAGAATTTGAAAGTGATTTAGAACAAGATGAAAGAGCAGTTTTAATTGACTCTTTATCCGATGATAATGCCGAAAATGAGAAACAGGTTTATGATCCTGCTAATGATGATGAATTGCAGGATGTTTTGAACGTTTTGAGTAGACATTTACAGTCTGTGGATAAAAATGTAGAGGTTGTTAAACCTGTTGCTGAGAAATTGGAAGGGCTAGGTAGTCTATTGAGTTTATTGTTGGATTAATGAAGTTCTTTAGGTTACCTTGTGTACTGTATAGTTTGTACTTTTATGATGTATTTTATTTTTCTCTTAGTAGTTTTTATGAGGTAGGATCTTTTAATGCCAGTTGAATATAATCTATTTGAAATCTATATATATAGTAAAAAGAAATGAAACAAATCGAAGGTGCAACAATAATTAAAGAAAAACCAATTTAAGTAAAAAGTGAACTTATCTAGAAAATAAAGATTCAATTTAAAAGTGAGCAAATAGAGGCAAACCATCTAAAACAGTATCATCACCAAATTTCAAACACTTAACTTTGTCATAATCTCTAAATTCATATAAGTCCGATAATAATCTATTTGATTCGACTGCTCCAATTTTTGCATTCGACGTACCAATAGTAATATGTAGGTATTTATTTCCATATTTGATATCTAATAATTCACCATCTGGTCTTAAAATTCTTAAAATTTCAATGCTTACACACATCACTTTATCGTCCCAACATAATTCATTTAATTTTATTCTGGTACTATATGGGGTTGAAGACAGAGATAAATTGAATTGCTGGTGGGCTAATATCGGTTTAGTTTTTGTTAATTCTGATATCTCCTTCGTGAAATAAAGTTCCGTATAGTTTTTCCATAACCCATTATATTGCTTGCCGTGCTTGACCTGAATTGAATGGAGCAATGTAACATGAAATTCATCTTGGATCCTATTAGTTGATAATAAAGACTGAAAAGCTTTTCTTGCATCCTCTGATTTTGAAATCAATCCATAGACCAAAGATAGTAGTTTTTCTTTATCTGGGATATCTATACCAAAATATTGAGGTTTGACTACCTTTTGTGTCTTTTTGGTCTTGAATGTTTTTGTTATTTCTGGCTTGTAATTCAATGCCTTTTTGAAAGCTTCTTGAAATTCTTCGTCTGTTGGTTGTCTCAATTCAATATCTTTGATAAACTTGGATAAACCTTCAACTACGACTTTAGCATTATCTAATGAGCTTATATCTTTGTTAACCTTTAAGTTAATAATCAAATCAAAATTAGAATCTGGTTCTCTTTTAGGGTTAAGTGGTTGAAACCTATTAACAAAACCTTTCATAATGGCCTCAGCTTTTTCTTTACCATCTTTCTCTATTTTAATTGATTGATGATTATCACCTCTTTCTAAAACTCTAAATTTAGTAACTTCCCATAATTCATCACTTGGTGTGAACTCGTCCGAAACAAAATTCAAACAAATAAATTTCAATTTATCCTTTGGTATTAACTTATTTAATTCATCAAAATGATCAAAAATTTGCTTTCTTTCAACATATTTATGATTGTTTTTATCCAATACAACTATTTGTTTATTAACCATAAGTTCTAACGCACCTTTGACTAATTTATCTTTAACGGGATTAGATAAGTTATCATTTTGAATGTGGCCCACTAAATCAGGATATAAATTTGTTAATATCAGAGCTACCGTAGTTTTGCCACATCCAATTGTTGCAACTGGAACAATAGCATATTTAGTTTGTCTATTACCGTAAGTTGCCGCAAATGCTTCCTCTTTAATGTTCTCATTTGAAATTTCATCATCAATTAATTCTAAGCCTGTCTTACCCTTAGCTTGAATATATTTCTTTCTTAGTTCAACCACACGTTTATTTTGTTGGAAATCATTTTTTAACTGTTGATCGCTTTCTAATATTGGAATAATAAATTTTAAATAATCCATGCAAACTAACTTATGATCCTTGAATTTAATACTATCATACCCTTTATGAATATATATTTTCGTGACTTCTCTGAATTGTCTGTATAACAAATATGGTTCTTCAAACTTAAACTTGAAGAAATAATCACCTTTGGAATTAAAGCATCTAATAACAAAACCTTCAATTTCTTCACCCCTATAAGTACCAGTTTTAGCAGCATTTTCCAAATATTTCATTGTTTCATCAAAAGTCTCGAATCTAAAAAACTCAGTGGTTTTGAACCCATATTTTTCAGCAAATGCATTAACTATTTCCATAGGTAAAGTCTTGAAATTTGGAATATTATAATTCAAACCATGTAAATATAAACCTGCTTTATCACCTTTATATTCTAAAACATGCTCTTCAAATTCATCATCACAATACTCAGCAACTGCAGTAATACCAGATTCATATAATTCCAAAGCTAATTGCTTAGAAGTTAATCCTATTTTCTGTAAATTTGTTTCAATAACAGTCTGACCAGCCAACGCGTGATTTCTTGTAACATCACCTCTAAACCCAGTTGAATGTTTAGAACACACTACCAGAGTTCCATCTTTCAACCCAGAAACAAAAACAATACAGCCATTAGACTTGACTGTTAGAGTGTAAGGGCCAGTAGTTTCTTTATCTAATGTGTGTTGGTTCAAATTTTGGAATTCACCTAAATTGAAAAATTTATCATAACCTCTAATCACGATTTCATCTTTAATTGTAAACAATCCCCTAGCATAAGATGGCAATTTCACTTTCTTGGAGTAATAGTCCCATTCTTGAAATTTCCAACTGTCTATTTCAATATCTGAGTTGAAAATCTTGTTTGTTATTTTCTTCACTTGGTCCTTTTTATTTTTGGATTGAGCTCTGGTTCTCAAAGCTTCAACTAGTTGTACCGTGTCTTCTTTAGCCTTCGCAAGTTCTTCAGGTGACAAATGTGGTAAAAAAGTTGACGACATTGTGCGATAAATGAGAGGAAAGTAATTGTTGGGAAGATAAAAGAATGAAATCAATGGAATCAGTGGTCCTTTATGTACTCAACTAAATCTTGAATTGACTCATCGGAGCGACAGAAGCAGCTCCATCGATTACCATTTTTTTACATTTTGCAGTAGAAACTAGTTAATTACAAGGTATAAAATACAATATATACAACAGAAATCAGTCAGAAATCAGTCACACAATTATTCAGCAGAAAATGGCTTGATGTCACTCATCTGTTTGATCCCATTGGTCACAGCATTGTAAGTGAACAAAGTCACAGAACCACTAAAACTGACTTTTACTAATCTTGGGAACCACCCAGACCAAAGTTTTTTTGCTCCTTCTTCCATAAACATCTTCACGGTACAGGTCATAACATCTCTGTATACCAGTCTGTAATCTTTGGTTTGCATTCTTGTTTTAATCACATCAATTGGTTGGGTGGTTGCAACAACTGCGCATGATGAGGCAAATCCCATAGCCAATAACTCCAATTCGGTTATAGAATCTCTAGTAGGATCAATCATCTGTTGAAATGTATTATAACTTGAAAACCAAACCATGGAGTTCATACATTGTCTGAAAATTGTTATAAGAGAGCCTTGCTTAAATCCACGAAGACCTTGGGTCGCATAGATTTCCTTAACGATCTTGGAGAAGGTTACTGATGGGTTCTTTCTATAATATTCAATGGCCTTAGCCCGAGCACTAGTTGATTCGACAGCTGGTGTGTGGGTAGTTGGTCTCTTGGTGGTTTTAGCTGCAGTTTTCTTGTTGGTAGTATTAACTGTGTCTAATGTCTCTTGGGCGTATTTTGGAAGTTGAACTTTCATTCCTTGTAAGTACATTGAATTTTCAATCATTCTGGTCTTAATATTTTCAAAAGGAATTACCCATAATGTTTCTAAAGCACCTGTCATCAGTCCGGCAACTACGACTCTAGGAGCGGTGGTTTTACCGTTATCATTAGCCATGAAATCCGACATGGAATTAAACAGCAAAAATCTAGAGGAGGCTTTTAAAGCATTACCCATGGCTAGCGTACCACAACCAATGAATAGCGGTCTTATGTTCATAGGAAGTACTGGAGCTTTTTTCATTATGGTGTTATTCTCTATTTGAGATGTGGTTTTCATGTATTCAAATGGATAAGTCAAGATGGTTTGAACAGAACCGGCAACTGCACCACCTAGCATGGCGGTTACCAAGTCTGTTTGGTCGTTTTGGTTAGGTAATGGATCCATAGTTTCTGGTTTGGTAGTAGGATTTTTATGGTTGCTGAAGACCAAGGCCAATGAAAACGATCAAATTGAAAATGAACCGCTTTTCAAAAAATCAAAATGCGCGTTTCGAAACTGACTTCTTAGTTTAAAAAGCATAGTTTTCTTTTTCACTTTCATTTAAATAGGATCAATACATATAAGGTCACTATCAATAGAAGTATCAGTTGGAAAAATGAGTTATTCTCTCACAGCAATAGCCAGCAAGTCAAAGTTTGGGCAGGGTACTTATGATGAAATCATCAAGTACCTAGATATTTTACCAACGAAACTAATTTCTTTTGAAAACTTATCTCCAGAAAAAGCAATTGATTTTAAACTAGATATAGATTTAACTAAAACGGGAATCCAAGCTCCAGCTGAATCGGATCTTGAGAATCTTGAATTGGAAATTAAAAAAACTATTAAAGAAAATTCAATTGATGGAGTTGATCTAGTTTTTCAAAAAAATGATGAGAATAGAAAAGATAAAAGATTGATTGTCTTCGATATGGATTCCACTTTAATTTATCAAGAAGTTATTGAAATGATCGCAGCCAAGGCTAATGTTGAAAAACAAGTTGAAGAAATTACAACTAGAGCAATGAATGGTGAGTTAGATTTCAAACAATCATTAGCTTCTCGCTGTTTACTATTAAAAGGTATTGAATCTGCAGAGTTGTGGGATTCACTGAAACCAAGACTACAAATCACTAATGGTGCTAAAGAACTATGTACAGCTATGAAGGCTAAAGGTTGCAAATTGGCTGTTTGTTCGGGTGGCTTCTTACCACTAGCAAATTATATCAAAGATCAACTTGGTTTAGATTATGCTTTTGCTAATTTACTGGAAACTGAAACTAATGAAAAAGGTGTTGAAGTTTTGAGTGGTGCTACTATTGGTGAAGTTGTTGATGGTACTAGAAAGAAAAGTCTGTTGTTACAGTTAGCTAAAGAAAACAATATTGATGTTGCTAAATCTGTCGCAATTGGTGATGGAGCTAATGATTTATTAATGATGGGTGCCGCCGGTTTCGGTATTGCTTGGAATGCTAAGCCAAAAGTTCAAAAAGAAGCACCAGGTTGTTTAAATTCAGATTCATTGAAAGATATTTTATATATCTTTGGTTATAATGATTTAGAAATTGCTAAAGTACTTTAATAATCTTTTTATGTTAATAACGTAGTAGAACTTTGATTTCAGTTGGACGTATACACTTTTTTAATAAATAGTAAAACTATAGATACCTACATATAAATTAATGAGTAAAATTTAAATACTCAAAGTACCTTTCATAATACCACGAATGCCATTCATTAAAATAATAGGTTCACCACTACGCAAAGATTTAACAGTAATGATGTCTTCGAAAATCAATTCTTCTTCAATTAAATGTCTTCTAACAACACCGTTCAAGCATCCAGTAGCTAAAGTTGGTGTAATCCATCTAGAAACTTTTTCACCTGTTAGTGGATGCTTAACAACTCTCTGAATTGCAATGTTGCAGATTGAAGTTTCAGTAACTTGCTCAGCAGAATTAAACAACAAAACATCCGCATTTTCACCTGCAGGTATTTTTCTTTCTCTGGCTTGGTTATAATGATCTCTAAGTGTTGTTTTAAATGAAGTAAATGGAGATATTTGAATAGCACGATCATCCAAATAGACCATCATAAAAGGGTCAACATTTAAATCAGTTCCAAAATATCCCTCGGCATAAGTAGCTATCACTTCTATTCTATCCTTTTCATCAATGAAAAATCTTAATTTATATGAATCCATTTTATTAAATGGTCTTAAAGTTTTACTTAATTCTAGCTGTAATCTTTCTGTTGTAATATCGGGTATACCATAATCAAAAAATTCAATTGCATCATTGATTCTGGATATGTGTTGTTTGAACAAATAGAAAAAAGATATATCTAAACTTTCTTTGGCTAAAGCAACGTCGAAGGGTAATGAACCCGAATATAACGATGGATCGTATCTAATTGCACTTACTAGACGAAATGATGATTTGTCTATTTCAAATGGTTCCGTTAGGTGACTTTTTATTATCTCGTCAGCAGTGTCTTCCAGATTCTCCTTTGATGACATAATTGGTTGGGTGAACGCTGTTAAGGGGGACACTCTTACTGCAATGAGCTTCGATTCAATTCTCAAGCCAATTAATTAAAGATCGATATTTAAAACTATATTGAGCCGCATATTCAAGAATAAGCGGTTAATGGCTCTGCGGCTGTATCCCGCCGAGCATCCTTTTGAGAGCTGTTAATATTTACATTAACTAGAAAACACAAGTCGAAAAATAGAAAGTACAGAGAAGATAAGACTCAATAGTAAAAGCACAAAGTACAACAAAAACTCAAGAATTAAAAGCAAAAAAGAAAAAAAAAACAGAATTGCAACTAAACGTAGGTTCTATTACTAACAAAAATGGATTCATGGTTTTCCCTATCAACCTTCAAGTCATCAGCAACAATGAAATCCAAAGAACTACTATTTAAAGCACCATCAAACGGAGATAAAACAAAGTTTATTATATTTTCTCGAAGGTACCAGAAAGGAGTCATGAAAATTTTCTTCCAGTTCCATTGACCTTCTCTATCGTAAACACCTAAATCTTCTTCCATGTGTTGAGTTAATTTCTTAGAAGTAACCAAATCTCTTTCAAAAATGTTAACGACAGGAATATTCAAATCACCATTAATACTGAATGGATCATCAACACCATAATATTCTAATAATTCATCTAATGCATCAACCTGCAGTAAAATCTCTCTTAATAAAGTTCTATCAATTCTAGTTTGCTTCATGAAACCGGATCTAATAATACATCTGTAAAAACCTGAAACACTAGCTTCTTCAACTTTGATAACAGCAGCTTTTGGATCATCGTCATCAATGAATGGATAGGTGGAGACTCTAGTTTCGATTAAAATAAAGATCTTTGGAACACTGCCGAATGAATTAACTATATGTTCAAATAAGTTGGGCAAATAATGGTTTCTCGTATTAGTAGAAGCGGCAGCAGAGTACATCAAATAAACTTTTGGAGTTCTGTTGATTTTAGTGACTTTACCTTGAAAATTGAAGTCAAGAACCTCATTGTCAGCATCTAATTGAGTATTTTCAACATCGTCATCATTCTCTAATGCTTCACTTGCAATGGAGTCATTATCAGCATCATCTAATTTGGCTGTTCTTGGTTCACCTAAATTCAAAACCATAGCTTCTTTTAGTTGTTTCTTAACTTGTCTATTATCAAACAAATCATCAATGGATCTTTTAGAGTCAATTTCTTTATTAATCTTTAATGATCTATACCATCTCCAAGTCGAAATGAAAAGAAAAGAAATTGCAGTAATCATCAATGGAGCCCAAGCACCATGGGGAACTTTCTTTAAGCCCGCAACAATTAAACAGGCTTCTAGAGTACCAAATGGGATGAAATAAGCCAAAACAATAACGATATTAACTCGGTACACATAGTAAAGACATAGGGAGATTAGGATGGAAGTAACAAGAAAGTCTATAGCAATACCTAAACCATAAGCAGCGGTAACATTGTTGGAATTCTTGAAACAAACTGTAGTAACAACAACTAAAACCATTAACACATAGTTAACAACTGGAATGTAAACTTTACCGGTATGCTTGCTTGAAGTATGAACTAACGTTAATCTTGGGAAACAATCTAAGATGATTAACTGTTTAATAATAGCAAAGACACCTAAGATTAAAGCTTGAGAAGCAATAATAGTGGCCAGAGTGGATAAAGTGAAGACGAACCAGTAATAACTAGATCCGACCCCACCAAATGGAATAGATTCATAGAATAAGTTAGAAATAGATTCTGGATTATTGATCAAATAAGCACCTTGACCTAAGTAGCAAACCATCAAGCAAGGGTAAACAAAGAACCCTAAAGTTAATTGGACTGGTAATGGGCCAAAATGAGCAACATCCGCAAACATGGCCTCAGCACCAGTAATAGATAACATAATGGGAGCAAAAGCATCAACACCACCATCATTCACTAAAAACATAATAGCATGATGAGGAGATAATGCTTTCATAACTCCTGGGTGTTTAGTAATACAGACACAACCATCAACAAATAAAACAATCAACCAAATAAAAATAATTGGAGAGAATAACAGTGATAATTTACCTGAACCAAATTTTTGAATGATGAATAAGCAAATTAAAACAGCACAAGAAACAGGCATAACTTTATCTTCAAAAGAAGGTTTAGCAACAGCAATACCAGCAATAGCAGACAAGACCGAAGTGGTTGGGGTTAATAACCCATCAGAGAAAACTAAGGAACAACCCAGAAAACATAAACCAATAGTGAATTTGGATAAGAAAGCTTTCATCTTAGTATCAACCAAATCAGAGTAACTGGAATTTCTTGTGTTTGTTCTAGTTAAAGCTAATAAGTTATCATCATTTAAACCAGCAACATTTTGTTCAGACTTCTTTCCACCTGGGATGGTAACACCAACAGGACCAATATGTAAAGTTCTTGCAATTTTGGAATAAATAGCAATTTGACCTCCTTCATTATTGTTAGGACCAAACGTCAAAACAATCAAAGCATACTTGCAAATAACGATAATAGTAAACAGCCAAAAGACACAAGAAATGGCTCTTAGTACTAGAACTTCATCATCAACTGGTGGTTCAGTAATGATACTTGAAACAGTATATAAAGGAGAAGTACCAATATCACCATAGATTGCACCTAAGGAGTTATAAGACATGATCAAGGTGGACAATACCTTGTTAGCATTCTGACTAGCTTTAAAACCTGACATTTCAGCCTATATAATAGTAGAAGTTGTGAGTTTTTTTGTGAGCTTTACTAGAACTTACTATGAGAATACTAGGTGACCTCCTAACTACGTGGGCATCCAGTGGTTTTTATACTGATCTGAGGCAATTATGGTGGTTTTTGGGAAACTATAGGGTACCAACAAAATTATTGAGGGGCAGCTTCTTTGTTCAATTTCTCTCCCTTTTTCCCTAGGCGAACGTAGCCAAATTAGGGAGAGAGAAAACAAGTTTTTAGTGCACGCTGACCGTTAATTAGTGGTAGCCCAGTGTTCGCAACCAGCGCGCTGCACAATCTGGGAATTTTCACTTGAGGAGAGTATATTGCTGATGGTCCGCCGTCGGCGATGGCGCCCAACACGAGCCTTGTGTGCTACAATGAGATATATAAGTGTGGTCAATAGACATATAGCATTTAGAAGATACTTTATGAACAGATAGAAAGGTGTTTGTCCACCACCAAGTGGCCTTTATAGTAGAACATGAAGCAGGATCGAGAGAACGTGCTACCATCGCGTGAGGCCGCCGCCAGACTTGGGAGAGGGAAGCCATATGCCGCCAAGTATATAGAAGCAAATTTGAACCAAATACAGGTTCAGCTTACTGTGCTAGTCAGGGCATGTGACGATCGTTGCTGTAAATGTTTCATGTTGAGAGAATTAAAGCTGCCAGAGACATCAGAGCAGAGGCACAGCTCTTTTTTTTTTGGTGGTTTTTTATGATTATGACGTAGTCAAAAAAAAATACAAAAAAAAGCCACTCGCACTGATGGAGAGCTGTTTTCCCTTCGACGAAGAGTTAATTTGGTTTCTGTCCAATCCCAAAAATCCCTCATAGTTAACCATCCCTGTGCTCAATTTCAGCCAAATTTAAGATTCAGCATCTTATACTGGTATAGCAGCGATAACAACAATCTAGTGCAAATGCCGTTAATTCTCGCCGAAAAGGAGGCCGATGTAGTTCTATAGGAGTGAGTTGGAACTTGGAATTGGAGCCACTGAAGAAAAAAAAAAGTCGATCGAGCCGATTCTGTCGCTGCCAGCTTCTCTAAATTTGTGAGACTGCTTCAGTAAGTTTGTTTATAGGGCTGAATGTAACTGAGTTAAGGGGTCTGTATGGTATGATGTAGTTGATTATGGGGCAAGCTAATCTCTCCATGATCCGGTCGCCGTTCCTGTCTGTCTAGAGATAATCTTTATCCGTAGTCAGGTGTATCGGCCATTTATAGATAGCTTGTAGTTTCCTTTTTCTTTTCTCCTTTGTCCTTTGTCCTTTGTCTTTTCCGATTAATTACTTACTTGCTTCAATACACAATCCTACTTCAAACTCCAATTTTTCCAAGTCAAACCTCCAAAGGTTCAATGCTCAAAAACTCACTCTCTATTATTTCTCACGACAGCACATTTGTTGCACAGGCCGGTGCACGGATGCTCTTTTCTATCAACTTAGTCATCTCGTATGCATCGCCGCACTCGGTTGATCTACACAAGAATCTGTAGGCCGAAGAGATAAGTTTAAATTTCACGTTTTGATGCTCGGTAAAGATAAAGACAACTCAACTGACCTCAGAGAAGTATTACTTTACCACTAGAGTAAATTATATATAACGTTCAGGTCATCATGGCTACTACTGGAAAAGTTCCCCCTCCTTTGAAACCAAAACCAAAGATTCCTCCTAAGAAAAATATTAATTTGAACACGTTAGAAGTTTCATCATCTAATTATGAATCAGCTCCTATTTCAGCAACCAAAACTCTTTCTAAATCTTTTGAACCTGAAGATGACGAAACCCCTGCTGAATTCATTTCTTCTTTAAGAGGTGGTTTAAGAAAAACTAACAGAGATTGGTCTTCATTTGAAAAGAACGAGGAAAAGCCGGAACCTAAGGAAGTTGAAAAGAAATCAAAGGAGGATGGCAAGGCTCCAATAATTAAACCAAGACCAATTGCTGATGCTAAGGAAACTCAACTATCTCCTTTCGATGCTTCCCACTTAGATAATTCTCCGGTCAGATTACCTGGAATGACTAGAGCTAGATCCTCAACTGCCTCAAGTATTGACTCTATTGCCGAATCCACTACTTCCTCATCTCGTTTTCCATCTTCTGCCAAATACAAGCAGTTACTTAACAAGGGACTCAATAAATCAACTGACACTTTCAATAAAAGTTATGCTAAATCATCTGAAAAATTAGATACTTTTTATAAGAAGATTCCAAAATCCTCAGACCAATTGGATCAACTGGTTAAGAGAGTTCCAACCTCATCTGGCGAAAAAATGAATAAGCTTGTTAATAAGATTCCACGTAGAAAATCTAAAGTTTCATCCACTCCTGAAATCACTGATGAAGAAGAATATGAGGAAGATGAAGAATATTATAATAAGCATCATAGAATAGCTCCAGCTACGCCTAGACGTGCAACACGTGATGGTTATGAAGAAGACGAAAATTATCTGGGAAAGGGAAGAAGTGGCAGTACTAGTAAGGAAAAGTTTGAACATTTCTATAAAAAAATTCCTAGATCATCTGATCAGTTGGATCAACTGGTTGGCTCATCTAGTGACAAGTTTAACAAAATAGTTAAGAAAATTCCACGCAGAAAATCTAAAACCACTTCAACTCCAGAATTGTCAGATGAAGAATTGTCAGACGATGACACTCACTCTCATTTACCAGTTAGGAAAGCTTCTTCCCCTAAAAAGCCATCACGTCCTGGCCAACCTTCGATCGTTGAACCAAGCGACGATGATGATGATGACGATGATGCCCCCCCATTACCTCAAAGACCGAGAACTGCTCCATATGTTTCAAAATCCAAACCAAAACCAAAGCCAATCATTCCAAATAAAACAAAGCCAATTATTCTCTCTAAGCAACCATTGTTAAATGAGCCATCATTGCCTACACCTAGAGCTAACTTGACACCACCAGCTCCTCCAAAATCAAGATCAAGAGCTACATCAGTAAGTACAAATGCTGAATCAAATGCTACATCCCTTGAACCATCACTTAAAAGTCCAGTTCCACCACCTCCACCAAAATCAAGAACCAGACCACAAGCACCGCCACCCCGTTCATCCCCTTCCACAACCGCAGTTTCGTCGCCTGCAACAGCTACCAGTTGGAAAGAAATTACTCTTGACTTAGAACTAGATTCTCAATGGTACACTTCCGAAGATTCTTCTAAGTTTCCTAAAGATTTACAGAATTTGAATTATTTCACATCTTTTGGATTCATGGGTAAGAAGCAGTTCAAAATTTATAGTTTTCGTCTGAAAGATTTATCCACAGTTAAGTTAAAATTGGTCTGGGATAAAGATTCATCGAATCCCTCATTATCATTAGAACATGAATTGAAATTCATTGCTCCTCCAACATCTACAAAGGAACTATTACTGCAAGGCAATTCTAAATACGGTGAACATGTTGCTAATTGGTGTGAAACCAAAATCGGCACTAAAGTCGGTAACGGTGAGTGTTGGACATTAGCACATGAAGCGTTACAAATATCATGCGGTAAGCATGCTTTTGTCAGTTCAGGATTACAACATGGTGCATTATTAACTACTCTGGTTGGTGTTGAAAAAAAGGGTGTTGTTCCAAAAGTTATTAATGAGTCAGTTACTGATGATATTAAGCGTGGTGATATTTTACAATTCAAAGATTGTGGTTTCAGATATCCTAATAAAGCATTGTATTTTGGATCCCCTGATCATACTTCGATTGTTTTGCATGTCGAGACCAGTCCTGATAATTCAAAATTCAAGAAGTTGAGTATTATTCATCAGAATTTCAATGGACATAAATTTGTTGGTAAGGAGGAGATTGAGTTGGATAAATTGATGGAAGGTGAATTGAAGGTTTTCAGACCTGTTGATGCTAGTTGGATTCCTTCCTTGGAACAATCGTTGTTGAGTTTGTAGTTATATTTACAGTGCGTCATATACTTGATTTTCTATTCTTTTGTTTTTTAAGTTTTTCATTCTTTTCCATGTGAAAACTTTGTGTCTTTTGTTTTCGAAATTTTTCCTTATTTACATCATCGTTTTTCCACCATTCTTTTTAATTTTTCATCCTTCTATGAAACCTCCTTTTGCATTAATAAAAAAAAAGTTCGTTTATATAGTGATTGTAGAGTCGAAAAGACGATTGACGCGGAATGCTGACACAAGTACATACTCAGCTGAAGACGCGTTATTGTTTGCGTGATGAGCTTGAAAATTGATTTGTTTACCATTCTAGGTCAATGTAAAACTTCAGCTTGACCGGTCATTTTCTCTTGTTCACTACTTCAAAACTTCTAGTTTATATAATTCACCGGTTTCTGTCTAATTATAACAGCAAATTTGTACTCCTGCAGGGATTAAGCGTTCCAATCAATATCATCAAATTAAAACAGCTCGTTTCATTCTTACTCGCAACTCATCAGGAGAATCAAACGCTATATACCCTGATCAAATCAAACAAACACTTCAACACAACAACAAGCTTAAACATTACTAGATCATTAGTATAAATTTTGAAGTTTGATACGCGCTCCACTGAACAATCAACGGTACATGTCTTCTAACAAAAAATTATCACAACTTCCTAGATTACCTCTCATCCCTGATGTTGAAGATGGAGAGGTTATAGGCCGTGGTGGGTTTGGCATAGTTAAAAGTGCTCGATTCCAGAAAAAGAGAATTATTGCTGTTAAGTATATTTTTTTAAAAGAAGCTTCGAAAAAAGGTTTAAGTGAACGAGATCTAAAGAAAGAAGCTGCAATTCAAAAAGCATGTAAGAGTCCTAATGTTATTGAGGTCTATGGGTTTGGCTTTGATACAAATTGGGCATGGATGGCTATGGAACTGGCTAGTCAAGGTGAGCTGTTTGATAAAATTGAACCTGATTTAGGTGTTGAAGAATCCATTGCTCATTTTTATTTTGTTCAATTATTAAGTGCTATAAGTTTTATTCATTCAATGGGTGTTGCTCATAGAGATATTAAACCTGAAAACTTAGTTTTGGATAAACATTGTAATTTGAAATTGACTGATTTTGGATTGGCGGCAGTGTATAAAAAAAAGTCAGGTCCAAGCAGAAAATGCGCTCAACCTTGTGGCTCTCCTCCTTACGTGGCTCCCGAATTAACTATGAAAGCTTATGATCCTGATATAGCTGATATTTGGTCCTGTGGTATCGTTTTATACGTTTTATTGACCGGTCAAATTGCTTGGGAAATGCCTCATACTGAGGATCCCGATTACAAATATTTTGTAGAGCAAAAGGGCTCATTGTTTAAATCACCCTGGAATAAACTATCATTTGAAACTATTTCTGTTCTAAGAGATATACTAAAGCCTGATCCAATAGAAAGAATTACAATGAAAGATTTACTAAAAAGAAGATGGGTTACCAGCAAAAATGAATTTATGGATCCGGATAGTAAAATGTGTAAAGATCCATTGCGTTTAACACGTAAGATTATGTTTAATCTACATGTTAATTTATCCGATGAAGAATTTAATAAGGTTAATGATGCTGCTACTCAAATTGTAAGAGATAAGGTTATTGAAACTCAACCCATATTCCTTGATGATGACGATGATGCTGAAGATAGTAAAATCTATAAAGAAAACTATGTTCCTACCAAAGGTTACTCTGCTTCTCAGGTGGATTATACAGAATTAACTAAAAGGAGAAAAACAAGGCGTATTAAGGAGCTAACAAATGATGAAGATAAAGTTTTCCAACTCATCTCTCAAGATCCAGCTGCTTTACAATTTATTCCTGCCAATAAAGCTAAGGAAAAAGACAATAAAATTGCAAGCAATATGGCCAAATTCCAAAATCATCAATATATTTTCTCAGAAACATTAAATAGATTTTTTTCAACTAAACCATTGGACGATGTTTTATTTTTATTATTAGAATCATTGATTAAATTAGATTTAAGAAAGGGACAAGTTGCTAATACTGATTACTTAGAACTATTGAAAAACAACGATAAACAGAATAAACTGATTACGATACCAATTAATGGCAGGGATTCATCAAAATCTCCAATTATTGGTACCGTTAGAGTGACCAAGATGGCAGATAATTTGTCTATTGGCCATAGAATTGAGTTTGTTAAAGTTAAAGCCGATCCACTGGAGTTTAGACGTGTTTTTAAAAGGGTTACTATTCTATGTCGTGATATTGTCTATGTCCCTCCTTCTCAATGAGTTATAGGGTTGCTTTGAGTAATGTTTTAATTTTTTTCTTTTTTGCTACTTTGTTTCAGTACTCTCTCGAAGTTCTTATACATACATATATCTGATATACATTCATCGAAATAAAGAGTAAAAATCATAATAATAATAATGAATATTTCAAAAGACGCGTTTCACGTCGTGCATTCTCTAGTTTTTCAGAGAGGCGAAATCAGCCAGGGCCATCCGTTCATTCTTTACCACCTAAAACCAACTAATACAAGCTGGCCTCCAATTACCTAATAATAACGACTGAAGAAACTAAAAAATGCCTCAGGTGTCTCACATAGAACCTGGTCCGGACACTTTCCGAATCCTGCTTACCACAGACAATCACATTGGTTTCAAAGAAGACGATAAAATCAGGGGTGACGATGGATGGAAAACATTTGAAGAAATTATGCATTTAGCTTCAGAGAAAGATGTCGATATGGTTGTGCAAGGTGGTGATTTGTTTCATGTTAATAAACCCACTAAGAAGTCATATTATCATGTTATGAGATTATTAAGAGAGTGTTGTTGGAATGATAAACCAATTGAATTCAAATTGATCAGTGATCCAACTGATGCTATGGCCACTAGGCATTTTTCTTATCCTTCTGAATATGATCCAAGCATTAATGTTGGTTTACCTGTTTATGCCATATCTGGAAACCACGATGATGCAACCGGTGATGAATTGTTAAGTCCTTTGGATTTACTTAGTGTTTCTGGGTTGATGAATCATTTTGGCAGAGTTACAAACAATGATAACATTGTTATACATCCATTACTATTCAATAAAGGTACTACGAATTTAGCATTATACGGATTACAATCAGTTAGAGAAGAAAGATTGATCAAAACTATGGTTCAAGGTAATCTAGAATTTTTAAAACCAGATACGGATGAATCATATCAATGGTTTAATTTAATGTGCATTCATCAAAATCATGTTCCTAGACCAGGTGTTAAGGTGGTGGAAGAAACTTCACTACCTGACTTTCTAGATTTTGTTTTATGGGGCCATGAACATGAATGTTTTACCTCAACTCATTTCAATCATACAACAAGAACTGATATTTTGCTACCTGGCTCTTCTATAGCAACGTCATTGAGCGAAGGCGAAGTACCCGACAAACATGTTTTTGTCCTGAGTGTTAAAGGAAAAGATTTCTCTTTAGAACCAATCAAATTGAAATCAGTTAGACCATTTACTATGAAAGAAGTTATACTAAGTGAGACGGGATTGAATGCGGGCACTGCCAATAAAGGTGATGTTTTAAATTATTTATTAGATGAAGTTGATAAATTGATTGAAGATGCTAGAAGTTTATGGAAATTTAATAATAAAGAAAGATACGATAATGGGGATTATACAGATGCTGATATTCCTTTACCTTTGGTTAGATTAAGAGTTGATTACACTGGTGGTTATGAAGTGGAAAACCCTAGATATTTCTCAAATAGATTTGTTGGGAAGGTTGCCAATGTTAATGATGTCGTTCTATTTTTCAGAAAGAAAATTGAAGTTACGAAATTAGGATTAGAAAGAAAGAGACGCTCAAGTAGAAAGAAAAGTAGTGGTAATGAGGATGAAGAAGAAGTTAACATGGATGAAGAACCTGAAGAGAATAGAGATATTGTCGATATGATTGATGAAGGATTGAATGATACTGATTTAATTCTGTTACGAAAAGAAGGTTACACACAAATTGTTGATGATTTAATATCTAAAGAAGATAAAGTTCTGTTAAGTAATTTTGTCAAAGAAGAAGAAGAAAAAGATCTGGAGTTATTGCTGCAATTGAATATTAATGATGATGCTGACGGCGACGATGCTATCAATAGGGCCGCAGGTGCCACTATTACTTCTATTAAGAAGAATTTCAGATCTTTGGCTAGACAAATTAGAGCCGAATCTGTTTATTCTAAAAGTAGTCGAAGCATTTCGCCTGCTCCTTCCGCAGCCTCTACAACGACAACGACAACTAGTGTTAGAAGAGGAAGAAAATCCAAGAAGAGTGAATCTATGGTTGCCGATTCAGACTCTGATGCCGATCTAACTGCTCTAAATTATTTTGCGAGTGCTCAAGCTAAGCTGGCTGCTAGTTCCCACACACCAGCTAGAAGAGGCCCAAAGAGGGCTGCAGCTACTACTAACTCGCCCACCAGAACGAGGAAAACTGCTAGTACTATTGGAAGAGGAGGACTTGAGAAGATAATCGATCAAGGGACTCTCTCTGATGATGATATGGTCGTCACTTCTGGTTCTGATCAAGAAATTATTGAGCTAGATGATGAAGATGACGACTGGGAAGGATCCACTGCTCCTGCCCCTACTCCTAAGAAGAAGAGAGTCAAGGCAAAGAGGGCACCAGCCAAGTCAAAGAGGACAGCACCCAAGAAGAAGGAAGTACAGTCTCAGCTCTCTGAAAAGTTGTTTTCCAACTTGGGAAGACGTCGATAGACAGACATGTGTAGTTTGTAGTTAAGCAAATCCCTTTAAGATACACGCCCAAAAGAGAAAAGGTCGACGACGCGCCGATGAACCCGCGCCAAAACAAAAATAAAATCAACAGCTTCGACCCTAACTGAAATTGAACTCGATCAACTCACCAGAGAGAATCACAAAACTAACGTGCTTAGCAGAAGGGCAACGATTCTGATCATCAATTCACCACTTTCAGTCGATTTATACCACCTGCCTTATATTCTTACCAAGTATCATACACATTCTTGTCTTCCACAGTGATACCTGTTCACAGCTTCCAACTTGACACGCTTACAAAAGACGGATAATAAATAAACTACATAAAAAAAACAGGGTGATCAACCAATAATAGCAAGAAAATCAATACCCTGCTGAACATGTCTTTATTCAAAAACATAACTGGGTTCTTTCACTCCTTAACGACTTACGATCATTACGCTGCCTATGAAGGTGATGAAGAACCAAAGCATTCGACAGCAACTCATCATCCGAATGCGTCTTCTCAATCTATATCGATGTTGGATAACACGTCCACTGCCTCGTTGCATCAACAACAGCCTAGGGGGTCTACCAATTCCGGCAGACCTTCCGTTTCTTATAGACCAGGCTTAAGAACTCAAATGTCGCAAAGAGGTGATATCCAATTATCCGATTACTTGGATGGCCAGCCTCCTTTGCCTTCTATTTCTGATATTTGGGAAAGGTTAGATAGCTGGTTAGATCGTGAATTTCCTGAATTGGGTGATGATTTGGATTCCGGTGTTACTGTCAATGATTTAAACGCATTTGAAAAAGACTTAAGCATTTCTTTACCATTGGACGTTAGAGATTCTTATCAAATTCATGATGGTCAATTATCCTTTGGTAAAACTAGGGGGTTGATTTATAGTTATCCTTTAATGGATTTGGAAAGTGTTGCTGCTGAAACCAACATTTGGAGAAAAGCTTCAAAGGTTATGGCTGATATGGAAGCAAAGGAAACCAATAAAGTTTCTCAACAATCAAGTTCTTCGTTGCATCAAAAAATGACCAAATTAAGTTTTGTCGATAGACAAGGTTCTTGTCCTCAAGGTGCTATTCAACCAGTCTACTATAGTCCTGGATGGATTCCGTTAGTTAAAGATGGTGGAGGTAATAATATTGCTGTTGATTTGAACCCTGGGCCAAGAGGTAGATATGGTCAAATCATTTTATATGGTAGAGATTTTGATACTAAATTTTTAGTTGCTAATAGTTTTACTGAATTCCTATTAAATTTAACTCAAGATTTAGAAGATGGTAAGTTCTCAATCGATGAAATTGATGAAGATTTATTGTTCATGGATCGTGGTAAAACTTTCCCTTACTTTCAGGTTTTAAGATCAAGATCCATTGCTGCAGAAAGGGCAAGTTTGAAAAATATGGCTCCTCAACCTCCACAAAAGAATACTCCTGGTTCAAGGATTGGTTCTCGTAATGCTTCTCAAGTTGATCTAGGTAAATTGCCTTTGGCTGGTTTGTCTAGTAGTAAAGTTAGTTTGCCAAGAGAGACCTTAATTTCACCGATCACTTCTTCAACTAATTTAAATAAAAAGGCACAATCCCCACTACCAGCGTCTCCATCAACTCCAACTTCTACAACGGAGCAACAACAAAAACCACATGAACCCTCCAAATTGAAAAACGATTTTACTCCTCCTAAATATGAGGCTGCTACTAATGATTCTTTTGTTTTAGAAGATGATGATGATGAAGAAGAATTAATTACCGATGAACTAAAGAAAGAGAAGGAAAATAAGAAATCAGAACCTAAGAAGGAAGAATCTAAAATGGAACACGTGAAAAACGAAGATAAAACAGAACAAACAAAAGTCGAAGACAAAAAGGAAGAACCGAAAGTTGAAGAAAAACCTGAACCAGTGAAACAAGAAGAGAAAAAAAAAGAAAAATCTCTAACTGCTGCATCAACGACAGCAGCAATGGAGTCTAAAATTGATTTGGCTACTGCTGATAAAGAAACAGTTGAAACTGAAACAGTTGAAACTGAACCAGTTGAAACTGAACCAGTTGAAACTGAACCAGTTGAAACTGAACCAGTTGCTGAGCCAGTTGCTGAGCCAGTTGCTGAGCCAGCTAAATGATTTTTTTGAAAAGATATACCAAGAACAAACTTACTTTTACACATTCTTTTACCGAATTATCCCAACTTTGGCTTTCTCTTTGCTTGATTATTGTTGCTAGTGAACTATTTAAAAAAAGAAACTTTTATATTGATATTTGTATTTGTTTATCTAATGTTTTTTCTTGTTGTTCTTTCATTATATACGTGGAATACTATATGTATTGTTGGTTTTATTTTCTTGATTAACTTTTTGACTGTTTTACTATCCACTTCATTTATAACTTTTTGTTTTGTTTTTCATGATAGTTATTCAAAGTTCCCTTTCTTTATTATTAAGTTGTTTATGATTCACAATCTTATATTCTAATTTCTTTTGTTAGTTTCTCTACTTTACTTTGTTGTTGATTTTATGAAATACTTCATTCTTTTTGAACTGTTTTTGTTTTTTGTTTTTTGTTTCTGTTTCTGTCATCTTTTGCGTTATTTCTTTTATAATTTTGTTCATATTATGCTTTTTATGTTTGAGTTTTTTTATACAAATACATCAGTTTTAAACTTTACGTTTTTGTATTTCAAATGTCTGTAATCTAAATATTTAAACAGCCGGTATTTAATACGGTTAAGAAATGAGAGGTAAGGTTCAGGAGTTGCATTGCACCATTTAGATAGGTATACTCATAGTTACAATTTTATCAACAGCTCTATTGTTGATAGTGACGGTTAAGTGGACCCCGATCTAGCTAAACGTATTGTATTAAAGCAAGCAAAGGGCGTAGATGAAGAGAAAACATTATGGAATAGAATCTGTAGAGGTTACTCCTTTATTATCTTGAGAGTACCTCGGCATAAAGTAATTGTTGATGCAAGCTCATAAAGCATCTTTTTCATAAAACTCATGATCAAAGTTAATCAGAATCAAACTCCAATCTATACACTCATAAAAGTCAAAGAACTCAAAGTCAAGCGAAGTGTAAGTAAGATGAGTTTTGGATTCACGAAGTTTTGCGGCTTCCAGAAATCGTAAGTTCATCCATACCAGATATTTCCAATACACTAACAGATTGCGTATCGTACCAAAGTCGTTATAATCCATTACTGATCCTGATCTGGTCCACAGATTCTTGAAATCAGATAACCCTGAAAAATCGACTTCCTTTAATAATGCTCCAGACTTGTGGGATATAGGTAATTTGCTAACTGTACTATTACTCGAAAAAACAACCTTTTTAAACCTGAATCTATGTGTACGGGATAGGAATTTATCCAGCCATGTCAACTCCTCCGAAAATTGAATCAACTTCACGAGACAGGGTTTTTGGAACTTTAGGGACGGACCATTGAATTTTTGATAATGGTTTTTGAAAAAATTCCAGAATTCAAGTTTAGTTGATGGATTCGAAGTTAATGATAATGTTAAGAATTGATAATCCGTTCAAAATACGACTCAGTGAAAAATACTCCTTTTTTTTTTCTCAGATGGCTCAAAAGTAGTCTTAGTGCGATTTCTATGGAATCAATTGGTGTTGGCTATTTAGCCTCTTTTAACACTATTTCAAAGTTCTCTTTGGTACTTGTGGATTTGTTACATAATAATGCTTTGAAAGTACCTTGTAAAAAGATGGTTCATGTGAGGCATATTTGATTGTTTTTTTCAGACTATTTCGAAGCTGATTGAATGCCAGATGCATCAGCAGCTTGGAATATAATTGCGTAATAATTAAACCATGATCTGTATAATAGCCAGCTATTGTAGAAACAATAACCTCCTTTCTCTCTTCAGTATTTGACTACTGAAACAGGGCCATCATGTAATTAATAGATGGTTTGTATGAATGAATTTAATCCGTTCTGAATTAAGGAACAATTTAAAGGAGTTAAGATACACGGCTAGGGGGGACATATTCTAAGCTGTAATTGTTTTCCACATGCATTTACCATCCCCCCAATTCAACTGTTAGTGCTATATAATGACAGTGTTTCCAAACGCAGGGGTTGATATTATTGAATGGAAAATTTCATTCAATCTGTATACGTACGTACAGAGAAAAATGAATATAACAAAGACACGGTTGGGGCATGAAACCTAGTCTTAAAGAGTGATTATTACATTGAACAAAAACACAAAAATAAGATTATTAAAAAAGTAATGATCATTGATGGATGATAAATAGAAACTCCAGCAAAATTTAGAGAAGTTATAGAGTAAAGGGTAATTCAATTGCAAGAATCAAGATTAGACATAGGAAACAAAAGTATTGTAATAAATGATAAATTAAATAGTAATAAATGGAAACATAAAAATATATTTGCAAAAACAAGAGACAGAAAGGAAGAGAAGAGAGGAAGAGAGGGAAGAAAATGAAAAAAATACGATCAAAAGAAACCAACGAAAAAATATAATTAAAACATCAAAACTGAAAACTAAAAAAAAACAGAATAAAGAAAACTAAAAGGGTAGAATATCAAAAAATAATAGGAGGTTAAACAACTTAAATACATCTACCACTTTGAAGGAGAGACGGAGGTGTAGACTAAAAAAACATAAATCGAACAAATGACAAAGAAGAAGATGATGCAATGACAAAATAAAAGGGGGGAGGAAACAAAATATAATCATGATAATAAACTATAAAGTAATGACAAAAAGGAAAAACAATTATGAGTGATTGGAAACTCAACATAAAAGAGTATAGAACACAACTTTGCAAAAGAACATGAAATAAAACCAGCAAAGGTAATAACTACATTAATGATGATGATGTTGGCCCCAGAGATGAAATAAAGTAAAATATGTATATTCTATTAGCGCCAGGAAACTATTATATATGATCAAATTGAAAACTATTCTTTTTTTTTGTGAAAATAACTTCAGCAGACGTGTATGAGTTAAAAACTATGATATAGATGAGGTGATGGATGCAAACAATAAGATGAGACTAGGATCTAAAGTTTCAATGGACAAGCAAGGTGATGGAGTGAAATGAAAAAAAACAGCAACGCAATGGAAATGCAACAATAAATTAGTTTGGTTAGCTTCATATATAGCAGTTGATCATCCAAATGAACAAGCAAAATCTAATGCTAACTCCTCAGTTAAAGTACGGGAAACCAAGGCTTTTTTTCCGTTCTTTCATTTCACACACAACAGCAACATAGAAATTTCTTTAGACCGTACCATAACCAACTATCCTCATCTTCCGAATCATTGTGATGTTGTTGTCTGAAATAAGGGGTACCAGTACCGCCATATCCAGTGGAATTTAGGTGAGCTTGAGCTGTTAATAATCTTGTATTTTCATCTGTGGTCTTACCCAAATTGCTATTACTTATATTGTTGTTAAACGTAGTCTGCGACTGTTTTCTTGTTGGTGGGAGTGTTTTATTCGACCTGAGCTGATTATTTCCTGTGTTGTTATTGGTGTTATGATGTCTTGGATTGTTATTATTGGACCCATATCCATTTAGATTGATTTTCTTATTTTTAGACCAATCCCACCCTTTACCATCGTTCAATCTCATCCAGTCATAATAAGCATCGTCAACTTCACCAATTTCAGCTAAACATTGATCCATCAAGCCAATCAAATAACTGTAATTTGGTTCTTCTTCAAATCTTAAATTACGAACATTCTCCAAATACTCACCAAATTGTCTCGGTAATCTATGACATAAAGTAGAAATTGAAGTTGATTGCTTCTTATCTCCAATTTTTTCATATTTTAATTTATTTGTAGGGGCTTTTAAACCTTGCCACGGTAATTCACCTTTTAAGAAATAAATAAACACATGACCTAAGCTTTCTAAATCATCTCTTCTGGATTGTTCTCTACCTAGATGTGTATTTATTGACATATATCTGGCGGTACCGCTTAGAGACTTGCGTTCTCTATATGGAATATGTTGTTTTGTTAATGGGTTTCTATATTGTTTAATCATACCAAAATCCACCAGATAAATTAAATTATCACCAGGTTGAGAGCCAATTAAAAAATTATCAGGCTTAATATCTCTATAAATTAAATCGTTCTCGTGCACAAATTGAATTCTTTGAATCATCTGTTTAGCAATTTGGGCCACTGTCTTGACTGAAAATTTGCGACCACACCATTCAAACAAGTCTTCTAAAGAAGGACCTAAGAGTTGGATTATTAAAACGTTGTAATAACCTTCTTGACCGAAATAGTAAACTTTTGGTATACCATCAAGTGATAAAAAATGATGAGGATCAGTTTCATTCTTAGCATAATTATTAATCGAAGAATTTAAAATTCTGTAAGCTTTAAATTCATCTTTTAGTTGAGGAGCTTCTGATTTTCGACTCTCAAATTTAACTGCAATTGGTAAGTTGTCTCTTAATAAGTCATAACCTTTGAAAATTATACCAAATGACCCTTCACCGATCTTTTGTGCAATTTGATAATGGGATGCAATGATGTTACGGCTTGAGCTCTGTTGTGTGCTTGCATTATTAGAGACATTATTACCATTGTTGGAACCAGTGTTAGTTGCTGTTACAGCAGAAGACCGCTGTTGTGGGGGATGTCTGCTGGTGGTATTTGTAGTGTTATTAGGAGGCGTGGTTGTATTTGCAGTTCCAGTATGGTCTACAATAGCTTGTTGTTGCATAATGTTGTGTCTTTCAACATTTCTAGTATTAGGTATTGGAGCACCTGGCAGTCTTGACGTGCCCACCGTGACAGGATTGGACTCTAGGTTGTTCATTCAGAAATACTTGAGTGGGAAAGAAGGGAACAAGTGAATTAATGGGTTTGCAAGCACTAAAACACGCTGTCGGTGAGAGTGGAGTACAGATTGGAGGACAGCAAAAGATAAACAGGCGCCTTTGAGAAAGCTGGAGACAGGGTATAAAGGAAAGATTGTGTGCAAAGGAGCAGGTGTTGTACTGGTGAACTGTTATCACCAAATAAACTCTGAACTCTGAGTAGTCGAAATTCACTTCACACGGAGGTTTGAACATTTCATTGAACTGGTGTGTGGGGTGCACGGGTGTGCAGGTCCTTATCGTTATAAAGCTTATAAAGTGAACAACTAACTAGCTACACAACTACATACTTAAATGCATCCTGCTTTCTTAAGGGCCTGTTCTAAGTCGGCGATTAAATCGTCAATATCTTCAATACCAACGCAGACTCTAACCAAATCTTCAGGAAAGTCTCTTTCTTTTCTGACCTCTGGGTCAATGGAAGCGTGAGACATCTTACAAGGTAATGAAATCAAAGAATTAACTGCACCGAAAGAAACAGTAATAGCATAAATCTCGCATTCGGCAATAACTTTTTCAGATTTAGCAACAGAACCAGTTTCAAAAGACAAGACAGCACCATTACCTTTAGTTTGAGAATGGTGTAAAGCATATTGAGGATGAGATTTTAAACCTGGATATCTAACCTTCAATCCTTGCTTTTCTAACCATTCAGCCAGTTTTTCAGCATTTGATTGTTGTCTTTCTAATCTCAAAGATAGAGTCTTTAAACCTCTGATTAATAACCAAGAATCAAAGGGAGATAAACCTGAACCGATTGAGTTAATAACAAAATAAATTCTATCCGCCAATTCTTTGGTATCAACAGCAATAATACCAGCCATAATATCATGATGACCATTTAAATATTTGGTAGCCGATTCATAATGGATATCAGCACCTAATTCTAAAGGTTTCATTAATAATGGAGTCATCATAGTATTATCAAACACAACTAAACAATCTGGGTTCAATTTATGAGCATAATCAGCAATTGTTTTTAGATCAACAATTTTAATTAATGGATTAGTTGGAGATTCTAAGAAAACCATTTTAGTGTTTTTGGTGATGGTAGATTTAACTATTTCTAGATTAGTCAGATCTATATGGCTAACATTAATATCGCCATTGGTTTTTAAATAAGTGAGCAATCTTTGGGTACCACCATATAAATCATCACCAGCAACAATATCATCACCTGGCTTCAATAATCTTGCAATAACGTCCAAAGCAGACATACCTGAATTAACGGCATAAACAGTGTGACATCCTATGACTTTTTGTAAATGCTGTTGTAAAGTTGATCTTGTCGGGTTACCAGATCTTGTATAATCGAAGTCACCCATTTCATCTAAACTTTTAGCTTTAAAAGTAGTTGATTGATAAATTGGTGGGATTGAAGCATTATTTCTGTCTTCATGGTCCACTTTGACCACTTTAGTAGTTAGTTTCCAGTTATTTGAGCTCATGTTTTGACAATTGTGATATCTATAGGAAGAAGAGCAAAAGCTTTGGTATGGAATGATGAAATGAGTCAATGAAAAATGGAAAATATGGAGCGGGTTGTGATTGATCGCTATCAGAGCGGAAGCGACAGCCACCTAAGTGTGGCGGCAAAATAATTATTCACGACATTGGATTTGTGGCGGCTACTACAGCCAATCAATGACTAATAAAATACATGACCATATAGTGGCACATGTGGCACAAAAGTAAAGTGGCACAGCAGAAAATATAAAATGAGGGGTACAGTAACTAATTCTCTTTGAAGTCTTGAGCAGATTCCACTTGTTCCTACTCTTAAGTTGCTCACAAGTCTTCGAAATACAAAATCTATCGGCAATGTTGGCCAGACAATTCCTACTCAGATCAAAGCTACCTCTGAAACCTCTGTCTGCGGTCAGATTTTCTCACATCATCTCTGTCCACAGAAACACAGAGGGGAACAATCCTGAGATTCCATTCGAGTTTAATAAGGAAAACTTAGCTAAGGCAGCTGAAATTTTAAAGAAATACCCTCCACAATATAAAAAGGCTGCTATTATGCCTTTATTGGACTTAGGCCAAAGACAATTGGGATTCACTTCAATATCTGTCATGAACTACGTTGCCAAATTTGTCGACGTTCCTCCAATGAGAGTCTATGAAGTTGCAACTTTCTATACTATGTACCAACGTCAACCTGTTGGTAAATATCATGTTCAAGTTTGTACCACTACCCCATGCCAATTATGTAACTCTGATTTAGTCATGACCTCTATAATGGACCATTTGGGAATACAACCTGGCGAGACAACTCCAGATGGTTTGTTCTCTTTAGAGGAAGTTGAATGTTTAGGTGCTTGTGTGAACGCTCCAATGATTCAAGTTAATGATGACTACTTCGAGGATTTGGACACCAAGGAAAAGGTTGTTGCCGTGTTGGATGGGTTGAAAAACGGTAAGGAAGTTGCAACTGGTACCACCAAGAGAGATAACTGTGAACCATTCTCTGGAATTAAGACCTTGTTAGGTGAATCCTTAGACGTTAAGACAGTCACTAGAGACGATTTATAGTTCATGATATATTCTTTATTTATTAGTTTTCGTATTTATTTATTTATTGTCTACCTTGTGTATTGCAATAACACTACTTTAGCACTTCACTGTTTATGGATCAGCCTCGAATCGAGCCAGCGTGATTTTGAGCGTGCGCCATGATTAGGACCACCATAAAAGCAACGACGTGTTTGTGCAGATTGTTTATTTTCTCAGTACTTATCTTTTACTTAGTATTAGGATTCACCATAGTCACTCATTTAAATAGCATATTTCCACCACGATGGACAAGCTCAGACCCTTGCTGAATTCCAGAAAACGGGTTTTTCGAACTTACAAGTTCAAAAACGCAACTATTCTGGTACTTCTTTTCATTTTGATTCTAAATGTGTGGGTTCGATTACCTTCAAAACCAGAAAGGAACAGAATAACCAAGTTAAACGTTCAAGCAACACCCAATATAGCCCCTGAACTAGCGTCTGCTTTACCCTTTGAAGTCGATGAAGTTAAAGCCATACCTTACGAAACAATAATCCAAAACTTCATTGCCATTAAGCCAAATCCAGCTCATGCTCATGGTCAAGGTATTGATTGGTCTAAGTTTGCTTATGTTCAATATGCAACTGATTTGAATTATCTTACTTCTGCTATTCTTAATTTCAACAGATTAATAAAAATGAATACCAAGTCGGATTTGGTTATTTTATACGCTTCCACCATAGACAGTAAAAATTCAAATGCTTCAACTCAAGAACAAACTTTATTGCAAAAAGCTGAAAGCTTAGGTATAAAAGTTCATAAAGTAGATTTGATCAAATACAAGTCAGATACAAAATCTTGGGATGCAAGCTTCACTAAATTTAATTTATTCAAATTAACCCAATATTCAAGAATAGTTTATTTTGATTCTGATTCATTAGTACTAAAGAAAATGGATGAACTCTTCTTCTTACCTGATTCAATGATCTATGCTCCCGCAAATTACATCAGCTTCCGGGGTTTTAATGAGTTTCCAATGGATTTAACAGGAATAGTACAAACTTGGCTTGAACGTGATGAAATGGTTCTGGATATTTTCGAAGATCATATTTGGAAAAAAGATCAGGTTAATTTGAAAAATTTATATAATGCATTACCATCAATGAAGTCTTCCATTGAATTATTGGATGAATATGGGTTCGATTTTCAACTAGGTAATTATATAATGGTTGTCGAGCCAAGTTTAGACATTTTCAATCAATTAATTAAATTATCCAACAATAAGAAAGAGAATCAATTTGATATGGACATCTTTAATGAATTGATTAATTTGAAACATACAGTCAATAACAACGTTTATAAAAGTTCTCAACAAGATAAATTCATCCCATTTGTTTCCATATTGCCCCATAAACCATACGCTTTGTTAACTGGTGAATTTAAAGAATTTGAAAGAGCACATGATTGCTATCTTACTGATCCTCAAGATTTACCATTCTTATCATATAAATACCCTAACCAGTTTTTGAATTATGAAGATCAGGATATCAATTTCAAATCAGATAAGAAAAAGTCGAAAGAAGATGTGAAGGTTGAAGATAACTTAAATGAGAATCCAAACTTACCTTATTGGTCATTCCAAAATAAAAAAATGAAGACGAATTACGGATGGCTCTCTAATGTTATTTTGGATGATACAAAATTAATTCATTTTTCAGATCACCCCGTTCCAAAACCTTGGTATGATGTTGATGGCTTGCTAACTTTGATTGCTGATGATTTGAAGAAAGTATGTCATAATTTGGCTGATCCGATCAATCATGAAGGTTGTGGTGGTGTTAAGACATGGCTAGGTGTTTATAAAGAGTATAAAACTGGATTGGAAGAACTTTTGGTTTCTTAAGAGGAATGCAGTACAGGACTACTGCTACTACTACTCCTGCCACCACCACTAATACTACCATTGGTAGACTACAAGTAGTTTTAATAAAAACTACTTAACGGACTTTTTTTTTCATGCTTTTACAGTGTACTGTGTATTTGTTTATTGCTTTTCGTTTATCATTTATCATTTATCATTTATCATTTATCATTTATTTATTATTCATTCATAATCTTAAAGAGAATATTAAAGTGTCTAATTTCTAATTTTGAACATTTTGAGCTTTTTTATTGAAAATCACTCTATCAATAATATTCTGTAAACAAAAGATAGCAGTATTATCATAGTTTTCAATAGTTGAAGAACCAATATGTGGAGTTAAGGTGGTATCTTCTCTGGTAATCAACTCAGGATTGACATGTGGCTCATCTGGATAAACATCGGTTCCAAAGTGTCTTAATTTACCTTCTTTTAGACCTCTTAATACTTCTTGTTCATCAATCAACATACCCCTACCCACATTAACTAAAACCGTTGAATCACATAAGTCGATGATTTCTTTGTTTATCATGCCTTTGGTGTCTGGTGTTCCAGGTAAACATAAAACAATAAGTTTAGAACCTTTGACTGCTTTTTGCAAGTCGTCATAAAATTCAGCTGGATAACCCAATTCTCTTGCCTCTCCATCTGACAGTTCCGTTCTTTTAACATATCTAATATCCATTCCTATTGCATCTAATCTTTTACCAACTAATTTACCAATTGTTCCAAACCCAACAATGACGGCTGTTTTACCTTGTGGTGTCAGTAAACTAAATCCTCCTAAATCATGGCCAAATGCGAAGTCTTCAGGTTGTGGATTAGTACTTTCCACAAATTTACCAAATTCTCCATCCCATTTCAACTTTTGCTCTAAGTTGGATCTAACCTTCAAAATATGTGGACCTGATCTTGTATGCTTATCGATAACTTTCAATTTTCTGAAACCATCCAGTGTCATAGCTAACGCCATATCGGCAACCTGAGCAGCCCCTAATGTTGGGGTATTGCAAAAATCAATGTTACGTGATCTTAATTGTTTGATATCCCAAGTTGGCGAAAACCCAGCTGAACACACAGTAATGATTTTCAATGATCCCGGTAGTTTTTCAATCAGCTCAGAATCAATATTCATTCCTGGTAACCCTAACCATCCTGCATAAATCGCTGATATTGAATTCAATTCTGGGGTCCGCAAGTCTTCTAAAAATTGTTGTTTCGTTGTGACTCTGTAATTGATTACATCAAAATACTTTAGGAAATCGGTTTGGTAAATTGGAAGTGTGGTGTCTAATGGACCTAAAATCAGCACTTTTGGTTTATAGTTGTTGACTGAGGTGGTATCATCTTGAGGGTATGTCATTTTGATATTTTTTTGCGTTGCTCTTCAATATTCTTTTGGTAGTCTTTGTTAAAGATCTGAATCTTTTGGTGTCCAACACTTTTCAACCAATTTGGCTCTCTGCCGAGATTGAAATAAGCCGTACAAACCCTGTATTCGGCTATTGTCGGGTGTGGCTGGGGAAACACATCTGGGTCACCCGCCCCACAGACTTGATAGATTTGTTAAGAAGAATTTCAAAGTTCAACCTAATTCCAATAATAGTACATAAATACAAACAATTGAAGATGAAAATTAAAAGAAACACAAATCACATATAGTAAAAATAGTGAATAATGAAAAGCAACTCCACACTACGCCTGATCTCAATTAAAAGTCATCAGAATTTGAAGAAAAGTTTAGTTAAGTTACAACTTATTAGTTCTCTACCCAATAATCAATTCTAATGATTGATTCTTGGATTAATTTTAATTCAATTAGAAGCAGTAAATTAATAAACTGTTATATAAGATGATTTTTAAATAGTAATGCGATAAATAAAAAAACAAAAGGGAAGGGAATATGAAATAGTAAGAAGACAGAGAAGTATAAGGATAAAGAAAATAGAACAAAAGTTATACAATAACAGTACATAAAATAAGGATAAATGACTTGTACTCGAAGTGTTTTTCTTTTTCGTTTCGTGTTAAAATAAGAATATATGACTGTAGTAGTATATTTATTATATAAATAAGATGAAGGATAAGAGGGAAGGAGTGATGTTAATTAATTGATTTAATGATGGTGTTCTTCACCAGTACCTAAGTAGTTTAATTTATAAACGGAACCACATTCCCAACATCTAGCAACTTTTTCTTCAGTTGGCTTTAACCACATAACTTGATGGGAACCAGCTGGGGAACCGCTACAACCAACGTATCTGTAATCATCATAAGAGTTAATGATAATTGGGTCGGCCATGGTACCTTTTCTTGAAGAATCTAATGGTTCAGTTTCGAAAGCTTCTAAACCTTCCAATTTAGCTAACAATTCAAATCTTTCTAAACCAGTAGATTGTTCTAAATCAGTTGGAACAGTACCTAATTCAGCACCAGGACCAACCAAATCGAATTTATCTTTAACTTCAGCAAGAGATTTAGCAGTCTTGTATGCTTTTGGTGTAGAGTTTCTGGCAATGATTGAAGTGGAAAATAATCTTGCTGGTCTAGCTAGTCTGAAGGTTTGTCTTAACATTTTTGTGTATCTATAATAGTAATAATGATAAATCTGTTAGTATTTATATATTATTCTTGGGTAATATACAATTGTGATCAATTTGATTGGCTGAAATTATACTCAAAGCTGAAATAAAAGGTCCGGGCTTTGAATATCGGGTGATAAATTCAGATCTATAACATTAGAAACCGTTAATACTTAATTTATTTCATTCAAATATCGTAATTATATATACTAATGTTTATTTTATTATGAATTTTGATGAGAGAATGGGATGCTTCATTTATAAATAAATTGAAATTCTTTATTTTGATAACAGCAATGTAAATAACGACTCAAATTTAAATAAATAAATCAATATCATCTAACAGTATGTATTTGATCAAAATTCTGGCGTTTCAACCATAAAATATAAACTTTTCACTATGATTTATTATGAGCAAATAATAAAAATGATTGATAAACTAGTAAGTCTTTCGGTTCAAATTGAATAGTCAAACTCCAGCCATAGAGATAAAAAGATGATCACAAATTGTGGTATTGATTCTGACTTACTATGTGTGTGGATGCTGTGTTGAGTGTATGAATCTGTGGAACTGAACGTTGCAAGCTCCAATCTGTTGTATTTATTTAACAAGTGGTAGCGTAAAACTAGTAAAACTATCACACCATATCGCGCTGGCCAATCACAGCGTGTGCTTTTCACTTAACTAGGTAAACCATCCGTGCACCATAATAAAATTATAAATGCTGATAGTCACGTGGTTTGCTAAAGGGTTATGTAGACCTGCACGCGGGCAAGATTCTCAAGTCCCAGGGCTGTGCAAAGAGAAACCTGGTCGAGCACCCAGACAGCTGAAAACTATTCCAATACGTTAATCAGTGTTCAGGTGCTAACAGGAAAACTCACAATAGAACAAACATATATCAATCGATATTATAATTATTCAGTATGTTATCATCATCGGCACAAACAAGCAAGACAAATCAGGTTTAGAGAGAATACTACAAAAATAAGTGATGGCATTAATATTTGGTTTGACTCAATGAATATTGAAATAAGATTTACATTAGTGTGATTACATAACCAACAGAGCAATATAAGTTGAATATATAAGATTTAAAAGGACTCAGTAATGATATTTTCTATTATTTATTCAGCTCCATTAAAGAATATTATTGAATTAAAATTTAGGTGAAAAATTCAGCAATCATGGATTTAGTATAATATAATACAACAATTGTTTCCTGTACTGTGGTATTATATGTGACAAGGCCATTAAGCTTAACTCTTCATGAATCAGATCTTTCAAATTTAAATTCAAAATGCAAGTATGTAATACTAACATTAAACTTACTTATTATAGATATGCCAAAGAAGAGAACTTCCAACGGTAGAAACAAGAAGGGTAGAGGTCACGTTAAGCCAGTTAGATGTATCAACTGTTCCAGATGTGTTCCAAAGGATAAGGCTATCAAGAGAGTCACCATCAGAAACATGGTTGAAGCTGCTGCCGTCAGAGATTTATCCGAAGCTTCTGTTTACGATGAATACCCATTGCCAAAATTATACAACAAATTACACTACTGTGTCTCTTGTGCTATCCATTCCAGAATTGTCAGAGTTAGATCCAGAGAAAACAGAAAGATCAGAGCTCCACCAGTTAGACAAAGATTCAACGCTGCTAGAAAGGTTTCACCAACTGATGCTGCTAAGAAAGTTTCTGCTTAAATAACTTTTTTCAGTTAAAATAAATATTTGTATATCTGATTTAATACTTTAATTAGTACTCTAATCGTATCCTAATACATAGATCATAATCTCTATCTAGCTTTCTAAAAGTAAAGTTAAGTGGCATAAACACACCCGTGCACCAGAAAAAACGACCCGAAATCGAATCGAAAGAGCCCTGTGTGAAGAACACGAGTAAGACAATTACAACGGCAACACCATTAGCTAGTGTTGCCAACAAGTCAATTTCCTTCTTAGACTTATCCCGCCCACAGAACTGCCAGCCAACTTCATTAACCCCCCTCAAAAAATCACTTTTCTACG
This sequence comes from Ambrosiozyma platypodis, assembly GCA_030557395.1. Taxonomy (NCBI): domain Eukaryota; kingdom Fungi; phylum Ascomycota; class Pichiomycetes; order Pichiales; family Pichiaceae; genus Ambrosiozyma; species Ambrosiozyma platypodis. The sequence continues at coordinate 19,947 of JAKTPC010000004.1, read as the reverse complement.
AACTGACTTTCTCTCTTTCTCTCTCTCTCTCTCTCTCCCACCGCTGCCTCCCTGTACTTACAAAAATCTCTTCGTCGACGGGCCAATCAAACTCTCTATTTGTTTCCTTTAAGTAACTATTTGCTCACTCTAGACCCTGTTAGACATCCTTAACCTTATTCAAATCTCTTAAAATATATTTTCCCCAACCCAAATCAAAATGAATGAACATACCTGGAAATTTAGTCAATGCTTTGGTGATAAAGGCGATATCGAAAATATAACAGAAGCTGATATTATATCCACTGTTGAATTCGACCATACTGGTGATTTCTTAGCCACTGGTGACAGAGGAGGTCGTGTTGTTCTATTTGAAAGAAATGAAAATAAGAAAAATTGTGAATACAAGTTCTATACTGAATTTCAATCTCATGATGCTGAATTTGATTACCTAAAATCTTTAGAAATTGAGGAAAAAATAAATAAAATTAAATGGCTAAAGAGATCAAATAAATCCAATTTTTTGCTATCTACTAATGATAAAACTGTTAAATTATGGAAAGTTTATGAAAAACAAATTAAATTAGTGTCTGAGAATAATTTATCAACTGATCAAACTCCACCTACCCCAACAAATTCAACCGCTTTTAGTAACTCTTCGCTTATAAACTCATTCAATTCAAATGCCAATTTAACTTCAATTAACAATTTGAAATTGCCAAGATTGACAATTCATGATACTATAACTGCTGCGCAGCCTAAAAAGATTTTTGCGAATGCTCATGCTTATCATATCAATTCAATAAGTGTTAACTCAGATCAAGAAACTTTCATTTCATCCGATGATTTGAGAATCAATTTATGGAATTTGGGAATAGCTGATCAAAGTTTTAATATAGTTGATATAAAGCCAGTTAATATGGAAGAATTAACTGAAGTTATCACATCTTCCGAATTCCATCCCTTGGATTGTAACCTGTTCATGTATTCGTCATCAAAGGGTACAATCAAATTAAATGATATGAGAGTCAATTCTCTTTGTGACAATCATTCAAAAATATTTGAAGAATATATGAATCCTTCAAATCATAATTTCTTTACTGAAATTACTTCATCAATTTCTGACGTTAAATTTTCAAATAACGGTAGATATATAGTTTCAAGAGATTATATGACTGTTAAGATTTGGGATATTGCAATGGAAACTGAACCAATCAAAACAATAAACGTCCATGAACAACTAAGAGATAGATTATGTGATACTTATGAAAATGATGCAATTTTTGATAAATTTGAAGTTGTATTTTCCGGTGATAATAAATCAATCGCAACTGGTTCATATAATAACAATTTTATGATTTATCAAAATGCTATAACAGACCCATCATCATCACCATCACCATCACCATCAAATGACGATAACGAAGAAAAAGTTGTTCTACAAGCTGATAAGTCGGTTTTCAAAGCTAAAAAACTGTCGTCTGGTTCTAGTGGTTCTTCAAGCAGTAAAAGAAAAAATCTAACAATGTTAAACAATGGTGGTGGTAATGGATTATCTAGTGGCAATAAAATGGATTTTGAAACAATTGATTTTAAGAAATCCATATTGCATTTAAGTTGGCATCCACAGGAAAATTCTGTGGCTATTGCTGCTACTAATAATTTATACATTTTCTCTCAGCATTAATACTAATTTCTTGTTTTAAGTTTTGTTTTGCTTTTTTATGCGTTTTTCATTCTTCATGTTTGTTTTATCTTTAAATTTTTTGTTTTGATTACTTTATTTTTTGTTTGTTAAATTATTTTTTTGTTTCTTTTTATTAATAATTTTTTGTTCCTTTGATTAATTATCTCCAGGAGTCAAATCAATTAGTTTCTTTCTGATTAATTAATTTCATTATTTTTGTTACTGTTAAATTATTCAGATTGAATGTCGATCTATTCTTTTATTGCCCACTGCTACTATTGCACTTCATTTTATGACCCAAATTTCCAATTCTAAATATAAACTTATGACAAGAATAATTTAAAGAAAATAAATAATTATTATTAATTAGTGCTTGCTTGATTGTTACTACTATTGCTGCTCTATCTTCCAAATTTTACCTTACTACCTACCTTATATTAGTGATACTTTTATTTAACGTTTTTTTGTTACTTCCTCATTGTGTTAATTGTTTTGTCTTTATTACTATAGTTGAGCTTTCTCTTTACCCTTTCAATATTGTTGAATTGTTTTGATTTTGATTTTGTTTCGTTTATTTTATTTTATTCAGTCTTATTAGCATTTTATTTTTATCCAGTCATTCATCAGTCTTTTTGTCTTATTCTTTTCATTGCTGTGGTCTATTATTACACCCTTCTTGAAATACAGATCTCCCTTATGCTTATTTGTTTGTTCTTTCTGTAATTATCCGTTGATTAACTTTTTGTTTTGTTGCGGTACATACAGAGTGATATCTGTTTCTGTTTTGTTGGAATGGATGCTCTTCCGTTTTTTTTTTCGTTACTATAGTGTTGTTTATTTATATTCTCTATTTTCCAAGTTATTACTAGTTAATCCGTAGTATCAATTTCTATTAAACAGGAGCCTAACGGGGTTTGAAGTAGCAAATATTATAATGATTTCTTTAAAAGAGAATAACTTGTCGTACTTTAATAAAATAGTTAATTAAAGTTGAAAATTATATATTAAGAAACAAACAGTAGGATGAAATAAAAAAAATAAAAAAAAGAGAATATTTAATCAATATACATAATTTCAACTTGAACAAAAGACAAAAAATGATTGAATTAATAAATAGATAGTTGTGAATTTAATTGTATAATAAGAGAGTAAGTGTATATGCGTCAAATGCGTCAAAACAATAATATGAGGTAGTTTAGATAGTGATATAAAATGGTGAGCAAATAAACAAACAAAAAAAACTAACATATGATAACGTAATTGCTAACTTATTCTGGCTTAACGTGTCTGTTAACATCTGGGTTCCAAAATAAAGTCTTGTCACCGTCACCCCAAAAGAAATCTTTCTTTCTGATGTTGTTATAAGGGTATGCAGTTGGCCATTCTTCGTCAGATAAATGTTTGTTGTGTTCTCTGTGTTCAGCATGTTCCTTCTCAACACCATAAGTGTTAATAGCAGCTAATAAAATGGCTGGGGCGGCAACGAATAATGAAATCTTTTTCCATAAAGCAGTGGTTGTGCCGGAATGGTGAATAACTGCTTCTTCATGTTCTTTGAAAGCTTTAGCTTTTTCAGCATTTGGTGCTGGGAAAGCTGGGCCTTCTAATTTAGCAGCATGAGTGGAATTGAATCTTCTGGCAACGATTTGTCTGGATTGTCTGGAAGCGAGTTGTCTAAACATCTTAGCGGTGAGTGTCGTTTTAATGTTAACTATGATACTTTCCGCTTTTACAGGTTGGTGTGTTACAATTTGTGTTAAAAGTCGTCAGATTCTTACTGAATTTTGAGGGTCGTGCGCGCTGACCAAAAACATCTGAGAGCGCGCTCATTGGCTGGCCTCTTAAGTATGAGTAAGAGCAAAAGGGATACCATTGAAAGAGGGATATACGTATATAAAGCAAAGACAAAGCGATTTGGCAACAATTAAAGTCAATTTGCTGCTGGAATAGTTTGCTCAGGTGGTAGCTTGGAGGCTATCTCTTTTTCAACCAAATATGTTTCTTTCAATTGATTACCTATAGTCACCCAACCAGGTCTTGTATTATGTTGTCTACCAAAAATTTCTAATTTACGTGCTCTTGGTCCAACTAATCGTTCAATCATTCCATATATTTCATCTGGCTTTCTACTTGTTTCCCTAGTTGATGAAATCAAGATTTGAGGATCCATCGAAGAGTTCAGCCATTTTGGATTACCTTTTAAGCCAACTAATAAATGTTCCTTTGAATGATTTAGCCAATGGCCTGTTCTACCTGTACTTATAGTTCTAATCAATTGATTAGACTTAACCCATGTTATTTGATTCTTAACTTCGTAACCCCACTTCTTCAAAAAAGACCTACCAGTTTCAATTGTTCTACCTGTAACCCATAAAAGAAACAATCCTTCTTTTTGTAATTTATCCATTCTTAATGATAATAAATCGTCATCATTTAAGCTTGAATAATTCAAATTCATATGGATTGTCCAACTTGGATCAGCAATAACAACGGCGAAATTATCACCTAATATCGAAAAATCTAATTTGGTAACGTCACAATTAATCCATTGAGATGGTTGTAATTCACGGGATTTCAATGACATTGGCTCACCTCTTGTAAAATCCCAAACTCTCAGTGATTCCTTGATTTCATTGTTATGCTCAATGTCTTCTTTGGACAGTGACTGCTCTTGTGGCATCAATTGGCCATAATGAACATAACGGCATGTGTTGATCTTATGACATGTATCTAAATATGAACAATCGCCTAGCTTTAAGTCTGTTTGCAGCTGAATAATTGGAATGAAATGCAATTTATTCTTAATACATTTGGATAACTCAACGTAAGTTAAGTTAGATTTATCCCTTTTATTTGATTGTCTAATTAATTCATTCAATTTCTTCTCGTTTAATTCACAGTAATTTGAACTTTTATCAAATGTTGTAATACCAATTAATAGCTGAGCATGTTGATAATCTTCACAGCAGTCATAAAATGGAACAATGACTGTTCTCCTTCTTGTTCTTTCTCTGATTAAAGCATGAGAGCTACAAGGGGTACGCAATAAATAGTCTAATTGCTCAGATCTTCTAGCTCTTGAAGTTGTTGTATAAATATCATTATTGGATTTAGGCATTAATCTTGGATTGGTAATTGTTTGAGAAGAATAAATGTCATTTGTGGGCTTACCAATATGGTTTGAAGGACCTTCAATCAAATTCATTAACATATCATATCTTTTGGCGCTATCCTCTGGAATGTTGTCGTAAGTTTTAGTTTCTTTAGAAGCGTCAATAGAATTGATATCAACGCTGATACTAGTGATACCATTGTTGTTGTTGTTGTTGTTGCTGTTGTTGATTTTATATGAGTTTGGTTTGATAGCTTTCATAATTAAGGTTAAAGCTAATCTATTGATTTCAGTGAACCTGTTAAAGCATTGGAATGGATCATTGTAAGTGAGTTGTAAAGCATTTGAAGGCTGACAAGACAAAGCATAACCATTGCAGATAGTATTGATAGTTCTCAAACCTTTAATGAACTGCAACCAGGAGACTTTATCCTTGCCTCTACTTTGGGACGTTGAGATGAAGTAGAAGTAAATTTCAGAGATGGCTCCAGCTATTGGAGGTTCTGTTAGGAGGTAGTTCCAGTCCAAGAGGAACTTGAGGATTTCCAGAGTCTTCTTGTCTAGCGTTAAGTGTGTCATGACCTTCTGACTTAATGCTAATCTCTTGACAAACTTAATAAACTATTGTCAAAACTACCAAATTTATGAAGAAGTAGTTCTCCCGAACACGTTAAATTCTCAGTTCCTATTTCAAATTTGAAAAAGGGCAACAACCAGTTGATGAGCATTTTAACATGGCGCGTGCGCCATTTCTTTGCTAATGCTGCGCCATACCTGACAGATCGCTTCTCTCAGTGGCGCACTAGTTAGACTAAAATTGTTTGTTTACTTTTAGAAAATTAAATTGTTGGAGACCTGTTTCAACTTTCAACTCGATGGCCAAATCCAAGACGTACAATCAACCACATCTCAATCTTTTTCTTCATAGAAACATATTTAATTATATACCTGCCACTCCAAGTTTTGCCCTGTTGTTTTGTTCGTTTTGGTTCAACCATTTTTGTCCACTCTTTGAGGCCCTTTCTCTTATTGTATTTTTTTTGCCTTTACAAATAAGCACTTTTTTACATTACAATTAGGCACTTTCAGCAATGTCTCAAGACACGTCGAACCCCATTAGGGCACCAAACCAAAATGATTTCGAATTGTGGATCCGTATGGCTACTGATAACGTATGCATATTATTGCTTCAACCGAATCGACTCAACTCAAATTTCATCCTGTTCACATACTAACTAACAACTGAATTTAATCATATAGAAAATCAATTCAACAAACAGTTGGAATTTTGCACTTATTGATTACTTCCATGATTTACGATTATTAAGGCAAGGAGATTCCATTAATTTCCAAAAAGCAACTTCTACTTTAGATGGTTGTGTTAAAATTTATGCTTCAAGAATTGATTCCGCTGCAACTGAAACTGGTAAATTGTTATCAGGTTTATCCTCAAAAAATTCTCAGGACTCTCGAAATGATAACTATTCTGAAGATGATGAAAGCGATGAAGAAGCCGAAGCCGATGATGATTCAAATAAAAAAAAGAAAACTCCTGCAAGACTACGGACAGTCAAAACTTTAGTTAAAAGATTCAATACCATCAAATTGAAACAGATGGAAAAGGAATTATATGTTGATCCTATATTTAAGAAAGCTTTATCTGACTTCGATGAAGGGGGCTCTAAATCTTTACTTTTGAATATGTTAAAAATGTCTCCTGATGGTAGGGTTGTTTTCAACGCTACAGAAAATTCAGGTGACGTTATAATTAAAAATGAATCCGAAGAAGAAGAATCACAAAGACAAGAAAAAGACGTAGATCAATTAATTAATACTGTTATGCATGATTTGGATGATGAACTTGATGAAAATGAAAGTTCCAAGCAACAAGAGGAACCAGTTGTTGGTAAATCTAAAATAAATATCAAAAAGTTATCATGCTTTGTTATGGATTCATTAACTGAAACAACTAAGGTCTGCCCCTCCATTAAACAACTGGAATTGATAGCTGAAGGTGAACAGGCCGCGGCTGATTTAATCGGAGAGATCGAACAAATTGATTATGACCAAATTCAACCACATTTCCATAACAATGATAACTTCGATCATCAAGGCTCGGCTAATGACTATGATGACTATGGTTATGATGGCCCTGAAGTGGATTATGATGCACCTGATGGTATGTCTCCGACTGGTCCTCCAAGTTCTCTTAATGATACCAGAAATCGTACTCAATATTCCTTGTTTCTTGATGGTGATGATAGTGGTCCAAATCTGACTATGGTTCGACTGTTTGACGAAAATTATCACAAGAATCTAGAAGCTGAAGCAGATGAAGAAGGTGGTATTCCAGTTGCTGATTTTCTTGATAAAATTTCTGCTAGAAATTGGAGAGGCCCTGAACACTGGAAAGTCGTTAAAATGAAGCAATTCTATAACTCAAATAAAACTGATGAAGATAACACAAAGACCGATCCCCCTGATGGAGAAAACTTTGATTCTAATAAGAGAAAATGTACGGACTCTAATGTTGATAACGTTGATGACGTTCTGTTTAAGAAAAGAAGAAAAAAAGAATTTAGAGTTGATTTTATGGATGATGAGGAGGATCCACTTGAAGATGAACTGTTTAATGCTCCAAAAAATGTATCCCGACTGTTGTTAGCAGAGAAGGATAGGGGGATAAGTGAAACTGCAAATTGTTTACCAGATGATTTAGAATTCACAGCTAAAAGATTCATATATTTAAATTTGAAACCAGACCAACGAATAAATACTGTTTTAGTTAAGAGAAAAAGGAAGCTGGGATATAGTGACTATCATGCTCCAACTGCAGACTCTAGACGCGAAGCTGATGTTGTTGCGGATGAACATTTCTTTGCAGAAAACTACAATAAAAATGGTCAGTTGGCAACAGGTCAAGAATACGACTTTGATCAACCTGATGGATTTGGTAATGATGAAGATGGAGCACAAGATGATAATTATGATGGACCAATATATGATGAAATGCCTGATATGCCTATAAATTCACAATTCACTCCTTCACAATTGGCTAGATCCAGTAATGGAATAAATTATGCTCGTACATCTAAAAAAGTTAATGTCAGACTGCTTAAGCAAAACTTATGGGAGTCATTAGAAGAAACAGTAGAACTTCATAAGAATAAGATTTCTGATTTACCCGAAGGAGATAAAGAAAATGACGATCCAATAAATGATGGTAAAACTTCAACACCTATACCTACCTCTATTTCATCAGAGAAAGAAAAACTGAAGTTCACCGAACTTGTTTCTAATTTAGCTCATAAATATTCTGGTTATGAAAAAGCTGAATTAAGTACTAGTTTCTGTTTTATTTGTTTGCTTCATTTAGCTAATGAAAATGGTTTCACTATTGATAGTAATACTGACAATTCCGACTTATTTATTAATAGAATGTGATTATGTACTTATGATTTTGTTTTTGTTCTTATTTGGGTCCTTTGACAAGTTTGATTTTGTTTTGTTTTATTACTTTTGAATTTATTGTTAGTACTTTGTTGGAATTTTACTATTTGTTCAGTTCGGTCGATAGTTATTTCAACTTGGATTTTTTAGTTGCCTTCACCTCCCCATTTTATTTTGATTTTTGATTTTATTTTTGTGTTCGGTTTGTTTTGTATATTATTATTCTGCTTTTTGTATTAAATTGGATATACCTCAAATATATATACCCTGTGTTTCTGTTACTTTTTTTTCAAAATTTTAAAAGGATTAAGAATATACTTTATTAGACAGTAAATGAACGAATTCTAGGAATATATACGAGGACAGATTATATATAAAAGAACAACCAAAAGAGTATGGTGAAATATACACATGCTCAGGTAATAGTAGTTGCAATTGTCATTGCACACAATTTGCAAGTTGAAACATATACAACGGTTATGATTAACAATATTGAAATCAAGAATTTTAAAAAGGTCATAGTGACAATATTATAATCTTTTATTTCACAACAATAAAGCGGCAACACCAAAAAATAAAGCAGCACTTTCAACAGGTCTGAGAAAATATCCTTCACCTTCATAAATGGAAACACTATTACTGGTACTAGTAGCAGAACCATTTTTAGTGCCATCTGTGCTAGAAATAACAGTTTTAGTACCAGCAATATCAGCAACAGAACTAGCCGAAGCAGCTGCAATACATTTTGAACAAGACTGAGTTATCATAACGGTTGTACCGTCGGTAACAGTTTCATAAGTGGTCATTGCTGTTGCATCTTTGCTTAATGAAGTGATAAGAGTGTCAGCCAATGTGCTGGGGACCATTAATGAGGAGATCATTAAAGTAGCCGATAATGTGAATTGCATCTTCTGGAGTATTCTGTGGTTGCTTTGTGTATGTGTGATGTAGGGTTGTAGTTGTGTTAGCTAATATGGATTGCTCAATAAATAAGGAATTATATTTTCTTTTATATCCTATATCCTTCTTTACGTATGTACATGCTAGATGGCTGGATTGGATCTGCATGAACCGTTCAACTGGAATGTGGGCGGAAATGCTTCCAAGCTGCTTCCTTCCATTATGTGCTTCGCCAATACGAAATGTGATTGGTTTCGTACTTTATGCAAAGTCTTCTACATAAGTATGGGGAGCAGCTTCGAGGGTCTCGGCTTCTACAACGATCGAGGCATATTCGAATATAAGCTGATCTTCGTTTGCTTGCAAAACGTTCACCTCATATGTGTCATCTTGCTATTTTACTTGACGGTCACTGTACACTGTATTCATAGATATGAATCTAATCAACCACTTTTGGTAAAGGCTTTTAGGTGAATGGAGGTAACTCCGAGTCTGGAAGGGTTTGCCTATCGAGGATTTCAGGAACTAAATGTCCTTTTAGTTTAAGACTCAGACTTAAGATCAAATCTCGATTTTGGTTCAACGTCCATCAAAATTAGGATTACATTACTAATGAATTCATAGATTAATCAATAGCTTAAAGCTTATTAAAAAAAGCACCCAAAGTAATAATATATAATAATAAATAAATAAGGAGAGAATGAATGTATACGTAGAAAGACAATTCAAAAAAAAAAAATCTAACTGGACTAAAAACGTGAAACAGTGGTGAAACAAAACAAATGCAGAAAATTGTTTATTTGTACAAATGAAAATACAATACCTATGCTATGTGTTGGTCATGATATCAAATAACACCCGAAGAATCGGAAACAAGTAAGATCTACCATTCTTGAGCTTTAACACCATAGACAGATTTCTTAGTACCCTTAACTGGAACAATTAATTTAGAGCCACCTTCTAAGAAAGAAAATTTAACTCTTCTAATATCTTCATATTTCTTGATGAAATCTTCTTTTTGTAAAGTGATTCCAATATCGTCCAAACCGTTAATTAAGCAATGCTTTCTGAAATCTTCAACGTCGAAATGCTCAACTAAAACTTCACCATTAGGACCTAAGATTTGTTGGTTTGGTAAATCAATAGTTACTTGCTTCTTAGCGAGGGCAAGTGGATATATTTTTTCTAAAATAACAGCTTGCGGTATTCTGATTGGTAATAAACCATTCTTGAAAGAGTTGTTATAGAAAATATCACCAAATGATGGAGCAATGATGGATCTGATACCGAAATCCTTTAAGGCCCATGGAGCGTGTTCTCTTGAAGAACCACAACCAAAGTTATCACCAGTAACACATAAGATTTCAGCATGAGTGTATGGATCAACATTTAAAACGAAATCAGTTAGAACATCCTTACCATCTTTATCTTGAACGAATCTTGATTCATAGAATAAACCAGCCTTTAAACCAGTTCTCTTGATTGTCTTTAAGAATTGTTTTGGAATAATAGCATCTGTATCAACGTTGGCTCTATCTAATGGAGCAGCAATGGAAGTGACTTCTAAGAATTTTTGCATACTTGGAGCAGCAATTTTAGATGTTTTAGCTGGAGCTTCTATAACTTTTTCCTCCACTGGGATATCATTGATTTCATCTTGAATTTGTTCTTCTGTTGGAGTTGAAATAGGTTGTTTTTCATGATCATAGACAGCATTTTGTAGAGCTTGTGATTGCTCAGTTGAATCTAATTCAATCTTTGGTTGAGAAACATCATCATTGTATTTGTAATCTCTTATATCAACAAAATGACCAACAATACCAGCGGCGGCGGCCATAGCTGGAGAACATAAATGAGTTCTAGATAAAGCACCTTGTCTACCAACGAAATTTCTGTTAGAAGTAGAAGCACATCTTTCATAAGGATCTAAGATATCTGGGTTCATTCCTAAACACATAGAACAACCAGCTTCCCTCCAAGTAAAACCGGCAGCTTCAAAGATTTTATCCAAACCTTCAGATTCAGCTTGTTTTTTAATTAAGCCAGAACCTGGAACAACTAAAGCTTCTTTAACATTATCTGCCTTCTTGTAACCTCTAACGACTCTAGCAGCAGCTCTTAAATCTTCAATACGAGAATTAGTACAAGAACCAATGAAAACCTTATCAACAGTTAAATCAACTAATGGGACCTTTGGGGTCAGACCCATATATTTCAAGGCAGCTTCACAACCTTTCTTAGCAATTGGATCTTGGAAATCTTCTGGAGATGGAACTTTACCAGTAATTGGTAGAGCATCTTGAGGAGAGTTACCCCAAGTGATAGTTGGAACAATATCAGAAGCTTTTATAGTGATGTCGTAATCGAATTTAGCACCCTCATCGGAGTATAAAGTTCTCCAATAAGCTAAAGCCTTTTCCCATTCGGCACCTTTTGGAGTTAATGGTCTACCCTTAATATAGTCGAAAGTGATGTCATCAGGCTGAATCATACCAGCTCTAGCACCAGCTTCAATAGCCATATTACAGATGGACATTCTTGCTTCCATTGATAAGTCTCTAATGGCCTCACCAGCAAATTCCATAACACAACCGGTACCACCAGCAGTACCGATAACACCAATGACATGCAAGACTAAATCTTTAGAAGTAACACCTGGTGATAATTTACCGTCGATTTTTATTCTCATGTTTTTGGATTTAGCTTGAATGATGGTTTGTGTGGCTAAAACATGTTCAACTTCGGAAGTACCAATACCAAAGGCTAAAGAACCAAAAGCACCGTGGGTGGAAGTATGGGAATCACCACACACAACTGTGGTACCTGGTAAAGTAAACCCTTGTTCAGGACCAACAACGTGGACAATACCTTGTCTTGAATCAGTCATACCGAAATAAGTTAAGCCAAAGGCCTTAACGTTATCTTCTAAAGTTTGAACTTGTAATCTTGAATCGTCTTGTTTAATAAAAGTAGCAATCGACTTGAAAGATTTTCTGGAGACAGTTGGAATATTGTGATCAACGGTAGCTAAAGTACAGTCAGGTCTTCTAACTTTTCTGCTAGCATTGGATAAACCTTCAAACGCTTGAGGAGAAGTCACTTCATGGACTAAATGTCTGTCAATATATAATAAATAGGAACCAGATTCGTCTTTGTGAACAACATGGTCAGCAAACACCTTGTCGTATAAAGTCTGTGGATTTGTGATAGTTTCAGAAGGCATATTCCTGTGTGAAATAGTGGATGAAAGCGGAGAATCAGAAGACAGAGTAGCAAGAAAAACGTAAAAAAGTGAAAAACCTGGAGATATAAAGGATGGAAAATGACCTACAAAACGTAAGATCAGCAGCTCATCGGTGAAAATTTGGCGCTCCGTGACCGCGGCCGGTAACCGGCCCGCTGCAGGAATTCTGCAATGCCGATTTTTTCAGCCAATCACAGGAGAGTAGAATCAAACCTTCGCTACTCGAGTTGTCAAGCTGTCGACATCCGACGGCAAAGTGCCGACTGTCGGCTATAATATCTCAGTTTTCGGGGTTTTGTTGACTGAGTCACACTGATCTGTAAAAATTGACAAATTGATAAATTGCCTAATTACAAGTTAAACGCAAATTTATGTATATATGTAAAAATGAATAGTGTAAATAACAAAACTACTTCAATCTTCTACTCAAGAAAGCACCTAATCCAATGGCCCCAGCAGTAATCAAACCGAATTCAACCCCAGACAAAATCTTCTTCTGTCTTTTTTCATTCTTGATACAATCGGCATAGTTAATATCAGCCCTAAATGAAACCATAGTATACAACGGAACCCAGTATTGCGGAAGTGTCTTCCCTAAAATCCCGTCCAATTTTTTTCTAAATAGATACTTCCATGAAATAACTTTACTCGACATTTCTTTGTAATTGTCTAATGCCAATTTCAAAATTGCTTTTAAATCGTCATGTCTAGTCTCCGTATACTCCTCAAATGTAGCCAATCTATCTCCTTTATGTTTATCTAATAATTGTAATAATATTCTAACGTCTTCAAACCCACAATTCATACCTTGTCCATAAAATGGAACCATGGAATGTGCTGCGTCTCCAATTATAACACATTTATCTTGATAATGATATTGATTACAATTCACTTGCATTAAAGAACCTTTAGGATAGGTCATGAAACATTCAACAACTTTGTCAACGCCAATTAATTCCACTGCATCTGGGAAATTCTTGCTGAAAAATTCGGTTATTATCTTAGGCGAATGTAATGATTCAGTTAACTTCCATGGCCCAAACCAGGTAGAGGTAAATGATCCATCTTGGTTAGCCAACGCAATCAACATGAAATCTTTTCTTGGCCAAATATGTAAATGATTCGGATCAATTGAAAAGGAATTGTTTGGTCCCGCTGGAATATATAATTCGAGATAACACATATCAATATACTCTTGACTGTAATTCATTCTAATGTATCTTTGCAAACTTGATCTGACTTGAGAAAATGCTCCATCTGCACCAACGATGAAATCAAACTCAAACTTCAAGTCACCTTCTTCATCAGTTGAACAAATAACAGTTGGGGTACTTCTTAATGAAACATTTTTAACTTTATGATGGAACTCCACCTTAATCTGATTTTCATTAATTTTATTAAATCTATCAATTTCATCATATAACGATTCATTCAACTTTGCTCTATCAATTGAATTAATCGATTCACCAAATAATCCATAAATTTGAGATTCTTGGTTGCCTTGTAAATCATGAATCATTCTACCATACATTGGAATTATCCCAGTCAATACATCACGAGCCATTTCAAGATCAACATATTTCAATGCTTCAATACCACGGGCTGACACTGCTAAGTTGATTGATCTTAGATTGGCTTGGTTTGCAAGTGTTCTTGAATCAGGTCTGTAATCGAATAATGTCACTTTATAACCTTTATGGGCCAGACCTAGAGCAATTAATGTACCAACTAGACCTGCACCAACTATCCCGACTGATTCTGGCATTGATATGGCTGTGTATTAGGTGTGTTCTGTTTAGTTTGTAGAACAGTAATTGCTGCGTGAAGTGGGGAGAATTTGATAAATTCGTAAAAATGATTGTACTATTAATATTCTCAAGAGAGCGAAAAGCGCGACGAGTATCATTTTATTCCCGAAGGTAAAGTTAAGTTTACTACGTCGAAAATGCAATTTATATACGAATGAGCAACCTAAAAGGAAGACTGGTCCAAAAACTGTATAAGATGAATGATAAAGTACGTAGGGAACAAAAAAGTTATATTGGAATAGAAAAAAACTAGCAGAAATAATAGCTTGATTTCGTCAAAAAACTAGAGACGAAATCCAATTAACAAATATAAGAAAAACAAAAGGACACAAAACAAACAAATGAAGGAAAAGAAAAATATGAGAGAATTAAAAGTACATTGATAATAGTAACAAGAATAGCAAGGTGTATATCTTTTTTTTTTCAAAACGTATATTCTGTGTTTCTTTCTAATTTCTTAAAACGTCTCTTAAATAACCACCCAATTTCTCAGCACCGTTTTCTAAAGCACCCTTTATAGCATTCATATCTTCACCCATATATTGTTCTGCGATTTGCATAATTCTTTGTTCGATATCATCACCACCCATAGAACCTTGTCTATTACCACCAGCATGTTGATCAGCATCTTGGTCATCGCCATAATATTGAGCTGATGAAATCGATTGAGCACCTGAGAAAGCTTGTAGTTTAGTCTTAGCTTCTTTAGATTTTTCTTCATCATATGAACCAGTACCATAGAATTGATCAGACGAAATACCCTTTTGACCACCAAATCTCGCAGCGACATCACCTTTATATTCAATATCTTTATATTTCTTTTGAGTACTAGCTTGCTGTGGAGCATTCGAAGCAGTCATACCAAAACCTAATCTACCGAATGATTGGGTAACTTGCTCAACTTTAACTGGAGTAGCTTCTTTCTTTTTGGAGTTTGATGATAGTGAAAGATTTGATTCTCGTCTTTTTGGTTGCAAGAAATCATCCAATGGTTGTAAATCATCTTTAGTATGTGTATCATCTTTTGGATCATAACCTAAAGTTTTAATTGTTTCTTGTTCCTTTTGTGCTTCTTTTTCGAATTCGTCGAAATCGACATCAGCAGCCACAACCTTCTTAGCACTTAATTTAGCCTTATTTCTGTTAACAGAAGAGCCACCTAAGATACTTCTCTTAC
This sequence comes from Ambrosiozyma platypodis, assembly GCA_030557395.1. Taxonomy (NCBI): domain Eukaryota; kingdom Fungi; phylum Ascomycota; class Pichiomycetes; order Pichiales; family Pichiaceae; genus Ambrosiozyma; species Ambrosiozyma platypodis. The sequence goes on along the minus strand of JAKTPC010000004.1, from coordinate 4,590 downwards.
CACCAATTGAAGTTTTCTTTAACCCTGATGATTTGGTGACGACTCTTGATTTTGGAGTTGTTGTCACTGGGGTTGGTTTTGGAGCCGATGCAATTTCAGGAGTGGAAGATCTTGGTGTGGCAGATTTTGATTTAGAACCTAATGAAGTTCTTGAAGGATTATCCCATCTACTAAAAAAATTATCTTCACTTGATTCATCTTGCTCAGAGTCAGTTGCAGTGGAACCATCATCCCATTCCAAAATGTTTGGATGATTCTTAGTATCCAGTTCAACTTTCTTAGCTAATTTTTCTTTGTAATTAGCAATAATTATTGTATCGTACTTTTCCTTATGACTTTTAGTCAAATAAGCAGAACCACCATTTTTTATCAAGAAATCTTTCAAAGAATTATTACCACCACATTTCATTGATCTTAATTGCTTGTAAGTCCATTTCTGATCCAGGACAGATGATTTGACAAAGGAGATATGCACACCCAAGTTTCTATGTTCAGCTGAACATTGCAGACACACAAATATACCTAATGGGATTGAAGTCCAAGTTGGATTCTTAGTACCACAGTCGAAACATTGTTTGTTAGATGGATGTTTTTGGAGTTTCGCAAATATAGCCTTGATCTCTTCTCTAGTTGCAAATTCGTCTTCAGCCATTGTACTTATGGGTATGTGGAGTTGGTTGGGTTGTAATCACTAAAACAGTTGATGTGTGTCTCAAACACACGTTGTGCTGTCTGTTCTCTGTTCTTTTGCAGAATGCCCAAATCAGATCAGCGGTTGCGAGCCCTGCCCGTTCCTGTTTTTTTATGTTTTTGTGCACCCAATTAATTCATCATCTATCTGCCCTTAATTCAAGTACTTTCTTGTGGATTTATTGATTTTCACTTCTCCCACTGATCCTAACCTGACTCCAGCTAAATTCATCAACACTTGGCGGAGCAATGATATAAACTTCAGTATAAGCATTACTACTAAGATATGCGGTTATAACCTCAAATTGTTCCAGATGCCAGTTATTAACAGCATAATGCAGTAGAACAGAACGGGTTGTTTTAGCTTTTAAGATTGGTGAAAATTTTCCATTATATGTATTCTCAGATTTATGATCATCACGACCAACTAACTGTGCCCTGTGTTTGACATCATTTTTGATATTGAATACCCACTTGGTGCCAACAATAATTGTTCGATGGAACCCGTGTCTTTGCTTGTTTGTGTGAAAAAGGCTCTGAATTGATATCTTTTGATCAGCAATTGGAATCAGCACAACTAATTCCACTTTTCTGGGATTTTGGTAAAAGACTTTTAACATGAATCGTTCCTTTCAATTGAATCTTGGTAAAAGACTTGCAACATTAATCGTCCCTTTCAATTGAATCTTGCATATGTGAAAGACTATTCTGTTCACACACTTAAACATAGATTTATATCTTTCAACTTCAAGTTATGCTTTCAATAATACTCTTAACTAACTATCTTGAAAGCTCCCCAACAGGACTTTTTGTATTTCTCAGAACCCTGTGTAAGGATATTTAGAAAGCAATCACATATGGGCAACTTAAAACCTCTTTAAAAACTTTCCCCCAATATCTAGCTGAAAAATAATTAAACTTAAAGTTTCACTGGTCGATATATTTCCATAATTCTGCAACAGGAATTTGTTATTAAGGGTAGATCTCTCACTTTCAGTATACCCATAATCTGAGTATAGGTTGAATTTTTAATTTATAACTGATGCTTTAATATATTTTCTAACTGATACCGATTAAATTATTAATTTGTAGAAGTACAAGTATTCAAGGATCGGGGGTCAGTTAGGTTGCGCAGCACTGGCTCTAAACAAACGCGCTTAATAGGAGTGAGTATAAGGCAGAACGGTTAATAGAAAGTTAATAGAAAGTGGTTACTGATTTCTGTTGGAGAAACACCAAAGCCAACTACAGTTACCCACAGAATGAGCTTATTGCCAGCGACACCGCTTGGAAGTCCTCGAAAAAGAGGAGCTTATAACTCGATATTCTCTCCAGAGAAACGAAGAAGAGTCGGCACAGGTACAGAAAGAGGTACTGCAAATCAAACATCTTTTATAGATGAAGTTGAGGAAGAATTAGAAGTGAATGATCAAAATATTGAAAAACATAGACACATTTATGAGCATGATTTAAGAATGATCACGGAAAATAAAGTTAACGCTGCTAATTCTTGGAGAAATAATTTGATCGGTTATTTTAGTAATTTAAATGTTCTGAGAACAAACGCAAATGATGATGATTCTTCCATAAATTTCCAAAAAGCTGGTGCTACTTTAGAAGGTTGTATGAAAGTGCTAGCCCATAGAATCGATTCGGTTGCTAACGATACTGGTAAATTACTATCTGGCTTAGGTAGAGGTAAAAATAAAAGTATACTCTCTGTTGGTGATGAGGATGACGAGGAAGACGATGATGAAGAATACCTCGATGAGAAAGCCTTAAGAAAGAAGAAAGCTGCTACTGAAAGAAAACCTAAACAAACTTTAGTTTCTTCATTTGATAGGGTCAAATGGAAACAGTTGGATAAAGAGTTGAATATTGACCCTTTGTTTAAAAAAATGCTTTCTGATTTCGATGAAGGTGGTACAAAGTCATTATTAACCAACTCTTTGAAAGTTGACAGCGAAGGTAGAATTGCATTTGTTGATTCTGCTACTACAGAATCTAAAGACCCGACTTTTGTTAATCCAGATAAGGATGATTCAGAACTACAGCCGAGAGGTGATACCACTGTGAATATTAACAAAGATAAAAATCATTTAATTTCATCATTACTTCCCAAAACACTTTTTACTGATTTTGGAATAGTTATTAGTGAAGAAATTCCAAAATTATTGGAGGCATTAGAGGAGGATGATGCTGAAAAAGCTGATCGAAATTTAAGAGAAATGAATGAACGTAACGAAGAGCAAGAAGAAATCGATCATGAGGATGTTCCACTAGACACGTATGACTATGCTGCAAGTGGTGATTATGAAGCCCCACCTGATTATGATAGTGTTGGTAATAATAGTTTCAACCCTGGTGAAGAAGTTGGCTTTGAAAATGGTGAAGTTGAAGAATTGGCTGAGAATGAAGTTAATGTTGCTTTAAAGGCACTAGATAATCAATTATCTAAATCATGGAATGCTAGAACTACACATTGGAGAATTAATAGAATGAAAAAATCCAGAGCTGGGAATTATGCAAAAGAAGATAATAACGGCAACAACAGCAGTAACAATATTCCTAAAACAGGAAGGCCACGTAAAGGAAAGAAAACTAAAGAAGAATTTAAAGTGAATTTCGAAGATGTATCAACTGATGAAGCAGATAAAATAATTTTCAAAAAAGGTGATCCTAAAAAAATGGTTTTCCCAGAATCCTCTAGAGGTTCTTCAAATTCAGAAATAACTACGTTACCTCATGATTTACATTGGACTTCATCAAAATTAGTGAGTATGTTTCTTAAGCCTGAGGCCACAGTTATAAAACAACGTAAAATTAAGAAAAGAAAACAGGCTGGTGAAGACCTTCGTCCCGATGAAGAGTTCTGGGCTAATAGAAACGAAGCAGTTGCTCATGACAATGAACATTTCGAAGATAGGCCAGAAGGGTTCCATCCTGAATCTGACGATCCAATAGGATCAGGTACGCCTGCTGAGACTCAAGATGATGATGATGATTATGGATATGATTATGATTTCGAAACACCAACAATGGATCCAGCACCATTATCACCAACACCTCAATCATCATCTTCTCAACCCGAATCAATTTTAAGAGGTAAGAGAGAATTTCATATTAAATATGCAAAAGTTGCTAAAAGAGTTAATGTGAGACAATTGAAACAGAATTTATGGGAATCAGTTACTAATTTTGAAGATCATTCAAATCAACACATAATTAAAACTACACTGAGTGATGTGGTTGAAGAAACAAAGACTAAGTACGAAGGTAGAACACGTAGGGAAATCACAACTAGTTTTTACTTCATTTGTATGTTGCATTTGGCTAATGAGCACGGATTAACTATTTCTAATCTTGATGAAGGAGATGATTTACAGATTACTGGTCAAGTTCTCGATTTGGATGCTATGGAGATCGAAGATGAAGACGAATATAGGAGGGCTGTTAGATTTCAAAAGAATGCTTAGGAAAGTCAGCTGGGATTGTTAATTTTGTGGTGTAGTTTTCGTACTTCATCTGTTTAATTTATATATTTTCATTAGATTCCTTTCTTTCTTTTTTTGTTGATGTACTGGTTACATCTTATTATTTCTGCATATTTATCTTTTTGCTCTTTACTTAGTTGTGTTTACAGACCTTATCAATTTTTCGTTTTCTAAACTTATAATATCAAACCTATTTAATTCTTTATAGTTATAATGTGCCCTTTTTAGTTTGTTCAAATTAAATTAGTCATAGAGTGGTGTATTAGGTATTTTCTTAAAACAAAAGAGAAACTTTACAATTCTTTGCTGATGGTAAGGTTAAGTCTCCAATCAAGATTGTTGGTTTATCTGAATTACCAATGGTTTACAGTGAGATGGAAAAGGGTGCTATCTTAGGTAGATACGT
>JAKTPC010000049.1:0-124750 GCA_030557395.1 Ambrosiozyma platypodis | reverse complement strand
TTTTTTTTTTCCCCCCCCCCCCCCCCTTCATCTTAATCTCGGTGCTGCGACTGAAACATTGCTTTATTTCGCTCCATTTATTATCTTCGATGGAATTTGCAGTAAAGCTGTACTTAATGCTCTTATGAAACTTTGGCCATGCCCATTACATATAACAGATATATATCTCTCCGACATAGATGGTGGTGTCACAATGCATACGTACGCGTGACCAACCAGGTATTGGTAGGTAATATGTACCTGGTCACATTCTGGATTCTCGAAAATTCTAGAATAATGTCAATAATTGATCGATATATATTAAAATCCTTCTATATTAAGAGATGATCTAGTTACGATTCTATTAAATGATTTTTTAAACTAACTGTTTATTATCTAAACCTCCTATTTATTACCTTCGGTCAATATATCTACCGGACGGATCAAATTAATTACAGAAATTAATTATTAAATCGGCATGTTGTATTGTATATATAACAGTTCAGGTCAGGTATTAAACAACATGTCTGTTTTTTTTTTCGAACCAATAAACACAGGTATGAAGAGCCCTGGTACTATATAAATTGTCAAATGCTATTATTCAGGTACTATATCGATCTCTTGAGTGTGCAAGCTATACCTAGTTTTTAAACGTTTGTAAACTTTATTTTACTTCAACTGTTAATTTTAAACCTACTGCTGCTAATAAATTAAGGACACATTTCATAAAATAGAAATGAGTAACACTTTGACATGACATACATGTATTTTTATAAATCCACCTTACTAAAAGCACAACAAAAATAATAGATTCTGCAATTGCAATTGGTTCGGCCTCTTTTCTATTTATATAGTAAGTGGATCTTTATAATTAATATAATTCGAAGCGAAGCACCGGCATGACCTTGCATTACAGCACGGACTTGGTACATGTACCGTGCCTGAATCTTCAAATTATCTATTCCAGTACCAGTTGGTGGTAGTACATGCTTGGTACGTGCCTAGTTAAGAGAGAATCTCAATTTCAAGGGCACCACTATGTTACCTCATATAGACTTATCATAAGGGGCCACAATGATACCATATACAGTTATAATTAATCACGAACTAAAACTGATACAGAATAACCGCTTTAATTATTACAAATAGTCTAATTAAATTAACAAAACATAAATAAAAAACAAACTCTAGATAGAACAGAGAAAAATGCATATAAATGATAAGAACAGGTATAACATGGACAAAATAATAGGTATAACATAATTATAGCAATCACAAGTAGGAAAAAAAAGCAAAAGATGCAATTAATTTCAAAAAATACAAATTAACGATAAAACAAAATAGGGATATGCATGCACAGGAATAGTAAGTTTCCTGTACCGGAACCAGCCTAATAGAAGAATCCATTTAACTTAAAAGAGAGTGTACTGAAAAATAGACTTATTTGAGATTTGATAATAAAAACAAAAAGGTAATCTACCAAGATTGGGCAAGATTAATTTACGGTATCACATAAATTGGTAGACTCAGAAGTTAGCTTATTCTGAATAGTTCTCCATTTTTCTCGGTCGTATTCGCCGATCACAACGGAGGGAACTGAGTTTTTACTTTTATTTGATTCCGGGGTATTAGTATGATTGAATTCATGATCACTGTTTTCGTCGTCGTCGCTTGAAAAAACCGTTCCTCGGTGTGTACGTTCTCCAGAAGCTTTCAAAATTTCATCAAAATTACTCATTGAAAACGCATTCACATTATTTGTAGAATTAGGATATAATGCTTGAGAAGATTTGGTGTTTGAAGTTCGTAGACTTATCGTAGATGCTGTTTTCCTGTGTCTGTGCCTTCTTGGAGAATTTTGTAATTGTTGTTGTTGTTGAACACTCTTCAATAACTCGAAATTGAATTCAGAGTCTTCTGAACTTGGACGTGATGATGATGGTACACTAATGCTTAATTTTTTTAAACTTTTAAGTCTTTTCAGAGGACTGTTTGATCTTGATTTTCTTAATGTGGCAGTTGGTGATGGTAATGTTTTGCTCATTGTAGGTGAATTTTTGATCGAACTTGATCTTGAATGAAGTGATTCTTGAGGAAATCCTAAATTGATTGGTGATAATTGAACTGATGCTCTATTGCTATGAGAAGTGCCCGAACCACTATTCTTAACTTCTGCTAAACTTGACATACTTAATTTAGCTATGTGTTCATAGGAAGATGCAAAGGATTCGTTCATGATTGCTTTATATTCATTTTCATTTTCATCGGAGTCTGAAACTAAACTTCCAGATGGCGTTATTGGTCTAGGCGGGACATATAATTGATTCAACACTAGATTTTCTTTCTGTTCGTTAGGATAATAGATCTGTAACTGCTGGTGGTGCTGGTATTGTAGTTTATCAGAGCTAGAATTGATAGATAATGGTTCACTCATTGATCTTTTAAAAGCAGGTTTACCAAGCGGCTTATCATCATTAAAAAATATAGATTTTGAACCTCCCATTCTTTCCTTATGAAATAGCCACTTATCTGCATTTTTTTCCCATGAATCCAGAGATATATGATTCAATCCATTAGGCTCCGATTTATTTGTATTTTGTAATGGCCATTGGGGTGGACTAACAATAGGAATAGCACCTAAATTATTAGTTTCTATCACATCATCTAAGTCATCGTATTCTTTATTGTTGTTTGAATTTCGTTTACTTGAAACATAACTGCTATGCTCTTCAGTAATGGTTTCTGGGAAGTTGAAAGAGGATGGAGTTATGGCAACAGGGGTGCTTTTAACAGGTGTTGGAGATTGGAAATCCGGTAGAATGAAAGCACCATCATTTTGAATTTGATCAGGCTCGTTGATTTCGAAATCATCATCTTCATTACCATCATCAAATTCATCAGCCTTATTATTGCTACCTGTTAGATTAACCCTCTGGCTTTTAGCTTCACTGAATTGCAACAAACTTGGCCTACTTTTCAATCTGTTGAAAGTCTGCTCCTGATCATTTTCGGCAATATCATAATCAACAAATGACGGAACAAGCGTTTGAGCAGATATCTTTTCTTTAACTGTGTTTGTAGTACTAACACCAATACTTGATTTTTCGAAATGTGACAAATTGAAAGACTTATAAGATGGAATTCTAGTTTGATTGTCATCATCAATCATTCTATTCTCAAGATCTGATGTGAGACGTCTCGCAACACTTTCTGTCTTTAAATATGTAAATGGATCAAAGAAAATTGAAGGGATCAAAGTACAGACAAATGAAACTAACAATTGTCTAGATTGAAAATTTGACTCAGACACATTTTTGAAAACAATGTTGCAAATCCAGTAAATACCACACGTTATTGTAATGAATGTTGTTGTTAAGAAAATTAAATTGATTATGTTCAATTGCGTCTTGGTTCGAAGTGGCCATTTCAAAGTATGATTGATTACTGTTATTAGAATAAATATCGAACCAATTGTTTGACTTGGAGCAATGATCACTAATGGAATGCTGAAATGTTGTTGATTTATGAGTAGAGCTATGGCTAGACCAGCATTGGCCAATTTAATAAAAGAAACCGCTAGTTTTGCTGCCAACGAAACTATCTGATACATAGAGTTGTTGGTTGTGTTAATTCCGGCTTGAATGAGTATGGGTAATTAAAAATATTAATGGAAGACGTGTAAGATAAATGAAGGTGTCAGTAACAGGAAATGGAAAATGTGATGTGTTCAGATTTTAGTGCAGTTTAACGTTGGAGGTGGTGAAAATCCAGTGTAAATAGTTCTTCGATGGGGCAGAGATAAAGGATCACAATAAACTAGTCTTATCCGAGAAGAAGAAGTTGTTTTGAGTTATTTAAAATGTTGTGTTGTTTTTGCAGTCGAATCTTGTTAATTTTTAGCTCTATGTATAACAGCAACCACCGATATTGATCAGAGGCCGTTTGCAATTGTTTGTGCTAATTTCTAGGTTTCAGTTGATATTTCAATTTCAGGGGAAGTTGTTTACTTTAGACCACAAACTAATTTCCTAATCGGGCCACAGCCTGCACATCGGCAACAAACGCGAACAATAACAGAACAATTGCCCCATGAGCCTCCCGCCGGAGGCAATCCGCGTCGATTGGTTGGCCAAATGTGGTCGATCGACTCATAAGGTGAGAAAAGCCGCTCTGTGAGTATCTGGGATTTTAATTGATTTTACTCTTTATTCAATGCTGATATTGCTTCTTAAAGCTGATCTATTTGGCGAAACAAGTTATCCATCTTGGTTCATTACACATTAACAAATGTCTTCTTAAATCAAACAAGAAGTCACCAGCATAATGAACAAATTGCGTCACTTCTTGAATTTCATCTCAATAACAAGATTATCATATCCAACAATAATACCACCTATCAGATGCTTTTCAACTGCAACAAATTTATTTGCCAGATCAGATGGGAATAGCAAGATTAGTTTTGAGGATACAAATTCTGTAGACGATATCCCTGACCCCTCCTTGGATTTCCCAGAACTTATACTTCCAGGACTTTACTCACCTCCTACACCACAAGATCCACGTTTCGGAACTTCATTGAGACGAGATAGTTTGGGATCATTTCTCAATTACTGTACTCGATTTTCTGGGCTTCCCTTTAGAAATGATATGACTACGATTGAGAATTTACTACAATTATCACATGACAAGAAAATGCATTCATTTACTTATCCACCTTCTCATTTCACAAGTACTAGAATGTTTAACAATTATTTAGAATTTGTCATGGGTAGTCATTATAATAGAGAAACTGCATTGGGGTTTCTAAAAATGATTAGAATACAAGTTTTGACTGTGCAGAACATCCAATTTCTTGATTTAAGATCATTTCACCAAATTCTTACTTTTTATGCAAGATACTCACTTTTAGATTCAATTAAAGATATTTTCCGGCTACAGGCAGTCTTCACAAAGGTTAAACCTGATATCCTTTGTATTAATTTATATCTACATACTTTGGCTTTACAGAAATTGAAGAAAAAACAACGAAAAGGGCATTATGCAGATATGGAGGTATGCTTTAATCTAATAAAATCAAACAATTTGAAGCCTACAATGACTACATGGAGATCAATTCATACGATTCTAAAATCAGGTGATTCAAGGTTCCTGTTGCTGGAAATGGATAGGTTAAATCTATATGGCACACACATAATTCAATCTGATAAGAGATAAAACAATTTTCTTAATTCTGTATATAAATCATTTCTTCAGTCATCTTTGCAATCGTATCACACTACGTTTATATCTGTGAAAACTGTAAGTGCCTAGGAAACAGAGCGCTTTTGACGCTCCAGCTCCAAGCCGCACGTCTTTCTGTAAACGCGGCGCCGGTATCAGGACCCAACAATTTGTAAAATCATCCAACTGAGTAGGATATTCTCAGAATGTATGTCTATTACAGGAAACCACTTCCTTGAGAGACAATCAGAGCTAGTTCAAATAAGTGCTAACCTATACCATGTCTTTTGGAGATTTGGAAAAGGTTTCAAAACCAACGGAATCGTTGTCTGCTCTTTCTACTGAAGTTTCTCCAGAAGTTCCCGAATTGCAGAAGCAACAGGAACAGGAACAGGAACAGGAGCAGGAACAGAAACAGAAACATACAGCTAAACAAGAGGCTAAATTGAAATATGAAGAATTAAAAAAGCATTACCATGAACCAACGAAGTTGAGAAAATTCATTTATGATTCAGTATTATGGACGTTTTCAGTTATTTTTGATTGTTTCTTTAGGGAAATTAGGCCAAGAGGAGCATATAAAATGCCAAAGTCAGGTCCTATTATCTTTGTCGCAGCTCCACATGCAAATCAGTTTATTGACCCAATTGTTTTAATGGGCCAAGTTAAGAAAGAAACAGGTAGAAGAATATCATTCCTTATTGCGGAAAAATCACATAATCGTAAATTTATTGGCTTGGTTTCAAGGGCTGAAATGGCAGTTCCCGTTAAAAGAGCTCAAGATAATTTGAAAACTAAAAAAGGAACTATTAGAATAGATCCTGAAAATGAGTTACACATCATTGGTGAAGGTACCACATTTACAAAAGATTGCGAAGCTAGAGGTTTGTTAGCATTACCTAAATCATTAGGTACAGGTGAAATTGGCGATATTTTTTCAGACACTGAGTTATATTTGAAAAAACCTTTTAGATTTGCATCTCCTTCAACTTCAGAAAAGGCCAAACAACTTCTTAGAGAAGGTTCTGTTTACAAAACTGCTCCAAAAATCGATCAAAGTGAAGTTTATTGCCAAGTGTTTGAACATTTAGCTCATGGCCATTGTATTGGCTTATTTTCGGAAGGTGGTTCTCATGACAGACCTGATTTATTACCTTTAAAAGCGGGTGTTGCAATTATGGCGTTAGGTGCCATGGATGCCAATCCAAATTGTAATGTTAAAATCGTTCCATGTGGTATGAACTATTTCCATCCTCATAAATTTAGATCAAGAGCAGTTGTTGAATTTGGTACCCCAATTGAAATTGATGATGATTTAATTAAGAAATATGCAGATCCGAAGTCTTCAAAAGATGCAATTAGAGAATTATTAGATACCATCACAAAGGGTTTGAAATCTGTTACTGTTACTTGTCCAGATTATGAAAGTTTAGCTTGTGTCCAAGCTGCTACTAGACTGTATTCTAATAATCTATCATCGAAGTTATCAATTGGCACAGTTGTCGAAATGAATAGAAGACTATTACAAGGTTACTTGTATTATAAGGATGACCCAGAAATTCAAGGCTTGAAGAAAGATATTTTAGAATATAATGATATTTTAAAATCGTTGAAAATTCCAGACCATCTTGTTGAGTCAACAAAGACAAGAAGTAGATTAATTGTTTTAGTTTCTTTTCTCTCAGCCGCCTTCAAATTGGTTATCCTATGTACACTAGCATTACCTGGGGCAGTTCTATTCTCTCCTGTTTTCTTCGCAACTAAACAAATCTCTGAGAGAAAAAGAAAAGAAGCATTGGCTGGTTCAACTGTTAAAATTCAGGCAAGAGATGTTATTGCAACTTGGAAAATATTGGTTAGCATGGGTTTAGCACCATTACTTTATATTTTTTATTCAGTTATGGGTATCTTGGTTTTACAAAATTATTATCCTGGAATTGGTGAGATGTCTAAAATTAAAGCATTTTTGACATTTTATTTGTTCTCAGTTATGATCACCTACTCTGCACTAATTTTTGGTGATAGAGGTATGGATTTATTCAAATCAATTAGACCGCTTTGGTTGTTATTAGCTAATAAAGGAGGCTTCACTATATTAAAACAAAAGAGAGAAAAGTTATCGATGGAAATCACTGAAGTAGTTAACAAACTTGGACCACAATTATTCCCTGATTTTAATTTAATCGAATATGACAAGAAGCAAGAGTTAAAGAAATTAAGAAGGCAAGAAAGACAAAAGAGACATGCTGAAAAATTAGAACAAGGATTAGATTCTGAAGATGAGTTTGAAGAAATGAAAACACAACAATTAAGACAAAGAAGAGCGGCTAGGAAACAATTAGATACTGCTGAAATACCTGAAGGTGGTGTGACATTGAAACTCACGTCCAGCGTTCCAATTATGCAAAATGATAATGAGTATACTTCAAGTGCAGGCTTATCATCTACTAGTGATAATGAGGTTTTGTCAACTTCATCAGAATCAGAATTCGAGAATGACGAAACTATCAAGATCAAGGATAAAAAATTAAATTTGATTAAAGACCAAATTATTAAAGACAATAGAGAGAAACAATTATGAGCTTTTTCTTTTCTTCCTCTGTATTTCTTTTTTTTTTGTAGTTTATACTTTAATTATTTTTTTTTTTGCATCATTTCATCAACTCGTTTTCACTGAGTTTGTTTCATACCACATTGCATCGCATGCATTTGTTGCTTACATTGCTATTTTCCATCATATTATTACTTCATTTTGTTCAATTCTTGATATATATATACTTTGTCTATTTTTTCAATTGTCTATAATTACTTGCCTTATTATGACTTTCTTTCAGTTCTTTCTCATAATATGTTATGAATAATTATTTTATGTATTGTTATCTTAGAGCATAAATAAACCTATCGAGCTGTATATGCTCACATAGTATTATCCATTCAAAGAAAATTTGATCTACAAAGGTAATAGAAGAAAATTGAATATTGCAATTACACTTAATGATAAGCAGGTATTGAGAGAATATAAATAAAAAATATTTGTACCTATGAAAACCTCTATAGATAAATCATAGAAAAAAATATTCAAATAAGTATAAAATAGAACGAGAACATTAATTTGAAACAAAAGGCTAAAAAGCAAAAAGAAATAAACCCAAATTTAACGCCAACTAAATTTACTGTAACATACTAATTAATATAAAGCTAAAGCAGGATAATAATAATACAACTAACATACTAACGTACTTTAAACAAAAATACATCAATAAATCATTCAAAACGTACTCCAGTCCCAATCTGTAGCATTGTCGATTGCAATATCAGAACCAAACACAGAATTGTATCTACCACGGCCATTTTGAGGAGCAGACTTATCAGCATTATTACTAAGTTCTAGTTCAATTTGTTCATTCTTAAGTCTCTCACGTTCATTTATCATTGCATTATGTTTTTCAACAAACTTCTCATACTTCAATGCACACACTTGACAAACTTTACATAAATATTTCTTATCTTGAGGAATAGGAGGAGAAGGGATATCACCTGGATTTGAAGGAGATTTGGAAAACGAACTAGTATTTCCACTCTCACTAGCTGGCCTTGAATCTGTTGAGACAGTTGGATTTGAGGAAGTTCCGACACCATTAGTTATATCTTCATCATCTTCATTATCATCACCAAATAGAGTGAATTCAGCATTCTTATTCAAATAAATGAAATTTCTTAAACAATCACTGCAGAATATATCACCACAATATCTACAATGATGTTTTCTTCTAGTTTCGGTCAGGTAGTGAAATACTTTGTTACAGCCAGCACAACTGAACCTTGTATTATCGGATTTCCAATGCTTTTTAGAGGGTTCATCGGGAATAAATTTAACAGAGTTTAAAGAACCAGAAAAATAACCCCCCCAATAATCAACAAATGAACTTGTAGATCTGATTGAATTGGAGGAAGCAGAACTTGCCAATCTAGGTCTTTCCAGTGCATGTCTATAATCTTCATTTATACTGGTACTTGAAGCAATTGGTATCGGTATTGGAACAACTGGAGCATTCGTTGTTGGATGAGTTTCATCTGATCTTAGAACTGCAGGCGTATACATTGGCCTTCTTGGCTCTTTAATCTGTTTAGCTAAAATTGCTTCTTTAAAGGGAGATCTTGCTCTTTGAGGAGGCGTTGTAGATAATAGAGTTTCATTTAGACTTTTGGATAATGAAGTTGGGGATAAAGCAGGAGAAGATTGAGAATTTCTAGCTCGATGAGGGTGGTTCCGTTCATGATATAAGGAAATGGCAGTTGGAACTGCTCTATTATTACTATGGTTTATAGAAGATGTTTCAGGACTACTTCTGCGTTGACCTAAATTATTGTAATTTCTATTTTGAGAAATCTGTTGTTGTTGCTGTTGTTGTAGCTGTTGCTTTGAAAGCGGTATGCCATTTCTAGGGGATCTCGATATAACATAATGATTTCTTGGAGATCTAGAGAAAGAAGATGTCATTTGCAGTACTGGCTGTTGTACATTGAAACCATTATTATTTGACTTAATATTTGTTTTTGTATTTGTATTTGTACTTACATTTGTGTTTGCATTTGCATTTGTATTCGCATTTGCATTTGTATTTGTGCCTGTACTTGCATCTGTATTTGTATTTGTATTTGCATTTGCATTTGTATTTGTATTTGCATTTGCATTTGCATTTGTATTTGTATTTGTATTTGCATTTGCATTTGCATTTGCATTTGTATTTGCATTTGCATTTGTATTTGTATTTGTATTTGTATTTGTATTTGTATTTGTTTTTGTACTTGTATCCATATTGGGTTCAGTAGCACCAGGAATGACTTCCATAATATTTGACTTATAAAGCTCTTTTCTATTTTCACTGCTTGCAGTTGCAGAAGTACAGTTGGAAGAAGTTACCTCCAGAGCTTCTGGTTTTATGGAAGTGGGAGTTTGTTGGGATTGTGATTGAGCTTCGTCCAGCACATACAAAGGTCTCCTTGACGTCTGTGGCACTAGTTCATTCACACCAGAGTCGACCATTTCAGCTGTGTTATCAGCGACATCTTGCGGGGGTTTAGCAGTTGCAGTAGCAGTTGGCAGTTTGAAAGAAGGACTCTGCATTCCGACATGGGCTGCTGTGTGGTTGTTGCTGTTCATTGGATGTAAGCGTAGGCTGCCAGGAGACACTTTAGCGGAGGAAGAAGACATCTTGTTAAAGTGGGAGTGGGTGTGGGTGCTATGGATAGAGAAGCAGAAAAAGATGGTTTGGCAGGGATGATAGATATAGGAGTGATGGGAGAAGGGTCTGTAATCGGTAGGCTGTTGGTTTGGCCTTTGCTTTGATCAGTGATCACCAACACTAAATTAAAGCTCAAGGTGTCATTGGTTATCGATATCGCTAAAGTTATATCAAAACACCCGTGCACTGGAAATGGCGGATTTTATTTTGCATTGGCACTTTACAGACACGTACAGTGTTCTCTAGCTATGCTAAACTACTGGAAAACTGGCTACTGGATAACTGTTCTTTACACAATTGCCACCCCCCTCCCCATATACACCCAAATCATGATCTACGAGATAGACAACAAGGGTTATATCAGAGTTGATGCAAGCGTCCTCAGTTTGCTCAAGCTTCTTCTTCTGACGTTCATCTTCATATCAATCTCCATAGCTGCCATCTCTTCAAGATTATTTGCTGTCATCAGATTTGAGTCAATTATCCATGAATTCGATCCTTGGTTTAATTACAGAGCCACCAAATACTTGGTTTCAAACTCCTTCTATGACTTCCTCAATTGGTTTGATGATAAAACTTGGTATCCATTAGGTAGAGTCACGGGTGGTACTTTATACCCTGGCTTGATGGTTACATCCTCAGTCATCTTTTCTTTCTTGAAAACTATTGGTTTACCAATTGATATCAGAAATATATGTGTTTTATTGGCCCCAGCTTTCAGTTCTTTGACTTCTCTGGCTATGTACCTGTTAACTTTGGAAATATCAAGCACCACTGTGTCTTTGAAAAATAAGAGAACAGCAGCTTTATTCAGTGCTATTTTCATGGGCATTGCCCCAGGTTACATTTCAAGATCCGTTGCTGGCTCTTACGATAATGAAGCTATTGCAATTACTTTGTTAATGGTTACCTTCTATTTATGGGTTAAATCAATTAACCTAGGTTCTGTGTTTTACGCAGCTCTAACTGCAGTTTTCTATTTCTATATGGTTTCAGCTTGGGGTGGTTACGTTTTCATTACTAATATGATACCATTACATGTTTTCATTTTGGTTTTAATGGGTAGATTCGATTTCAAAATTTATACAAGTTATACAACATGGTACGCATTAGGTACTTTAATGTCGATGCAAATCCCATTCGTTGGATTTTTACCAATTAGATCAAATGACCATATGGCATCTTTGGGTGTTTTTGGTTTATTACAATTGGTCCTATTAGTCAACTATCTCAAATACACTTTATCAGATCAAAAGTTCAAAAAATTAATGATCGCATTTGGTGCTCTAGTTTCCGTTTTAGGTGTTGGTGGTTTAGTTGGTGCTACTAAATTAGGTTTAATCGCTCCATGGACAGGTAGATTCTACTCTTTATGGGATACTTCATACGCTAAGATTCATATCCCAATTATTGCATCTGTCTCTGAACATCAACCAACTACTTGGGCTTCATATTTCTTTGATTTGAATTTCTTAATTTGGCTATTCCCAGTTGGTGTTTATTTATGTTTCCAAGAATTAACTAATGAATCAGTTTTTATTATCGTTTACTCTGTCTTGGCTTCTTACTTTTCTGGTGTTATGATCAGATTGATGCTAGCTTTGACTCCAGTTGTTTGTGTTTGTGGTGGTTTGGCTTTAGGTAGACTATTTGACATTTATTTAGATTTCAAAGATGTTTTGGCTTCTAAAACAGGTGACTTACAAAAAGGTATAACTGAAGTTGGCTCTAAATTTATCATCGTTGGTACTTTTGTCTTTTACTTGTATTTCTACGTTCAACATTGTACCTGGGCTACTTCAACTGCTTATTCATCACCTTCTGTTGTCTTGGCTTCAAGAACCCCAGATGGTGGTCACAGTATCATCGATGATTACAGAGAAGCTTATTATTGGCTTAGAATGAACACCCCTGAAGATTCCACAGTTATGGCATGGTGGGATTATGGTTATCAAATTGGTGGTATGGCTGATAGAACCACATTTGTTGATAATAACACCTGGAATAACACACATATTGCCACCGTTGGTAAAGCAATGTCTGTCGGTGAAGAAGAGTCTGAGATTGTTATGAGAAGACTGGGTGTTGACTACGTATTAGTCATCTTTGGTGGGTTGTTAGGTTATTCAGGTGATGATTTGAATAAATTCCTTTGGATGGTGAGAATTGCCGAGGGTATTTGGCCTGATGAAGTGACCGAAAAGAATTACTTTACTCCAAGGGGTGAGTATAGAGTTGATGATTTGGCGACTGATACAATGAAGAATTCATTGATGTACAAGATGTCTTATTATAGATTTGGTGAATTATTCGGACACCAAGATCCAGTTGATAGAGTTAGACAACAAAGAATGAGCTCTAATTATGCTAAATCCATCGATTTGAATATTTTAGAAGAAGTTTATACCACTGAAAATTGGATTGTTAGAATTTATAAATTGAAAGATAAAGATAATTTCGGAAGAAGTTTGATCGATGTTGGTGAAGAAAAAAGAAAGTCCACCCCCAAGAGAATGAAGAGATTAGCCTCTAGAAAGAAACCAGATCTTGACTTGAGAGTTTGAGTTTGAGTTACCTTTCTTAAGATATATATGGTTTATAGTACTTTCTTTTCTTGTGTTATACTTGCTACTAGATTTCCGTTTTTTTGTTTAGTTGTTCATAAAATAAAAATAAGAATAAAATTTTTCGATGCGTTTTCAAAGAATAATCATGTTTCACAAGTAATCATAGGTATATTGACTAATATAAAACTATAAAAACTAAACCCCAAAATACATACAAGACCCAGTAAAAGATTTGAAAAACAATCACTTATGTTCACTCTTGGTTTGTTGGTATTTCTTCAAGAGCAATTCATGCAACCTATGACCTTCTTCTCTACCTTCTCTATTTTCATATAAATAATACGAGGTGCAACCAATTACAACGGCAAATATTGGATCCACCCATCTAAAAAAGTGTGGAGGTTAGTATTCTATGCTATAATCTTCCTGTTGAAAATAAGATTTGAATAAGAGAGAAACTTCCACATACTTTGATATCACATGAGGATAGTGCTTGAATGATTGAACTAATGGAGTGGTCATGTTGATTTGAGATGGCTTATAGCTGGAAAAGTTAGTTTTATACTACTGTAGTCAGTTGCTAGATCTCTCTTCAATTACAGTCTTTCCTTCCAGCTCACCTCACGGCCGATTTCGCTTTCGAGATCCGTGCGGTTTACGCATCCAAATCAGGACTGGACCTCGTTTTCGGATTACAGTATATGTAGTATGTTCGAGGAATTCAACAATTATGAAACACACAAAAATCCGACTAACACTTTATAATCATCAATTATATAAATACATAAAAAATTTTATAATAACTCATTCTTCATCGTCGTCGTCATTATGGATACACCCACTTAAACTCAACCATTCATTTAATTTTTCAGTTGGATCATTTAATTCGGGAAGCTTCTCATGACCGTAATTAACTAGCTCATTACAATTACCAAATAGTTCATAATTTATGGAATCTTTTTGGAAATCAGTTTCGCCTTTTCTAAACATTAATAAAGAGTAGTTTGAATTTGCAGTAGTGTTGGTGTTGGGGTTGGTGTAAACATGATGCTTGCCTAGTAATTTACGACCTCTAAGATAATTCACTGATATTTTAGATACTTGCTGATCGTCTTTTGTACTTTCCTCTGATTTTTCTACATTATTTGTTGTTTCTAATTGCAAAGACCAGAATTCTGTTGCTGTTGTCAGCTCACCTGTGAAGTTTATGCTGACTGGTAACACGTTACATGTGTATTCCACTGGTGTGGTTTGGGGTTCTAGGTTGTATGTTCTGGAGGGCATTTCTAAATTGTTGATTATTCATGTAGCTATGATATATAATGATAGGATTGACCCTACTTGGGTTGTGGTAACTTGTTATAAAGTCCAACTAACGCGTGGGATCACTGAATCACTTTGATGATTCGCGTTCAATTTATCATGCTTTCTCAAAGATTCTCGGCTAAAGATTTTTTCAAAGAATTTGGTTTGAAGAAACCTGGTCCGTAACCCTTGTCCATAAACCATGAACATCTTGAATTTGGAATCCAATGAATTTGTTAAGATATCCAATACCTAAAATACCCAGAATATCCCAAGTTTACATACGACTTCTTACAACGCAATCCTCATCACTTGAACCTTCTGCAAAACCAAAGTTAGATAAGTTACAATCAGACATCGAGAATCTTTATTCCCGATTGCTAAAATCTGAAAAAGGACAGACACATATAGAGTTTTTTAATGAACCGGTACTTGTAGCAAAACTTAAAGACATCATCAAACAAAATGGATTCAGTAAGCAGGTTGACGAAATTGATTGGTTCACAAGAAAAGGCATAATGACCAAGATACCTGAACCACCCAATTATTTAACAAAACAAGGGTTGAATGATTATGTTATCAGTTTAACTGACGTGGATGCCAAACGATATCCAGAAGTACAACCTTACATTGAAAAGATTTTCTATACATTGGCATCACCACCAACAGCGGCAGATTTGAGCATGAATTCATATAATAGAATTATTGCGTATTTTGCAAAGCAGTATCGTATCTCTGACTGTTATTCCATAAGAAATTTATCTATTGAGAGTAACCGAAAGCCAACTATTGAAAGTGCTAATATTTTAATTGATTTGATTTGTAGGACATCTTTTAAGATAATCAATAAACAATCACAGCTAGTGACCAATTTACAATTTATGGGAGAACATGGTCTAAAGCCAAATATCACCACATTATTTACATTATATAAGGGTTTCAATGATGTTGAATCACAAGAAGAAATATTGAAGATTCTAACTGATAATCAAGTCAAACTATTCGAAATAAGTAGAGAAATCACCAGAAATAAATTAAATAATAGAGAATCAATTGACTCAATATTAAACTTTTTTGACAAAAATTCTACAATTCGACCAACCTCACCTCCTATCACATTTGAAATTGCATCTTATTATTTAGATAAATTGGATGATCCTCAAAAAGCATGGGATTATATAATGGAGGCAAGTAAAGATCGTATGGGAATACCTGGTTTTAGAGTCATTAGAAAATTTTATTTCTACTTTGCCAATAAAAATCAGTTTTACAATTGTATTGCGTTATTAAATTACTTACAAGCTACGAATAGATTAGAAGAAGGAACAAATGATTTTGGTGTTTTATTAAGGGTCTTGAGCCTTTTGCCATTTAATGAACCTTTTGAACATTGGGAATTAGTTTCAAGAAGATTATACCAATTAGCTTTAATGAGATACGGAAAGCCTACAGAGGCAAAACGGAAAGATGAAGAAGGAGAACAATATTTTTTCTCTGAATTTGATCGTGATCGGATAGCTCTCTTTACTTACGAAGAAATTGAAGCTATTAACGAAAGAGGTAGGTCGATTAACCCTGATTTTGATGTCGCCGCGCCATTTGAAAGTTATTTTGAATTGCATTTAGTGAATGCTATTTTTAAAGGATTGAATTGGGTTTTAACAGATGAAAATGGAGAAATTATTGGAGAGGACGATGGGCCCAACTTTGAGCTTGCAAGTAATGCTGAGGAATTTCAGAAGGCTGCTAAGCTATTAATCTGTCCTGAGAAGAATGGATATTAGTTATTAGTTATTGGGGATTTAAGAATAAATAGCACCTTGTATATATAAACGTTTTCGCTTATACAATATCAATTTAATTCAATTCAATTCAATTCAATTAAACAGTACAATAATGAAATTGTGAAATTTTTTTATCAGCGGATCAATGAGTTTCGATATCAATTAAAATCAAAATCACAAGCAGTTCTCGACAGATCCAACGTTGTAGCCGGGACCCGGAGATTTTAAGCGGTTTTGCATATGCTCGTATTTGACGCATCCTAGTAGTTCCATACCTATATCCCTCACTTTAGATCTCTCTTTGGCAAAATCCGTCCCAATGAAGTATCTTAACCGCAAACCCAAAACCCCGCCATGGCCGAGCCATCTCTCCAGATCTACTGCGGCTCACTTTAAAAATAAAACTCAAATTTCTCCACAAGTCAAATTTAATGACCATTAGGCATTTTAAGCGGTAATAACGTATTTAAAGTCAGTATTTCCACCTTTTTTTTCAAAGTACTTGTCTTCTAGTTTCCCACTCTTCTCTTTTCTTCCTCAAGAAATACTACTGACTATGTCTGCAGAAATCCCTTTAATATGTTCTATTGATGTTGGAACCACATCCACAAGAGTTATCCTATTCACTAGAGAAGGTGAGGAGATAACAAAGCATCAGATTGAGTACTCAACTTCGGCACAACAAGGTTCTAAAAGAAACTCCCCCAACATCTTCACAAACGAAGGTATTGCTTTAGATACCAAAGATGAAAACCTAGAAGTTGAAGAATTAAGTAAAAATCCAACTTTATCTTTCCCAAAACCAGGCTGGGTTGAATGTAATCCTTCTCATTTATTAGCCAATATTTTAATCTGTTTGGCTAACGTCGTTACAAATTTAGAAATCATAAATAGTGAGGAACCTTTAGATAATTCGGAAAAAGAAGGTGTTTATAAAATCGTCTCCATTGGTATTGCTAACATGAGAGAAACTACTATCGTTTGGTCTAAAAAAACTGGTCGTTCATTATATGATGGTATTGTTTGGAATGATACAAGAACCTTACATGATGTTAACCATTTACTGAAAGTCACTCCTGAAGAAACTCTAGCTGATTTAAAGAATAGATCAGGTTGTCCAATTTCCACCTATTTTTCAGCTTTAAAATGGAAATGGCTGTATGAAAATGTTCCTGCAATTAAGAAAAGCTATGATTCGAATGACAAAGATATAATGTTTGGTACTGTTGATACCTGGCTAATATATAATTTAACCAAAGAAAATTCTTTTGTCACTGATATGTCAAACGCTTCAAGAACATTCTTAATGAACTTAGAAACTAAAGATTATGATGATACTTTATTAAACTTTTGGGGTATTGATAAATCAAAAATTCAATTACCAAAAATCGTTCCTTCATCTTATAATTATGGCTCGTTCCAAATTCCAGATATTGTTAAATTAGGATACAAAACCAAACACATTGATAGTGAACAAATTGATTTACTGAAGCAAAGAGTCCAGGGTATTCCAATTACTGGTTGTTTGGGTGATCAATCTTCCTCGTTGGTTGGTCAACTGGCTTTAAGATCAGGTGATGCTAAATGTACTTACGGTACTGGTGCTTTCTTATTATTTAATACAGGTAATCATAAATTAATTTCTAAGCATGGCGCAGTTACTACAGTTGGGTATTGGTTTGATAAATTAGATCCAAGTGTTGATGGTGAAGGTTCAAATGAACCACAGTACTGTCTAGAAGGTTCAATTGCAGTTGCAGGTGCATGTGTTCAATGGTTACGTGATAACTTGAAATTAATTGGTAAAGCTTCTGATATCGGACCTTTAGCTGCAACTGCCCAAAACTCTGGTGGTGTGGTTTTTGTTCCCGCATTTTCTGGATTATTTGCTCCGTACTGGGATTCAAAGACTACAGGTACAATATTTGGTTTAACTCAATATTCAACGGCTGCACATATTGCAAGAGCTGCCATTGAAGGTGTCTGTTTCCAAGTTCGTGCTATTTTAAAAGCCATGATTAACGATGCTGGTAAATCTTCTGATTATCTAGATACAGATAATGAAAATACCTGCGCTAGAGATTCATTATTAAATACATTACATGTTGATGGTGGTATGTCTAAATCAGATACTGTTATGCAAATTCAAGCCGATTTTCTAGGTCCTTGTGTTAATGTTGTTAGATCAGAAATTACTGAATGTACAGCTTTGGGTGCAGCGATTGCCTCCGGATTATATCCAGAAATTAGAGTTTATAAATCACTAAAGGATGTTGAAGATGCAATTGCTGCAACCAATCACGGATCGGCTGGTATTGATCAAAAGGCAAATCCTAATAAATTCAGTGCTAATATGGCTGATGAAGATAGAAGAAAGGCATGGAAATTATGGGAAAGGGCCATCGGTAGAGCTAAGCACTGGCTTACAACTGAAGATTCTTCTGATGATGAATAAATTTACATTATTCCTTTTTTTGCTTGTATTTCAGCATCTTTGCTCTTGATTTTCTGTACTATATTATACTATTCTTCTTTTTTTTGCACTTTTACGTTTTCACATTTCACCACTCCTTGATGGTCATTCTTTTAATATATTTTTTTAAAGGCTTACCCAATCAAAGATCTGAATGATCAGTTTATCAGTTTGAGTCCCGATTTGTTTTATTAGAATGTAGCCAAGATATTTCTAGAACCATCGACTATAAACTGTGATGACAGGTGACAAGTTCGGTACTACTAAAGAGGTAAAAAGGTGAAACGTATAAAACATCAATTCCTGGTTGCCATTCTCCAGCTACCTTGCTACTTTTTGTCGTAGTAAACGCCATGCTTCATGTAATATTTACTACAACTTGCTCCCCCTTTACAATGGGTAGCACGGATAAAAAGAGAACAATCGGTGACTGTTACATACATTGTCTCCAACATTGAAGAACTGGATTGGATGCTTTTGTATGACTAAGAGCAGTTTCACATCTTAAAAGTATTATAATGCATCATGTCTTTTCTTATCTTAATATAATTAGTCACATTAATTAAGTTAACTACAAGAATGCCAACCAACCAAAATTTAAGCGAAAAAGTTAGACACGGCGTTGAGTTCAGCAAGAGAGGTTTACAACATGATGCTAATAAAGCTTCCAATTCTGTTGACGTCTTAAGAAAAAACATAAATGAGTCTTTGGATTGTTCCAAAGTTACAGCAAACTTTCAGAAGCTGTTGAGTCCACCAAGTATAACTTGCGAAAGGATGCTAGTAAGCTATTGAAACCCAAGCGAAGTTTATGAGCAATACTAATTCTAGAAACAACCACAACCGAGGGTGTCAACAAAAGTTGAACGAATTTAAAGATCAAGCCACTGGAATGTTTACCGGGAGTATGAGGAAGGATAATGGTCAATGGAAAGGCCCGAACAAAAAGTATTAAGCGCTTTGTGGTCTAGTATTTTATTTGGTGCTGCGACTGCCTCTGGATTATATTCAGAAATTGGAGTCTTATAAATCATTGAAGGATTTTGAAGATGCAATTGCTGCAACCAATCACGGATCGGCTGGTAATGATCAAAAGGAAAATCCCAATAAGGCCAGTGCTAATATGGCTGATTAAGATATAAGAAAGGCATGTAAATTATGGGAAAGGGCCATCGGTAGAGCTAAGCTCTGGCTTACAACTGAAGATTCTTCTGTTGATGAATAAATTTACGTTAATATTCTTTTTTCTTTTGTATTTAATTCTTCTTTTTTGAACTTTTCCGTTTTCACATTTCAACGCTACTTGATAAGTTTTTAGAAATTTACCGAATCAAAGATCTGAATGCTCAGTTTATCAGTTTGAGCCCCTAGTTTTTTAATTAGAGTGCATGCACCTCATCGGCTATAAATTGTAATGATAGGCACAGGTTTGGAAATACTTAGAAAATGTGACGTATACTTAGATACATCTCTGGTTGCTATTTTCCAGTGATCTTGCTGACACTTCTGCTAGACTTGCTACTTTTTGCTGTAGTTAACGCCAATGTTTGCTAGACTTTCCCCATATTTGCGATGGGTAGCACAGATGGAAAGAAAAGAACAGAAACTGTTACATAATAGCTACCAAGCGTTCGAGATTCAACCAGAAACTGGAGTGGACGATTATGTATAAATAAGAGCAATTTCCCATCTTGGATAAGAATAATCAAACATATTATATTTTCTCAGTATACTATAATTAATCACATTAATTAAATTACCTACAAAAATGTCCAGCAACCAAAATTTCACCGAAAAAGTCTCAGAAACCGCTGATTCTACCAAGCAAAACTTACAAAAGGATGCTAGTAAGGCTTCCGATTCTATTGACACTCAAAAACAAAACTTACAAAAGTCAATGGGTGGTTCCAAGTCTGGTAATAATCAAGAAGGGTATCAACAAAAGTTCAACGAATTTAAGGATCAAGCCACTGAACTATTTAACGAGGAAAAGAAGAAGGCTCAAGAGCAATGGTCCAACCTTAACAAAAAGAAATAAGTTTTGAGTGGACATTTTATTTTATTTTTACTGTATATGGATATTTTATAGTGTAACTGAATGAATTGAATTGAATTTTTGATTATCTTCAACCTTCCCGCGCCTCCCCTGCCCGCGCCACTTTAGATGTTGGCTGCGCCCTCACCTTTGCACATGGAAATTCGAAAGCAAATTGACGGATCAACAGGCAAACAACACTTTTATCTTCTCTCCCAACACTTCACCACTCCTTTGACCATTTGATTTATATTTCTGTCATATCTCGTATATTTCTGTCTATTATCTTTTATTTTCTTTCTGCTGCTACTCTTCAATAGTCTCACGAGTCCGCTTCTCACACTCAACCACAATCACAACCACGCCTTATCACCAAAGTCAATCACCAACTAGTCCCACCCACCACACACCCTCACTATGTCGTCCTACACTTCCGGATCAAAAGATATTTCTTCGAATGCCCGCTCAAGGTCAGAAAACAAACACAACACTTCCATAATCGACTCATCAGTTTTGAACGAAACAACTTATCTAGAAGAAGAAGATCCGGATTATATTGAAGGTCAAACTGAACTTTTATCTTCAACCACCTCAAGTGATGATGAGGATGATGAATATTATTCAAAATCTGCCGAACTGGATTCCACCGATTCTATAGAACTAGACGATGAAGAAACCAAGGAAAGTTATGAGATACAAACTTTCTTAAATGCCTTCACCTCTCAATTGTTTGAATCTTCAAGTACTGCTAATCTATTACTAGATACGCATAAACGTTTTAAGAATTTTGTTCATAAATATGAAATCCCAAGAAAAGCGTTCCATACTTCGATAGGTTTCATAACTTTATTTCTTTACACGAAAGGGGTCCAACAACCACAAATTGCTACACCTTTAGCTATAGGCCTTGCTGTCGTTTTTATTTTAGATCTAATAAGATTACGTTGGCCAGCATTTAATAAATTATATTGTAAAGCAGTTGGCTTCTTAATGAGAGAATCCGAAGTTACCTCTTATAATGGTGTCATATGGTATTTATTAGGTTTAACTATAGTGTTTGCAACTCAAAAGAAAGATATTACTGTGATGTCTGTGTTGTTATTAAGTTGGTCCGATACAACTGCTTCTGCAATCGGTAGAAAATTTGGTCATTTAACCCCAAAAATTGCTAGAGGAAAATCATTAGCCGGTTCGATAGCTGCATTTGCCACTGGTGTGTTTGCTGCTTACTTATTTTATGGCTATTTTGTTCCTAATTATCCTGAAGTTAATACATATAGTGAATTTGCATGGTCTCCAGAAACCAGTTATTTGAATTTAAACACGTTGGCTTTGCTTTGTGGCTTTGTCGCTGCTTTCAGTGAAGGTATAGATATATTTAATTGGGACGATAATTTCACTATTCCTGTTTTGTCAAGCATTTTCTTATATTCAACATATAAGTTAACTTCAAAGGTGTAGTAATTGCATTCCCCTTTTTTTGCTTCCAACAAGGCACTGCATCTGCCCCGAACACACAATTTAGGTGCACCTCTACTTCCTACTTTTATGATTAAAAAATATTGTTTTAAGCTCTTGAAATAAGCATTTACTATTACTATTGTTATTATTATTAGTATCTCTATTATTATTATTATTATCCTAACTCAAATTATTATTCAGCATACATTTAACATATATCACTTATTACTTCTTTTTTTTCTCTTTTTCATCTAGCATTTCCTTTTAGTTCAATCTGCCGTCATATGTTTAATCAGTCAATCATCATAGAGAATTCTTATAGTGTTTTATCTTTTCCTATTTTCCAGAGTTTCAATCCATTTTGTATAATCAATTTTTATTAGTTAATTTTCTAATCTACCTTTTTATTATTATTTTTATTATATTATGTGTTTTTAAGGTCTTATTTTCTTTTCATCACCTAACGCTTTTTGTCCTCCTTTTATTGTTAACTTATTATTATTGACTACTACCCTTTTTTCTTTCTGTTTTTTCCCCATTTTTTGTATAGAGATAAATTTGTCAGATACCATAATTATAATTATTTTCTATTTTGTCTATTCTAATAACGCATACTAATTTCTGATCTTATATATCCTAATTCTTTTTTTCACCTTTAAACTTTCTTAATTCAATGATTAAAGTTGTACTATTAACGATTTCTATCTCGGTTCACCTATTTTAGATGCTGTATTGTAGTAAGCGTGATTGTAGAGTGAGAATGAGAGTGTGCGGGGTGAGAGGTTATATAGTAAAATCGTAAAATCTATTAAAATTACAGTAGTGTAGAATGATATATAGTAAGTAATGCAAAGTAAGAAGGGGGTGTACATAGTAAGAGTAGTAATAACGTAAAAAAATATTAATGGCAATAACAACAAAAAGCATCACCTTGTAATTGGAAAACAAATAATTAAGGAACAAATTAATCAAAATCAACGGTTTTCAAAATATAAGAACATTCAGAAAAAAGAAAATGAACACACAACAATAAATCTGATTCCATGCCCTTGGGTAAAGGAACAAATCAAATTAAAAATCATTATCAGTTTTCTTTAAATCTTGTTTTAAAACATCATCTAAAATACCACTGGAAGCAGCAACCAAACCTAAGAATGGTCTAGATGGATCCAAAACCTTAGAAAGATATTCAGGATGGTATTGAGTACCAACAAAGAAGGGATGTTCGTTTAATTCCAGAATTTCCATTCTTTCTCCAGCTTCGTCTTTACCAACGAATTTCAAACCAGCTTCTTCAATTTGTTCAACCAAATCAGGGTTAATTTCATATCTATGTCTATGTCTTTCCAAAACTTGGGGTTCGTCACCATACAATTTTCTAATGACAGAAACTTCAGAACCAGCTTGGAAAACAGTTGGTCTTAAACCTAATCTCATGGTACCACCCATCTTTGCCTTGTCGATTTCAGGCATGTAAACAACAGCTGCTTTATCTTTAGCGATTTCAGGTTCAAATTCTTCAGAAGTAGAGCCCTTAATACCAATGACATTTCTTAAAAATTCAATAACAGCAACTTGTAAACCTAAACAAACACCTAAATATGGAATCTTGTTCTCTCTAGCCCATTTAGCTGCTGAAATCATACCTTCGATACCTCTTGAACCAAATCCACCAGGAACTAAAATACCATCAGCCTTGCAAACGGATTGCCAAGCGGAATGGAAGTTAGCCTTGGATGTAATTTCAGCTTCTGGTTCTAAATCTGTTGATTCAACCCAAACAATTTCTAATTTTCTTGTACATCTCATTGCTGCATGTTCTAACGATTTAATAACTGATAAATAAGAATCATGTAAGTTGGTGTACTTACCAACAATAGCGATAGTAACTTTTTCAAAGGATCTATCATGTTGAGTTGTTAAAGTTGACCATTTACTGTATAATTCTTTACCTTTCAAGCCCATTTCTGAAGAAATCTTTAAATCATCTAATCTTAATCTTTGAGTCAGATATTGAATCATCTTTTGTTCTTTCAAAATTAATGGAACATGATAAGTAGAGCTGACATCATGAATAGCTAAAACTTGTTCAGGACCAACATGACAGAACATGGCAATCTTATCAATTGTTGGCTTTTCTAGTAATGAAGAACATCTACAACCAATCATATCTGGCATTAAACCTAAAGATCTCAAATCTTTGATGGCAGCTTGAGTTGGCTTGGTTTTTTGTTCACCATGAATAACTGGAACTAAAGAAACATGAATTAAAGCAAAATTTTCATGACCAACTCTAAATTGAAATTGTCTTAAAGCTTCAACGAAAGGAGCAGATTCAATATCACCAACGGTACCACCTAATTCGATAATACAAATATCTGGTTCTAAACCGGTATTATCAACTGGAATTTTAGAAACTCTTTCAATCCAATCTTGGATAGCATTAGTAATATGAGGAACAACTTGAACCGTCTTACCTAAATAATCACCCTTTCTTTCTCTTTGGATAACGGAGGAATAAATTTTACCAGTGGTGATATTATGGTCTCTGGTTAACGAGATGCCCAAATATCTTTCATAGTTACCTAAATCCAAATCAACTTCACCACCATCATCTAAAACGAAACATTCACCATGTTCCAATGGAGACATAGTACCAGCATCAATATTTAAGTAAGGATCAATTTTGATTGAAGTGACTCTTAAACCTAAGGTCTTCAATAACAGACCGGTAGAAGATGCTAAAACACCTTTACCAATACCAGAAATGACACCACCAGAGACAACGACGTATTTCATAGTAAATGTAAAAAATTAGATTTGAAGAAAAGGAATATAAAAACTAAGCTGACAGAATAAATGAATACAGGCTACAGTAATCGTGATTGATACTATTAGCCCCTCTATGAACAGATTGTTGCTAGGTTAGAGGGGAAAGAAGGGAGTGAAAGCAGGAAGCAGAAAAGCGTGTAGCAGCTTTAATGACAAAATCTCTAACTCTTTAAATTTTCCAAAACAAAAAAAAAAAAATAAAATTTCTTTTAGAGCCGCACGTCGATCTAATGCTACTTGACGCGTCGTTTATTGTTCACACCTTTACACCGGCAACACCACCATCTTCATCCTTCAATAGTTGGCATTGACCTCTCTTTTGCATCACTTCTAACACTCTTATAAGCAAAGTTTCATTCATTCCTAAAAATTCCTGGTTCATGGTTGAACCACCGTTTCGGATTTCATAAAGCGTTAACACCGTTCCTTCCTGTCCTGTATTTTCAAAAAATTCACTAATTATATCACTCCATTCTTCTAATGAATGCCAATAAACAAATATACCACTCTTATGATTTTTTGATTCTATCCATGCAGCCTTACCGTCCGTAACCATTTTGATATAAATTTCCATTATGAATTCCGAATTTAAAGATCTGTCAATTTTATCATTTTTGAAAATTGTTGCAGTTTTGGATTTTGTAGCGTCGATCTCATCATCATCATCATCACCATCTGATACATCATCTTTGCCTAGAGCTGATATTTGTTGTCCTGTTAACGACAAGGCCCATATTTTGTTGAATTGACAGTACTCTAAGATCAATCGTTCCCAATGGCCTAGTTGTGTTTCATAAGTTTTTAAATTGGGCTGTTTTGTGTAGAAAGGGGGAAAGTTGTAGATTGTTGGAAATTGATATTCTTTGGATTGTGCCATAATACTGGAGTCTTTGTGGACGTGTGGTGAAGAAGAGAAAAGTGCTTTGAATTGAACATCTCATCAGACTCTGTTTAGAAAGAATCCAGCCTAACAGCTCGGTTCGGTTTATCTAAATGAGCCGCAGTTTTAATCGCAACCGAAAGAACGCCAAACATGTAAACACAGTTCTTATAACTATACATATAACCTACCTCACGATTCGCATAAATTCATAATCTATTACATGAGTAGAGAGGAAATTGGCTATACAAGACAGACGAAGTCGCTTGAACAGGAACATGCTGAAGCTTATCTAGAATTAATTGAAACGATAGACGAATTGCTTATAAAAACCAATCAATCAATCTTAAACCCTGAACAAATAACTTCTGAATATAACAAATTCAAGCCAGAATTGAAAGATTTACAGTTGCTGATGCTACATACCAAAGGGGCTAATTCTGAACATAGAAGCGAAGATGAATTACTCAATGAATCATTAGAACAGCTGATCAAACTTCGACTAGATATTTTCAATCAACATCTAATTACTCACCCCAATTTGAAAATCATACATGGTGACGAAAACCAAGTTAATTATGATAAACTGAATAAATTAATACGAGATAAAGATTCTAAGAATATTGATTTGTTAGAACGTTTAGATGATGTCGATATCAGAAGACAATTAAGAGAATTAAAAATAAAAAATCAAAAAAGGCTTGATAATTGTAAGACTGAAATAGTACGCTACTTAGAACTGGTTGAAGAAAATAAAAACTTGAAATTCCAGAACCAAATTAATAATAGTAATGACTACGACGATGACGATAATGAGACTTTACACATTTTAAAATCAAAATATCTAAATGTTTCAAAGAAAAATATGATGTTGTCACAATTCAATTTCAATTTGATTTCTTCATTATCGAACGTTGATTTATTTAATGATGAAAGGTTAAGGGAGATTTTATTGTCTTGTGGAGATTACGACGATTACAATTTACTTAATGATGACATCGAAGAAAATGAATAGCCCTTTCACTTCATATGCGTATGAGTCAAAGACAAAATTATTCTTCTATATTTTATATGAATGACAAATTTTTATTCTATGTACATTAAAGCCTAGTAATGAAGTAAAAAGGATCGAACAAAATTAATAATATATATACAAAAGAAGAAACTCAAATCATGGATTAAACAATCTGGCATTAACAACTTCCCAGTCAATAGAGTTCCAGAAATTTTCTAAGTAATCGGCCCTGCCAGTAACACCATAATCTTCTAAGTAAGCAAATCCCCAAACATTACAAGCTAATAAAGGTAATGAATAATCTCTCTTCTTACTTAATAACTTTGATTCATTACTGATTAGTTCTTCGTAAGCTGCTAAATCAATAGCACCATTCAAGTCCAATGATTGATTTCTGGAGTATAAATAAGGTGTACCGTCATTATTACATTGAATGATTTTCAATGCTTTATATTCATCTTCAACTAAGAAACACCAACCATTACCAGATAATCCTTCAGCTTGAAACAAGAAATCATTTCTGAAGTTTTCAAATGAACCAAATGTAGAATTAATTATTTTCAATAATTTAGGATTAATTATTTCTTCAGGAGTTTTTTCATTTTGTTCAGATGCTTCTTGATTTTCTGTTGTTGATTTTGATTGATCTTTTAATTGTTGAAAGAAAAAATGGTTGTTATGGGCTTGTGATGCATAATAGAAAATTGGAGCTAAATGAGATTTTCTAGCTGTTGATAATGTAATAGCTAATGGAGTTCTGGTTTCAAACTCGGTTCCAACTGTCTTTAACGATAAGTTTCTAACTAAGAAGTCTTGATACTGTATCCATGAAGTTTGAAATTGTTTTGGAGACATAAATCCTTTAATACCTTCAGTTGACCATTGTTTTTGTAAAGGAAGCTTTGGGGCTGTATGTATGGATCTTATGAGACGAAGAGACATTTTGGAAAGATATAATCCGTGGTGTTTTGCTGATTTGTGTCGATTTAAATTCAAGTAATACCCCATCGTCAATATAACATGAAGGTTGAAAAACTCTGTGGAAAGATGGAAGTTTAGAAAATCGACGCGACAGTGCTCGCAACCGAAATCTATATATGTCTTTGCACCCATCGACGCAGAGGTCATAAGGAACTTGAGCGGATTAAGAAGAAAGTATAATAACCATTCATACTGGAAAAGAATAAAGGCATAGAATCTTTGAAACTCTTCATAGAAATTACTTGACGTTTATTTACTTCTCTCTATTAATCATTTGTTAATATTTATTTATTATCAGTTGGAAGATGTATAATCCATTAATCAAACAAGTTTCCGCTATTAATCCGGCTAGATCGTTATTGAAGACAGCTTCTTCGATTGCAAGAGTTGTGCCATCATCAGCAATCAATTCCAAGAGATGGTATTCACCATTGAATTACAGAGATGAATTGAAAAGAAGAAATATCAGAAGAATACTGAATAGATCATCTCCAAATTATGCACAACAACAACAACAACAACAACAGCCAATTTATGAGTTTGCAACTGAACCAGCATTTCAAAGTCAATTACCAAGTAGAAGCGGTGATGTTGTTTCACCATCTGATCCATTAGCTAATCTTTTGAATGAACCAACATTAGTCATTGAAAGACAAATTGAATACATGAATCTCTTTCTGGGTTTTGAGCAAGGAAATAAATATGTTGTAATGGATTCAACGGGAAGGCAAATCGCCTGGCTATTAGAAAGAGATTTTGGAATTGTTAAAGCAATCAGTAAACAAATATTCAGAACCCATAGACCTTTCATTGTTGATTTGATTGACTTAGAAGGTAAAGTGCTGTTAACTGTTAAGAGACCATTTAGTTTGATTAATTCTCACATTAAGGCTATTTTACCTCATATTCAAAACGGGGATGATAAAGAAGGTTTGATTATCGGTGAAAGTATTCAAAGTTGGCATCCATGGAGAAGAAAGTATAATTTATTTAACTCAATGGGCACGTCAACTACAGAATCAAGTGATGGTAAAACCACTTCAGAACCTGAATTTGCTCAATTCGGTAAGATAGATGCTGGGTTTTTACAATGGGAATTTCCAGTTTTTAATGAAAAAGAACAAATTACAGGTTCAGTTTCAAGAAACTTTGTTGGACTTTTTAGAGAATTCATGACCGATACTGGTGTTTATATTGTCAGAATGGATCCAAGAAGTTTCGAGGGATTGGATGAATACTATCAAAATGTTGCACCTCAAGGTATGTCATTAGATGAAAAAGCTATTATGTTAGCCAATGCCGTCTCAATTGACTTTGATTATTTCAGTAGAAAGAGTGGTAGCGGTGGTTTCTTCTCATTTGGAGGTGGTGAAGATATTTAAATGCTTTTTTCTTTAAATACCATTTTGCATACTTACGTCTTCTCGGATTGATACTATGTACATACATTCCCTATAAATTCTAATATAATTTCATACTTAGTGTTTACAATTTTCTGAAAATTTTGGCAATCAAGAAGGATATATTGATAAGCGCTATTTAGTCATAAAAACGTAGAGGAGAATAATAATAAAGAAACGAAAACTCACTAGGAAGAAATACGAAAAACTTAAGCGGAGAAACCAATAACACCACAAGCAGGTCTACCACCAGCGTTACCGGTCTTCAAAGAATCTGGGTGGCCACCCTTACCCAAGTCATCTTGACCACCGTGAACAACAACGGTTCTACCAAGGATGGAATTTTCACCAAATAGCTTGACTAAAGAATCGGTCTTAGAACCCTTGGCAACACCAGAAGCATCAGTGGTGATGTTACCTAAGTCACCAACGTGTCTGACTTCATCTTCTGGAGCACCATGAGTCTTGGAAAATGGGTTGAAATGTGGACCAGCAGAGGTACAACCGTTAGTGTTATCACCAAATTGATGAACGTGGAAACCTCTTAAGGCGTTAGCATCATTACCTTCAATTTCCCATGAGATGGTGGTTGGTTCTGATTCGGAAGATTGTTCGAAAGTAACAACACCCTTGACGGTGGAATCACCTCTTAAGACAGCAACTGAATCAAGAAGATAAGTGTGTTAGTAAAATTAGTGCCAATTTTCAGATTTTCCTGTTTAGGCAATTGTATTAAAACAATTACATACCTGCTTTGACCATTTTAATTATAGTATAAATATATGAAGATTAAACTAGTTGAGTTGGAATTGGGAAAAGAGGGAAAAGGGCACAAACTTGGGGGGTATCAGGAAAAAAGAGATCTTATATAGAGCACAACCCTATTCCAACCCACTGCACAGTGGCGAACTCGGTAAATTAGTTCCTCTCGCCAAATTAAGCGACTTCAGTTTTAGTCAGCATAGAGTGGCTGGATGTTTTTCTTCCACACCTTTTCACTGGTCTTACAGAGGTCCTATACAGGGGCACAGTAAACAGTGTAACAGCGTGATTATGTTGTGTAACTGGTAATGCATATGCAGATGTAGGGCCATAGGAGAGTATATATGGTGTGGCGAAAAGGGAAAAGGAGAGGACCATTATTGTCGACATTTCTTGTGGACAAACAGTAATCGACTAGTAGACAAACAGGTTACCCTGACGGCGAGGAAAATGTGATTTATAGAGAGAGTGTGTCACGCTGGTCCATGTGAAGATGGTATCTATCATAATGGATTGGGAAATTGAGCATCATATAAGGTGGTTTATGTGCAATCCAGAAAGAAGAGAAAGTATGGGAATAGAAGGATATTTATACCACTAGATGATCAGAGAGAGCAAATTATCATATACCTTACACTGCGTTACCTTAATTTGCTCACTCTTCAACTGTGGTTCACGCTAGAACGAGAGCTATAGTTAGGGCTAGAACTGATTCTTGCTATCATTGATATAATCTTAACATAATCTTTTAACACAAGTGCCAGAATTGTATAATCTCTTGCGGTAAGAGTATTAAAATATCGAAAACTTGGGGAAAATTCGGGTCAAATGATCAACTAAGTATCTTGCGATGTTTTTGTTGATCTGCACCAAATATTCATAATCTTGAAGTTCCCTCTACGTATAACCATTCTCTATCTTTATTCTTTTCGAATACCATACCCTAACTATAGTGGCTTCGAAGATTCTCTTTCATGAGTTGTGTTAGGAGAAGTTTACGTAAGCGTGCTCCTCTACAGAAACTGAACTTCTTGGAAGACGGTATCACCGAAATTTCCACAGACTCAAAAATATGTCAAAAAAATTGATTTATTCACATATCGATTAACTGAAAGTTGTTACCATATCATGCTCAGTGACTTACTAAGTCATTTACATAGTCATCATTCTCCATACATAACTTAATACTGTCAAATGAAGCTACAACTGCTTTTAACAACATTATTTCTTTTACTTTCTACTATCTTAGCACAAATCATTGAAGTTGATGATTCCAATTTTGAGAGTTTAGTTTTTGGTACTCCTAATAAATATTCATTTGTTTACTTTTATTCACCAAGGTGCAAACATTGTCAAAATTTAGAACCACATTTCAGACCCTTAGGTGAACTATATGAAGATACAAAATTACAAATATTTAAAATTAATGCTTTAGATAATCAAAGAATTAGAAATAAGTACGGGTTGGTTGGTTATCCAGTTTTAAAACTATTCGCCTCAAATGGTGATCAAATTGGCTATTATAACGGTATCAGAACAACAACTAAATTAATTGAATACTTACAAGAAGCCACTGGTGTTCAGCCAAATTATCCTCCTAATTCGGTCATTGAAATTAAACCTTCAAACGTCCAAAAAGTTATTTACGATAAGTTAGAAAGTGACGTTGTTCTAGTATTCTATGCAAATTGGGTTGAAGGTTGGGATAATGATTACAACTCATTTTATGAAAGATTAGCCAAATATTATGAAGATTACGTTCAAGATGGTACTATCTTTGCATCGATTGATGCTTCTGATTCTGAAGCTACTTCATTGATTTCTAAATACCAAGTGACCAAATTTCCCACATTGTTTTATTTTCCAAAAGGTAGAGAAAACAATGAAGAAGAAGTTTATATGTTGGATCATGATGTTGGTCCTGAAGAGATCGTTGGTGTTTTAATGGAATCCGATGTTGGTCAAGTTAAAGTTGATATTGGTGAGCTGAATAGACAAGCCGAAGAAGATATGAAAAAATGGGAAGATGAAGCTAAAGTGGAGGAAGAAGAAGACGATGATGAATTATGGAGATATAGGGAATTGTAGATATGTTTATTTATTTACGTAATGTTTCCATTTTATAGAGATTAAATTACGTATTAATATGTTTCTGATCCAGCACGTGACTCTATTGACAACAACGCCGCTTGCCCTGATTGGTGATTGGCAAGTGGCATGCATGCTTATGCTTAGATTTCAGAGCTATTTATTTTACCTTTCACTGAATTATGAGTTAAATCT
Organism: Ambrosiozyma platypodis; assembly: GCA_030557395.1. Lineage (NCBI taxonomy): Eukaryota > Fungi > Ascomycota > Pichiomycetes > Pichiales > Pichiaceae > Ambrosiozyma > Ambrosiozyma platypodis. The sequence goes on along the minus strand of JAKTPC010000049.1, from coordinate 92,527 downwards.
TTATTCATTTGTATATAAATATTAGTAGTGCTAATAGTTTTCTCTTAATACGGTTAGACACACACTCCATACCGCCGTTTGTTTCATATGGGCGCGTCACTCTTAACGCTGGAATGAACCTTCCTGAATACTTATAAGAAACACAGGATACTCTTAAAGGAGAATTCAATTAACGATAAACTCTCTTGTTAAACATGAATATCTTTCGTGTATTAGCTGACTTCAGCCACTTTACAGCAAAGATTATATTGATTTTTGCGCTGTTGACAACAAAATCAACTAAAGGTATTTCATTCAAAACACAAATATTGTATCTCATTGTTTTTGTTTCAAGATACATAGATATCATATTTCCTGGCTATGGATTTGTTTCAATTTACAATATGTTAATGAAAATATTCTTTATTGGTTCCTCAGTTTTTACGATTGTTTGGATGAAGCATCTCAACTCCAAGAGTGCTAATAGGGCCAATAACGACTCTTTCCAAATCAAATATTTATTGGCGATATCGGTTATTTTCAGTTTTCTTTTCAACTATGGAAATTATTATTCAGATTCAATAGAGAGAACTGTATGCGAGATTCTTTGGAGTTTTAGTTTATGGCTCGAGTCGGTGGCCATCTTACCTCAATTGTTCGTTCTATTAACTGAAGGACAGGATGTTATTTTAATTTTTCACTATTTCCTTGCTTTAGGTCTATACAGAGCGTTTTATATTCCTAATTGGATTTGGAGATACTATCATGAAAATAGAGCGGATTATTTATCTTTTACCACTGGTGTTATCCAAACTTTGATCTATGTCGTTGGCTATCCCATTTTGAAATATTTTAATTCCCGAAGTACTATAGATGATGTAGAGTCTTTAGATTCTTCTAGTCATGACGGGTATCAGGATATTGAATCTCTCAATGAATCACAAGTACAAGAAGAGCCTAGGACTGACATTGACGTTCCTGCCAAATCAGTTATCAGGATTACTACTGAAAATATACAACAAGAGATATACGATAAATTGAATCATGATATACTATTGTTGTTCACCCAAGATTCAAAAGAGGATATCTCTTTTTATGAGCAATTGGCTCAAGATAATGAAGAGGATGTTATTATATTCACTTCTGTAAATGCTTCTGATCTTAATAATGATTCATTAGTTTCGAGATACCAAGTCACAAAATTCCCCACATTGTTCCATCTTGTGAAACACAGGGAGACCAACGAAATAGGTATTTTCAGACTGGATCATGATATAGGACTGCAAGAAACTGTGGGTCTTTTGGTGGGAAGTGAAGTTGGCCAAATGAAAATTAACCTTGATAGTTGATAGCTCAGCTCTTCCGCCAAAGCCCGAGCCAAATTTTCCCCGAAGCCTGTTCCTGAAACAGACACCCATAAACACTTACAGGGTGGAGATGATCCAGCCAGTTCCAGTCTATAAGCAGGTATCTATATTATTGTAACTTGTATAAAGCACTAGAATTGAAACGTTCCTTTGTGACACATACGAGAAATGGCAGCTGGCTTTAGCGCTTCGTGTTTTTTGAGCTGGGTGAGATGCGTTGTCTTCTAGATCACTTATATACTGAGTTGTTTGCCAGACCATTTGGTATTATAGAACCTCTACTGTATCTGTTTCAACAGGCACCACACTATGCTGAACATATTCCGTATGGCCGGAGATTTATCTCACATGGCCTCTATTTTGATCTTGATCCATTCAATTCAAATTACTAAGTCAACTAAGGGTATCTCTTTAAAGACTCAAATATTATACGTTATAGTGTTCTTAACAAGATATCTGGACTTATTCACCTTCGACTATGTCTCCGTTTACAATACTGCTATGAAATTGTTCTTTATTGGCTCTTCACTTTATACAGTTCATTTAATGAAGAAGTACTCAAAAGATATTCAAAGTAACAATGATATATTTCAAATCAAATATTTGTTGGCTGGTTCAGCTGTCCTTGCCCTAATTTTCAATTATAAGTACACCATCTTAGAAGTCCTATGGAGTTTCAGTTTATGGCTTGAATCTGTAGCCATTTTACCTCAATTGTTCTTATTACAGACTGAAGGTCAAGGTGAGTTGTTAACCATTCACTACATCTTTGCTTTAGGCTTATATAGAGCTTTATATATTCCAAATTGGTTCTGGAGATATTTTGCCGAAGGTAGAGTTGATTTGTTGGCTACTGTTACTGGTATCATTCAAACTTTGGTCTATTCTGATTTCTTCTACATTTACTACAAGAAGGTGGTTAAGAATGGTAGTTTTCAATTACCTCAATGAGCTCCTTAACTATCCACTCGTCATCTCCTTCTTCGTCTGTACCTCATAAAATTATGTATATTTCCTATTCTCTCCACGAATTGTATATATCGTGAATTCCAATAGTCTTTTTTTTTCTTTTCTTGTTTGATTTAGCTGTAGTATAAAAAAAAGCTGTACATGATATACAAGTGAAACATCATTTAATCTCTCTTTAATGGATGGTATTCAGTTCTAGTACCATCTTTTGTAACAATCAAGATTTCTAAGCCATCACCAACTTCAATATGTCTTTCAGTGGCAGAACTGAATGCATCCTTAACTAATTCCAACACTTCATCTAATGATAAAAATCTTAGTTCTTTCTTTTTAGTACCATTACTTTCTGGATCCATTTGATTCTTAAAATTAACTTGATTATCTAAGAAGGGCATTATTAAAGAAGCAGCAGCACCACCAGCTCTACATTGTTCTCTCTCGTATGAACCAACAGGGTCAAAAGAATAAATGGAACCTTTACCTTCTGAATCTAAACCTGCTAAAATCGTATGAACGTAATATGGGAAGAATCTTTTACCATATAGTAAATGCTGTATTAATCTAGCTGCTGATTTCACACCCAATGGTTTATTATGATCAAAATGATACCATTTCAATTGTTGTGAAAAAACTTTGACCAATTGTTGTGCATCACCCGCAAATCCATTAGCTGACAACAGTAAGTTATCACCAACTGAAAAAACTTTAGGTTCATATCTAGAATTAATACTGTAACCTGAAGTATGTCTTGTATCACCAGCCAAAACAGCAAAGTCTTCACCTGCAATACCCAAAATAGTACCACCATTATCTATATTGAGAGTATTAAGCGTGTTAGTATAACTTGTTTAAGATTATCATCTCGAGGGCGATTGAAAGTGTACCTACCTGTATATGGGTTGAATCTGTGCTCTATTGGTTGGGTTTGCACCTCATTGGAGTATTCTGATGCCATTGTGGCATTGTTTTGAACGTTCCTCATTTTGAATTGGTAATAGCGACGTTTCCTGCTGAATTTAGACTTGAAATAGTAATCTGGTAAATATCATTAACACACTGATTTGCCTTCAATTTGGTCTTCTCTCACAGCGACAGCGAGGTTTTGTTTGGCGCACGCTCGTCTGGCCTATCTTCCTTACTCGAACGATCTAGTTGAAGACTCTGATGCAGAGAAAGAACGCTCCCGAACCATATATGATAATATCTGTAGAGCATAGCAACAATAGTGAGTCTGGTTTATATGTCTGTATATTTTCCTTGATGTACATTTCAAAGTACTATTTTGAAAATTTACAAGATTTGATATATATCATTTATCTCTAGATAATTAAGAACTGTGTGATAAGCGTTAAGGTATTTAAGAAGATTCAATTAGAAGCAAAAGAAAAAAGCAAATTAAGTGCAAAATTGTTAGCAAACTAAAACTTCAAAAGTATCAAACTAGAATAAAGCAAAAAGATACATAATTGTTCAAACATAAACGATTCAATTGACGAACACTGGATAGAAACAGAAGAATTAAGAACACCAGCAGCTTTGACTAAATCATCAAACCAAAATTTACCAGCCATTTGCAAAGCGATAGGAGCACCTTTACAAGTTTCAGCATAGCAAATCGCTCTTGTTCAACTTCAGATGATCTAATAACAACCAAATGCGCTGATTTGTAACTTGATTTCGATACATTATTTGATTTAGATTTGCCAAAGAGATTGATGGGTGATACTTTTCTTTTCAGTTACTCTATATCTTGGCTGACCTGTGATAAATCTAATTTGTACTTAAGAGAATCTTCATTTCAAGTGTTTCAAAAGTTGAAACCAGTGCTAAAAGGAAATTTCAATATAACTGTCCAGAAAATTGGATGAATTACTTGATAACAGGAGCAGCATTATCAGCTGTCGAACTGCCAGCCAAGACAAACTGGCTAGCCTTACAAATTCCACTTGAGAGAAAGCTGTCACCAAGGTGAATTGAACACTAGTACCTCCACTAAGCTTTTAGATTTAGACATCAAAGGAAATAATGAAATAATCCAAGGCTATGTTGATGAATTGTTTCCAAGATTAAGAAAGCTTACTCCGGATTGTGCTGGTTCTACCATCGGCTTTTGGGCATACGTTGTTGCTGGTTCAGCACTAGCTAAGAACAAAGATAGATATTATTTAATTGAAAGACTTGAAAGCTTTAATAAAACTCTTCAAATGAACTGCATAGCTAATGTAAAAATATACTTGAGAATATCCATAATTGGGTTTACACGGGTTACTTAATAGAGAACTTTTACGAACGCTTAATATTTAGTTCTTTTTTAACTCAACGTTTTTTAATTCAACGTTTTTTGAAAATTTCTCTATATCCAATCTCTGTAATGCACCGATTCGCAATTATTACTATTTTGGTTCTTCAAGAAGCAATATAACCTTACCTTTGGCCTTATTATCGCCAATTTTTTGAAAAGCTTCTTCGTGTTGAGTGTAAAAGTTGTAAATGGAATCGATAGGTAAGTTCAAAGTACCCTGCTTCTGTAAAGTGTTAACAGCATCAACGAATCCTTCATTTTCTTTCAGAATTGGCAGCACATAAATATCAAACTTGGAGAAACCGATAGCATGACTTAGCAAAGTGCGGAAGAACTTAAAAGTCGGAATCATTGAATAATATGTCGTTTTACCATCATGACCAAAGGAACCACTAACTATGCTTAATTTACCACCCTCTTTCTTGGTTTTCAAAACTTGATCTAAAACATCAAGTAAACTCTCATCTCTCACAGCATCAAAGATAAAGTCAAATTTACCATGTTTTTTAACAAGTTCTAAAACTTGATTAGCTTCAGAAGCGGCACCTTTCGTGTAATCAATTACCTCATCAGCACCAGAAGTCTTAGCCAATTCAGAAGCCCTTGGAGAAGAAGTTGCTGCAACAAACTTAGCACCAAAGTATTTAGATAACTGAACTCCCATGATACCAACAGAAGATCCAGCACCTAGAACTAGTACATTACCACCTTTGATGTTTTCAGGGCCATGCGAAAAACAAGTATAAGCGGTACCACCAACAATAGATAAACTAGCAGCTTGTTCTAATGGTAATCCCTCTGGGACTTTCATAATAGTGGTGAAATCTTTAATATCTAGTAAAAGATATTCCTGAAAAGCTCGTTTTTGACTTAATGCATCAATCAAACCACCTAAGACTTTATCACCAACTTTGAAGTCAATATCTTTAACTTCAGAACCAATTTGCAAAACAGTACCAGCAAAGTCACCACCTCCAACTTTAACCGATTTACTAATGGAACCTGGAAATGTTTTTGGAATAAAATCAAGCAAAATAACATCTGATGGATTCAAGCCAACAGCTTCAACTTTGATCAAGACTTGTGTTGGCTTAGTGATGACATCTTTGGAGAAAGTTGGAAGTTGTAGAGTGGCCAAAGTGTACGGCGTAGTGTAGTTTCGAAAGGTCAAAGCCTTAGAGGTGATATGACCGTCAATGATTTTCGGTAATTGAATAGACATAATTCAAAGGTAAATAAAAATAAATCTCTGTGGAAACCTTAGAACCCATCAAGAGGAAATTTACTTGTATCTAAAATCACTTTTTATCGGTAGTTGATTGACACTGTAACTTTTTCCGCGGAGGGCTAGGCTTTTAACGGTCGACTTTTCTACAGTTTGAGTTTTCTCGTTCAAGTAATTGTCTTACGTTCAGAATGAACTTTCAGAGGCTCACTATATTTCTTTTCTTTCACTATATTTCTTTTTTTGTTTTTTTGCTAAACCCATTGGCTTTTTACTGGGGTGCATGAAGTTTTCAATTACGGGATTTTTTATTTCAGAAGTGATTGAGAATGCTTGAAGTTTTGAAACAAGCTAAATAAAAGTTTTACTTCAAATTATTCCTGAAAACTGGATTCTCTTGAAGTCGATACTTAATTTTCTTAGTAATAGAACCACCACTCCAGTCTTTTAGAGAGCATTGAGTTTTCAATCCTGACTAATCTAAGACGCTTAGCGCTCTCTGACTTTGTTATAAACCTCAACCAATGGACTATTAAAAGCTACCAATTGATTTAGTTACCATCGTTATCAGACAATTCTTAAAATGATTTTCAATGAAATGAGCACCAAATTAAAACTGAAAGTGGAAGAAACACATATTTAGGGGAAGTTGTAGATAACGTGAATGTAGCACGTGATCAATTAATAGGTGTAGAGATGTAATATTCTTTACCAAAATTGTTGGAGTTTGGAAAATTGGAAAATTTGTATGGAGAACTTAATTCTACGGCTTACAGCTAACACTAATAGTTGGCGAAATCAACTCTACCAAATAGGATCCATCATGCTCAACCGTCAAATAGCATCAGCCAGAGCTCCAATAAAGGCCACTAGCTTAATTTCCAAGAGATTTGTCCAATCGTCATCCGTTTTGTTCGTACAATCAGGACAAACTCAAGTTAAACATCAACATAAAACTAAATTCTATGATATTAAAGATCAGATTGATAACTTTGTTTATTTCAACACTGTTCCTAAAAAATTAAAGCCATTAGTTTACAGAGAAAAAAACAGCGAATTATTACTGTCTATGGATTTACACGATCAAAAAACTGGTAGACCAGTTAAACCTGAAAGATTTACTGGTGTTCCATCTGTCACAAAATTCAATCAATTTATTGATAATTTATTATTACTTGATGAGTTATATTCCGTTAAGAAGACTTTGAAATCATTAGACACCAAAGTTCCAGATTTCTTGAAGTCTTCAACCATTAATGCTTATTTATATAAATCTTTAGAATTTGGCAAGTTTTCTGGCGGATTGGATTATATTTACACTTTAGCAAACTACAGAAAGACATCATTCAACTTGAAGAATATAGAAGCTATTTTATTAATTAGATCAATACAAATACAAGCTCAAAATATTGCTGATTTAGACTGGTTACGTTACAAACTACGTCATGCATTAAAGCACAACAAAAAGAATTTAAAAGTGGATGAAAATTATGAACATACAAGTTTATATAAAATTGCTTACATAAATGCGTTGTTAAACTTAAGGGCTAACGTTCCAGCTGAAGAAGCCAAGATGTTGGGTTTAATAAACAAGAAAATTGATCAATTTTCATCATCATTGAAAGATTTTGAAGCAATAAAATTCAATAAAAAAGCGCTTGAAGCCGATGCTTTAAAGAACTACTCTGCATATGAACATAATTACACCGTTCTTAAATTATTCGAACAAACTGTTGCTAAATTGCCACAGCTAGAACAAGCTAAGTTCGAGCCAATTTTCACTAAATCTGCTGAGTTTTTTAAATTTGTTGAAGAATTACAAGCTATGGCCGGCGTTTCTAAGACTCTTGTTGACAGATTAAATGCCTCTGTCGAAGTATTTGCCAAAAGTGGAGAACAAGAAAAGGTTCAAACTCCAGATGCTGCAGTCGAAGAAGAGTCAAAATAATAGTAAATAGATTATATAATTCCTATTCAGTTAATTCATGTAAATACTCTAGATTTATTACGTAAGCGCGAACGGTCCCTGAGGTGAGGCTCAATTTAAATGTACCGTAGAGAAATTACTAACAACTATACACTAGGTTTTCTGTAACAGACTGAGCTACGGTTAGTTGCACACCTGCTTATTATAGATATCTAATAACGGTATGGCTGGTTTACCTTTGAAACATAGACATCACAATGGTTCCGGTGACCAGAACTATGCCGGAGCATCCGATGCGCAACCTTACGAGCAACAAGCACATATGGAAGATGATGATGAAATAGATGACTTATCAGACTCACAATCAGAAGAACCAGTTAAAAAGAGTAGAAGACCTAAGGAAAATGCATTCACACAGCAGAAGTTGAGAGCTGTCCATCCAATTTTAACTCCTAAAACCGTTATTCCTTTGTTGTTAACTATTGCTGTTATTTTCATACCTATTGGTGCCGCTATGATTTACGGTTCTGCTAAAGTTGAAGAATTTGTTATTGATTATTCTAATTGTGCAACTGAAGCTAGCTCGGATTATTGGAGTGATATTCCCACCGAATACACTAGTTTTAAATTTAAAGAAAAAATTTCTATTCAACCAAAATGGAAATTGGCAACTAATGATTCCTATTTATGGGATGATTATACTGAAGAAAGAAATATTTGTCAAATTCAATTCCAAATTCCAAATGATATTGGTCCTCATGTTTATTTCTTCTATAGAATAAGAAAATTCTACCCAAATCATAGAAGATATGCTATCTCATTCAGTGAAGATCAGTTAAATGGTAAAGAAGCTTCAACTTCTGTTATTAAAGATACCGTTGGTCAAAACTGTCAACCATTATCCATTAACCACGAAGGTAAGAAGTACTATCCATGTGGATTAATTGCAAATTCCTTGTTCAATGATACTTTTACTCCTTTTACTGCTGTTAATGATACCACTGAGGATTTCCCAATGTATAGAGAAGGTATTGCTTGGGATTCCAATAAGTCTAGATTCAAGAAAACTAATTACGATTTAGATGATATTGTTCCACCTCCAAATTGGATAAAGGCGTTTCCTAATGGATACAACACTTCCAACATTCCGGATCTTGAAACTTGGTATGAATTCCAAAACTGGATGGCGCCTTCTGCTTTCTCATTATTCTCTAAGATGGTTTTAAGAAATGATGATGATAAGCTAACAAAAGGTACTTACCAGACTAACATCGGTTTACACTGGCCTGTGGATGAGTTCAAGGGTCACAAGTACATCTACTTATCCACTAGATCTGTCATAGGAGGTAAGAATCCATTTCTAGGTATCAGTTGGGTTGTTGGTGGTGGTATCTGTCTATTGTTGAGCGTGGGGTTCTTGCTAGTGAACATTGTGCATCCAAGAAGAACAGGAGATACCTCGTTGCTATCTTGGAATAAGGAAGAAGCCCAATAGGCATTATTTTGTAAGATTTTTGTATTTTTTGTATTTTTCGTAGTTTTTAATACAGTTTACTCTATTTGAACTTCGATTTCGATAACGCGTGGTGTTGAGCAGGTGATGATCTGTAAACAAATAAACAACTACAACTGCTGTTTAGTGTTACTTCCAGCACTACCACATACTCCTAGTCCAGACCATAAGCAATAACTCATGTCACAAAGGTCACACAGACCACTGAGCACACCCTCCACCCCATGCAGGGGACCTCTCTCTATGTACAAAGAGACAAAAGCAGACGGCTGTTTTGACGACCTACAGCTGGATAAGATCAAGTTTTCCCTCTCTCCGTCCAAAAACTCTAATTCAAACAAAGATAGTCCCATATCTGGTTTGGGTTTGGATTCTGGTTCCACGTCTCCAACTCCAACCAGACCTAGGGACAGCAATATTAACAGCAATAGCATCAGCAACAACAACGGCTTAGGTAGGCCACACCATCGAATTCCTTCTTTGGCAAGTACCTCCACTTGCACCTCCAATTCAAGCTCAAATAGTTCCAATTCACTTTCCAAAAGCTCAACTAGACCCTCAAGTATTGGCTCAAACTCCAACAGATCTGGCACAAAATTTCAGTATTACCTTGCTACAGGTTCAGCAGCAATCACAACAACTACGGCTTCTCCAGTTCGTAAGAAAATGTCTTCCGTTTCTTCAAATAGGTCTGTTCCTTCATACTCCAATTGGACTATCAAATTGAATAACTATAAATCAGACTTGTCAGATTTGGAATTCACTCAATATATAAGTCTGGGTAGATTGGATAAGGGTGCTTTTGGTGAGGTTTATAAAGTCTATCATAAACCATCTAATAAAATCTATGCTCTGAAATCCATTAATATTGAAGATTCCGAATTAAGAATAGATGAATTATTGAATGAAATTGTTATAATGAAAGGCTTACATCACTCGAATTTAGTTACTTTATATCATTATCATTTGAATGAAAGTGAATTAAATCTGATTATGGAATTTTGTAATCAAGGTTCGTTAAGAAACTTACTATTTACCAAACCTAATAAGAAATTATCCGAACTAGAAGCTATCAAATATGTTAAGCAAATTTTAAATGGATTGTCTTATTTACATTCAAATGGTATAATTCACAGAGATATCAAAGCTGGTAATTTATTGCTCCATGACCAAATAGTAAAATTGGGTGATTTTGGTGTTAGTGTTAAATTATCAAATAATGAACGGGAAGAGCAACCTCATGAAGAACTTAATGGCAATATCGATAGTAATAACAATAAAGAATCTACAAGTTTAACCGAACCTCACGGTTCACCATACTGGATGGCACCCGAAGTTATTAAATTGCAAGGCTGTTCTACAAAATCAGATATTTGGAGTTTGGGTGCCACTATAGTTGAATTATTAACAGGAAAACCCCCATTTTTTGATTATGGCACTATGCCAGCTTGTCACGCTATTGGGAGAGGTGAGCATATTGCCTTACCTGGGTATTTATCGAAAGATTGTAAATCATTTTTATATGATTGTTGTTTTGTTCTGGATCCTTTGAAAAGAGCCAATGTGAATCAATTAATGGAGCATAAATGGATTAAAGGTGGTAAATTGTTGAAGTATAAAGAATCAAGGAAAGAAGATTTTGGTAAAGAGTTTGAATTATCTTCAATTGGGGATAATCTTCCCTCGTTATCTCCTATCCCATCAAAGCGAAAATCAATGAAATTAGAAGCCTATAAAGAATCTGCTAATGATGAGTTTACTGACGGATTCGAGGATGTTGTTGTAAGCAATAGTATACTGAATTTAAATCATACTCCATCTTCTTCGACTAGCCCTACAATCAAGATTAATTCAAAACATTCAAGATTAAGTATTTTTAACTATTCTTTAGATCAATTAAGAAACTTAAATGGGGAATTTTTCAATTCGTATAGTTCAAGAAAGAAGAAAACATTTATTCTTGAATTAGTTTCAGTTTTATACTCAGATGTTACTTCAGATGATGTTAAATTAGAATGGATCAGAATTTCAGTTTATTTTTTTAAAAGTGATATGAATTCATTAACTGAGTTTGTTAATCAAAACGATCAATTTAGAGCCATACTAGAATTATACGATAAAAATTCCAATATTGTAATTAGTTTTTTAGAGTTGTTTTTTTCAAAAATTGAAATAGAAAAGTTAAAAGTGTTTTATAATAATGGTGGTTTAAACTTTATTTCCAAGATTATTATTCAAAATAAGGAAATTACAGATGATTATATTTTTATGGTTAACATTTTATTTGAATCGTTTCAGTTATATAATAATGAAGATTGTCGTTATTTAAGTACCGGATTATTAGCTAAAAAGATTCCAATTGGGCTATGTTCCAATCTAGCCATTGCCAATGAAGAGTTAAGAGATGATATAATCATTTTATTAGACTCTACTTTCCAATTTTCGCTCGATTCGTTGCAAGAAGAGATTTTAGATTTAACATTTTATGAAAATTTATTCAGGGTTTTCAATTTGTTAGACAATGAATTCAGGTTGAGATTGATAACACAGTTGACTAGAGATAGTAGATATCGTTCAATAATTTCTGAATTATCTCAGAAATTTGATATTTGTGAATCATTGGTAAGCGATTTAAGTAATCCTGAACCTGATCATCGATATTATGAACCATTAATTAAAAGTTCCATTATTTATTTAGACTGTTTATCTAAATGTTATGGTTCTAAGATTTTACCAATCGTTGATAAAGACAATAATGGACTAGAGATTTTCACTAGAATGCTGAAAGCTACAAATCAGCATCCAGAATTATTTGAATATAAAGATAAATTAATTCGAATGTTTAATAGAATATTCCGTCAATCTTCTCAAGATTTATCGATTGAATTTAGAATCGGGTATTTTGTTAGTATAATAACTTTACCCAAGTATAGAAGTTTAGCGATTCAAGAACTTGACAAAATAATCGACATTCATGAAGAAGAAATATTCAATCAATTTCTGAACTCGCATGCTGCTTTTGCTCTAGAGTTTGTTCGAAGTCTTAAAATGGATGAGGAATTTGAACCAATGGTTCAATTATTACTTCAAATTATACCTTTTGGAACGTTCCGTGATTCACAAATATTAAGAAAATTATCAACTTCATCATCAATTTTAAATTCACTGCTATCGAAAATTAAATCTAACCAATTTAATAATGTTGGCACATTATCTCTTTTGAAGTGTGTTTTTCTTAATTGTCGCCCTTTAACTCCAACATTAAGAAGTTTCCAAGAAAAATTAGAGTCGTTGTCTTCTAAGTTTACAGATAATTCTGAAGAAGCCAGTTTAGTGGCAGACATACTTGCTTTGGCCTTTTAATTTCTTTACGTTTGCTTTTTATATGAGTTAAGTATTTTTGTTGTATATTACTTTTTAGTTTTTTTTTTTTTTTTTTCTGCATTAATTTTATACCCATTTTTTAATAATTAGTTATATTTGCATACTTTTTTATTATTATTCATTTATAAAGATCCAAAGTCACATACATTACACCAAAGTTCTTCTTTTATTCTTATTTTTCTTTCGTTGTTGTTTAATATTAACAGTTTTGCCAATTTCGGTTTTTGCCTTTTTTAATTCAATAGGTTTTGAACCAACGTATTTCCCATTCATCTCTTTAAAGCATTGCAAATAATCATCTGGATCAGCAAATGATATAAACCCATATCCTTTGCTTTTCTTTTCTTCCTTTCCGGTCGTTGGAACTTTAACTTTAGATAACGATGGATACTTAATAAACGTTCTGAATAGTAACTCCTCATCAACTTCATCACCTAAGTTACCAATGAATAATCTAAAATGAGATGGATCCCAATCTACTAGTGAATTGTCTAACCATTTCTGGCCTGTTTTTGGATCTATTCTTTCAACTGCCTTCTTGGAATTTTGATATTTTGATGGATCTTTGCTTTTTTCTTTGATTTCTTTGAATAGTTCAACTGAATGTTGTAAGTGAATTGGATCTTTGATTTGTAAATCTTGTGTGCTGTTTAAGTATCTGTTTGGCTGGGCTGCTGCTGCTGCTCTTCTGTCAGATGTTTTGTCCATGTGAAGGGGTCTGTTAGTGCTCATTGTCTTGGTGTTACTGGGCTCTGCAGTTTTACTATAAGAGTTAGTAAAGTAAGTGTACAAAAATAAAAACAAAGATAAAAAAATATAAACAATTGCCGCTCAGAGTGAACCTTCGAAAAACAGCTTCAACAAATCGAAGATTTGAAAAATCAAATTATTTTCATAACAGCCAATAGCTACAACACTGCTCTTCTGATACATCACTATGTTGCTTCTCAAACCTCTCAGTGGGGTGTCATACTCTCTGTTATCTAAACAATCCAGTGTAGCTTCTTTGCTTTTAAAGTCACCAATACTAAAGCAAACACCATTCATTCCAAACCCCTCATTCAAATTCACGACACACAGATTCAAGTCAACAATTCCAACAAATAAAGTTTCACAACAACCAGCTCAAACATCTCCGAAACCAGGTGTCTCTGCTGAGATCTATGAAAAACAACAAATCATATCCAGAAGAATTCCCGGTGAAAAACAACAAAGTAATACATTAGAAGATCGCTTTCCAAGTTCATTGAAATTTGAAAAAGAAGCCATTCCAACGTTATTACCAAGACCCGGTGTTCCCGAACCTAATAAATACCCATTAGTAAAAATGTACGAGTACTTGTTGCATAAGCAAGAACCTGAATTAGTTTATGAAGCTGAACCACATAGATTGTATTTCGTTGCTTGTTATGCCTTTGCTCTAGTCTTTACAATTTATTCGATCAATGCTTTCCATATCGGCTCTGTTTTAGCAGATGGAATATTTAAAGACAATGATATGAATTTAACTGATCTTCAAAACACACTTCAATTTGTAATGCATATTTCAATCGTTTGGTTTTGTGCTTCATTGCCATTCTTGGTTGGTTTAGGATTTGCTTTGTTCCCATCAAGATTAATCAGAAGAATGTGGTACTTGCCTGGTAACTCCATGGCTGGTAAAGAACCCTATGTTAGATTTACCACACATCCAATATTCCCTTATCGTCCAAGTCCAGTTCATACTATGCCATTACATGAATTGAAAAAATCAATGACTGCGAAGATTTATTCAGGTAAAGGTTTTTACGGTGTTAATGACTCTTCATTTTTCTTTTTTTTAAGAGAGCAGGGGAAGAGAATTCCATTTGTTGTCGATAGAAAAGGATTCTTCTGGGGCGATGGTAGAATATTTGATTTGTTATTTTCTAATGATTCAATTGAAAAAGTTGAAAATTCTAAAAAGATCGATGAAATGTATGCGGATATGTTGAAATTAAAGAAAGAAAACGAAGATAAATTGAAGAGAGAATTAGGTTTTGGTTGGAGATCCAAAGCTAAGGGGAAGTTACTGTTGGAAGATATTCAAAAGCTTAAAGATATTGTTAGTGATCAATCCGTTCCTGTTGTTAAACCTAAAGATCATAAGAAGAAGCAACAACTTAAGAAACATTAGCCCTTTTTATGTAAATAAAATCATTAAGTTAATTTTTATTAATTGCGTATATTGTACATAGATAAAACCAAAAAATTAATAGTTATAATAAAGTAAAACAAGGAGTAGCGAATCCGGGTTAAAAACATGCAAAAAGGACCTTTGCCTTATAATCATAAAACCAAAAAATATAATAGAGACTCGAGAAGGAAAGAAAACCCAAAGAAAGAAGCAAAAAAAAATGGCGAAATGCAAAACTGGGGGTAACAGTAAATAATCTGATATAGATATGGTATGAGAAACTAATAAAAAAAGAATATTGAAACAAACGAATAATATCACCTAAATATAATACATTAAATCTTTATAACCCAGAGTATTGTTGATGTAAATTTGAATCAACTTTTCAGATTTATGAACTCTAAAATTAAACCCAAACAACTTGAAATATTGAACGGACCCAGCATAATGGCACTTAGTTATTAAATCAGCCAATTTGAAATCATTCAAGAAAAATCTCCAAAATAAAATAACCAAATTAGAATTCTCTCCATTGAATGAATTGAATGAATCAACGATGTACATATTAAACTTTGGATTTTTATCTTGTTTCGAAACTTCAATTTCAAAATCTTGATAAGGGTCAAATATCGTCAGGTTTTGATAAAAAAACCAATTCTTCATGTTATTGAGTAGTTTCAAGTTAATAAATTCATCAAATAAAGTTAGTCTTTCTAAACCTTCATAAAGCTTTAATGTATCCACTAATGTTAAATAGTTTTGTTTGTTTAATGTGTTCATTGATAATGATAATTCTTTTAATCCCCTGTGTGCATTTAAAAATTTAATAATTGAACTGAATTGACAGTAGAAACAATTTTTAGTAGGTTTAATTGTAAGTGTCTTCAAATTTATCAAATAAGGTTCTAATAAATTCAAAACGAAATTTTCATCTTTTTCAAAATGTGATAATCCATCATCGGAATGCCTCTTTGATTTATGGGAATATTCAAAGATTCCAAGATACAAAGAAGTCAAATTTTCAAATTGAATGACTTGAATCAATTTATTAACGTATTTCAATTGACTATGATCAAAATGGCAAGAGTTTAATTCAAAATTGGTTAATTTAGTAAATATTTTCTCGTTAGGTAATCCAATAAAGAATGAAAACCAAGTTGTCTTAACCACTTCATTGAAATCAACTTTGATATAAGCCAGTTTGAAACTTTCTAATTGTTGCAATTTATTATCTTCATATAAATCTAAAGCCAGTTTATTTAGTAAGTCATCAGTCTTTTGTTCGTAGTGAATGGCTAATTTCTTTAAATTGATACATCTAGCAAAAGGATAAACATAATCTTTATCATCCCGTTGAACAGAAAACGTCACATCAATCAAGTTATCAAATGCAGTATTTAATTGTTGTAACTTAGTTAATGATAAATCAAACACTCCTAAAGACTTCAAATTAGAAGTGTAATTCAATAAAACTTTAAACCCATCAAAAATGGACATTTTAGATAAATCAAAAGGTATCTTGCTTGATAAAAATTCAACTTCTTGTTTGTTTAAAACATTTGATAATTGTAATTTCCAAAAAGGTGTGTTGTAATTTTCAATTTTCTTTGAGGAACTTTCAGGATCAAACATTCTTAGATAAAATGGAGACTTGGAACTCATTGATTCGACAAAAAGCTCATTTATTAGTTGACCACTTGAATTGTTCATTATGATAGCGTAAATTAATTGTAATAGTTGCTTTGCAGACTTAATAAGTGACTTATCTTGAAAGTAAACGTAGCGTTGATCATTAAGGTGAGAATCATCTTTAGTTATGCGAATTGAACGTAATAAATGCGATTGGGCAATTGAATGCAAAGAAGGAGATAATATGGATATATTCAGTAAGTCTGATGTTGATAATTGTGATAAAATGATATGCAAAGCTGTTTTAGGCAGTGCATCTAGTGATAATTTGCGTTTTGATGATAAAAGTAGGGATGGCGATAAGGAAGGAGCAGCACGTAAGTTTGCTCCCAACAGAGAGACTGCGGAAGATGACTCTTTGTCCTCAATGGTGGAGGACTTTCTTCTCTTGACAGACTTGATGGACATCCTTGAGCTGAACTTGTTCGAAGGATAGTTACCACAAATTCAAAAAAAAAAGTAAAAAAGAGGAAAAAGAGTATTTTGCATTTTTTAAATCTTTGATTTTTTTTTTTATTTGCTAAACGCGTGATCAAATTTTAAATTTAAGTTTAAAAGAGCACCGGCGCGCCGATCGTTGCAACTATAATCTAAATCTGATAAGGTTGTTTAAATAAAAAAAACTGCACACATATAAAAGATATATAATAAAACCAAAATAAACGACAAAATAAGCTAAAAAATGCCAGACTAGCTGAGAATTATGAAATGACACCTCTTTTCTTGTAACGTTCAACAACTCTCCAGTACAGATCCTTCTGTTTGACTCTGATCCATTTACCACAAAACACAGGAACAACAAAACTACCCATGCAAGCAAAACATAAGAAACAGCAAATAATGAAACAATCTTGAACACCCATATTTTCAACAAATGGTGTAATTGCATATCCCATACCGAAATTCATGCAATTTCTAATTAAAATAATCACAGTCATACAACCGTAATTCATATGCTCATAAGTATCTAGAGCATAGGTAACAGAAGAAACAACACCGACTAAACCTAATCCTGCCAAAAGACCCATTCCAAAGACTGGACCAAACCAATGAACTCCTTTACTTGCTCCGACACCCCATAGAATTAATGAGCCAGCAC
Organism: Ambrosiozyma platypodis; assembly: GCA_030557395.1. Classification (NCBI taxonomy): domain Eukaryota; kingdom Fungi; phylum Ascomycota; class Pichiomycetes; order Pichiales; family Pichiaceae; genus Ambrosiozyma; species Ambrosiozyma platypodis. The sequence goes on along the minus strand of JAKTPC010000049.1, from coordinate 74,918 downwards.
CCAAAATTGCATAAAATGCTAAAACCCATAATCTATCTTCGGCTTCTGATCTACCACCGTGTTTTCTAGCAAAATAAATCTTCAGCCAATCCACTGATTTACCAGCTAGAGGATAGATAATGAAACAAAAGATAGTAGGACTAAAATAGGCCAAGCCACAACTACTAGATGAGAAGTTGTATGGTTCAGCACCTAAAATTGTAGCTTCAGTGGCATTCAAAACAGTATACCAAAATAATGAGGAACCATATAGGAATCCAGCCCATAAGACAACAGGGAATTGAGCCATGTATAGTGGAGCAACCAAGTAATCAATAAGATGATTTTCTTTACGAACACCGTGTGTGAAAGAGAATCTTTGCCAGAAAGTTCTTGCTGGGGGATGTTCAACCATTGCTGATTCATCATCTTCCAAAGCTGCACCCTGGTTGCGAATTGTATCCGGAACTGTACCTGTGGATGTAACAACATGAATTTGAGATTGGTCTTTCTCTTCGGTAGAATCTTCTTTACTAACATGGTTAATACTAGTAATAACTTCCAAAATATTACCGTTTGCATCTCTAGTAACCTTTAACTTTCTGTCATAATTAGTCTCTTCCATAAAGAAAAACAAAAACACAGTACAACAAGCACCAAAGATACAGGCAATGTAAATAGACCATCTCCAACCAATTGCATCTTTAATCAAACCTGAAAAAATAGGAGCCATGTAATTTGATGAACATAAAGCTAAGGCATAAATACCCATATAAGTACCTCTTTGATGTTCAAAGAAGACATCTGCAATACTAACCTCACATAGAGCTTCGATAGGAGCGTAACACAAACCAGTCAAAATCTTAGAGGCAACCCAATGTGGATTAGACTTAACGTTTGGTTGCCAAAGGGTAAACAGAGTACTCCCGAGCATCGACAGTATATAAACTGGACGCTTACCATATTGTAGAGCTAACGGCATCAAAAATATATTACCAATTCCCAAAAACAAAAAGCAGTAACCAGTACCTTCATTCAATTGAGCAACAGTAATATTAATAGATGGGTCGGCTGCGATATCTGTTAAAATGGGGTAAACACAGCATAGGGGAACTCCACCTCCAAAACAAAAAACACATATACAGAAAACTTGCATCCATTTTCTACCTTTTGACCAGTTTAATGGATCGTTTGGATCATCGGATGGAGTAGGAATATAGACAATACCATCTTTTCTTTCTAGATTAGCTTGTAAGGAATGGTCAACATCAACCAAATGTGACGTTCCTGGAATAGAGGAAGTATTAATTTCGTGAGCCATACTTGATATTCCAATTAATTATATGTCTAATCAAAGCAGCATAGCAGATTGAGGAAGTGAAAAAAAAGAGGTTCGTGATGTGCATTTAAATAGAATCACCAAACCATTTAGCTTTTGAAAAATGGATGGGATAAAACGATAAGAGCTTATCGGCGGCTCATTAGGTCGCGCACGCCCTGCTGGATCTGGAACCCAGGTCCTAATCCTAAAGGAGAAGCTCTGTCGCCAGTACACAGTCGACCTAAAGGAATCAAGTGTGATAAGCGATTAAAGATTTGCAATTCCACTCCGATAGGTTATGTAATCTTGAAGTACACAATCTAGTAATCTAGCGATCTAGGCGATATTCTATCCCCGATTTGTAACTAACAATTTGATGTTTTATCTTGAAACGGTTCTGCTGCCCCTGGGTCTCTGGGTCAATGGAGTCAACGGAGTCGATCCAATTCCTAAACCAGATGTTTTACAAGCTTGTTATATCACATACGTCGAGGTAGATGACAATCAATAGTGTAGATATGTTTGATTAAATCCATCCGTCAATGTTTCATTTCTCTAGATCAAGTTTGAGAATCATGTAGCAAACTTGGCCTTTTGATTGGTCTCTAATTGTATCTTCTGAAGAAATTAGCCGAGCTATACAGATTGTTGTTGTATTAATGTGATGATTTAATTTATAAATCTTATAAATGTTAGCTATGTACACGTGACACTAATTAGGCGACAGCACTACCCTATTTCGAATTTCCAAACGTCTTTGTTAAAACTACTTCATCATGATCGGCCTATATAGATGGTTGGATGGTTTTGTCTAATTTAAATGAGATGCATTATCAATGTATGAAATCTTTTTTTTCATTGGCCCCGATTAGACTATCAGAGCGCCTGTTGAGATTCTCCCCCACTTCAACTAGGAATCAACGTAGTAGATTCAATTTAAGTTCTAAATTCTGAGTTCTTATCATTTATCCATGACCACGTTAGTAGAAAGAGCTACACTCCCCGAAACGGTCTCGGAGATAAACTCTTGAGCCTCGCACGGATGATTTACAGGGAACTGAGCCGCAACTGGGAATTAATCACCGAAGTCTGAAGAGTAACGTTTTTGTTTCAAACTCGATTTTGGGTGCTGTGATGCCTTTTGCAATTGAATAAGCCAATTCTTCTTTTGCAACTGACTAATTTTCGTTTTACAAAAGGCCTTCTACTGTCTAAAGAGATCTTTGGATTAAAAACATATGATGTTAAATACGGCACTATAAAGCTCCAATTCTAAAGTTTAAACGTGGCGCCGTTTTTGGCACGTTCCTGATTTAAAAAATTAAGCTTACAAACCTATAGAAAAAGTTATCGACGATACCACCTTTACAGGAATTGTTTGCTTTGTTATTTGTTGTTGTATAGCTAGTTAAGGTTTATCCAAGTCGTTGCACGATGATGCAGAAGGTTAGGTTAGTGTTTGAGTTGATAAGCATACTTATTCAAAAGTAAAGCACTGCACAAGCATATGACAAATTAATATAAAATTAAAACAATCAATATAATCACATCTATACAACCGTAATTCACTTCCTCAAACTTATCTAGAGCATATGTAGTAGAAGAAGCAACACCAACTAAACCTAGCCCTGCCAAAAGACCCGTTTCAAAGAATGGAACGAACCAATGGACCCCTTTATTTGCTCCAACACAAACCCCACAGAATTAATGAAACAGCACCCAAAAATGCATAAAATGCTAAGACCAACAATATATCTTTGGTTTCTGATCTACCACAGTGTTTGCTAGCAAAGTAAATCTTCAGCCAATCCACTGCTTTACCAGCTAGAGGATATATGATGAAGCAAAAGATAGTAGGACAAAAATCAGCCAAACCACAACTACTAGATGATACTGAGAAGCAACATAAGAGACCATCTCATAAGACAACAGGAAATCGAGCAATAATATAATCAATGAAATGCTTTTTTTCTTGAACACCGTAATTAAGGGATAGTCTTTGGAAAGAGGTTCTTTAGGAAACATGTTCAACTTTTGCTGATTCATTATCTTCAAAAGTTTGATTATGGATTCTATCCGGAACTGTACTTCTGGATGTTACAACCTTGACTTGATCTTTTCATTTCCCTTCACTTGATTTTTACACTAGTGAAAGCTCTCAAAATGTTACCATTTTCTTCTTTAGAGTGTAGTTGATACATGTTAATCACAGAATTAATACTGATTAACCGAAAATGTTCTATCGTATCGTACTGTTTAATTTTAGATATCGATAGATTGAGGATGAATCATGGAGTTAAGGCGGAACAATATCAGGTTACCAGGATGCTTATCAGGACTATATTTTAATCATGCTATTGATGTTAGGCTTTGACTCAAATTAGTCTCTTTTTCAGTTGCCTTCCAGATTACTAGATGACCCCTACAAAAAAATGTTCAATGAAAAGTTGCCGGGTCCAGAGCCGCGAGCCGCTCGAGGGAAAAAGTCAAGAAAAAAAGAAAAATAGGAAAATGGGAAAATAAAAAATCTTGTAGATGAATCTCTTCCACGAAAGACAACATTTTGCCATAACCATCAACACACAGGCTTAGAGCCCTTGTTTGGAACATCCCGAAACAAAGAAACTTCTATATTTTCCAATAAAAGGAAAGAGACAAAAGATCATGATTGACTATACCGGAAAATTAGTCCTGGCACCAATGGTGAGAATAGGTGAACTACCAACAAGATTATTAGCTTTAAAACATGGAGCACAATTAGTTTGGGGTCCTGAAATAATAGATAAAAGATTATTAACATGCGAGCGTTATCAAAACACTAAACTCAACACTATAGACTTTTTGTCAAAGACAGGAAACAAGAAGATTCCAGGTGTTACAGATCTAGTTTTCAGAGCTTATCCAAAATATGAATCACAAAAATTGATTTTTCAAATGGGTACCGCCAATCCTGAATTAGCCGTTAAAGCTGCCTCGATTGTAATCAAAGATGTCGATGGTATTGATATTAATGCCGGCTGTCCTAAACATTTTTCAATTCATGCTGGTATGGGCGCTGCATTGTTAAGTACTCCTGATTTATTATGTGATATCTTAACTTCGTTAGTGGAAGAAGTCGGCAAGCCAAATAATAAGCCAGTTAGTGTTAAAATCAGATTGCTGTATTCAAAGGAAGAATCTTTAGCCTTAGTTCAAAGATTAGTCAAAACTGGTATCACCAACTTAACATTACATTGTAGAACGAGAGAAATGAGAAACAGAGAAACACCAATTAGAGATTATATCAATGAGATTCATAACATCTGTAAAGAAAACAAAGTTAGTTTTATAATTAATGGTGGCATTAAATCATATGCGGAGTATAAAGAATTACAAAAGCAATTTGGCGAAGATGTAGGTTGTATGATTGCATCACAAGCTGAACTAAATCCAACTTGTTTTAATAAAGATGGTGAACAGCCTTGGTATGTTGCAGCTCGAGAATTCATGGAATTTGCCAACGAGGTGGAAAACTATCAAACTAATACGAAATATTGTCTTTCTAGAATTGTTCCAAATCCTCAAAATTCAAATATGATCTATAAATTACTTAATAAAGCAAAAGAAGCAAAAGAAATATCAGATATTATCCTAGAGAAAATGGACAAAGATGGCAAATATATTGAACCTGATGCTGATAATGAGGACATTAAAATTGATTCTAAGGAGACTTTTGATCTTAAAAGAAAGCTTGAAGAAACAGAAACTGCCGATCAAACTAACGCTCCGAAGAAAATCAAAGTGTAGATATCAGCACCTTTTAATTAGAACTTTACTTATATTTTTGATAATTGTATTTTTAGATAAAAAAATAAACTACAGGTGTATATACAAGATAATTATTTATTAGTATATTTCGTCTCCTCTCCAGGCTTACTGGATTCACTCTTAGCAAACTTTTTTCGTGATTCTTGATCCTTTAATCTTTCGATTTCAGCAAAACCAGGAGGTTGAATATCTTGAAAAGTACTATCATAGAAACCTAGGACTTTGTAAATTTTACCCATGTCTCTAATACCCTTATTTGTCAATCTTTTGTATGCATCAATGATCTTTTGTTTCTTTTCTTCATTACCTTCATTAAAAGCAACTAATTGATCGGTTCTATAACCTAAACCCATAGAATTCAAGAAATCACCTTGATCGGCAATATAGGTTAGAAATCCATCTTGACTTAACAATTGGGCCAAATTTGTAAAATCAACATCAATGGATAAATCGACTTCGCCCGGTTGAGCTAAAGGATTAACAAACTTGTGATCTTTAATACCACGTAATGTATTAATCGGGATAGTTTCTGTACCATAGTCAATAATCAAACCAGCACCGATGTCGGACGTTTTTAATATTTGGGACATTTGTGAAATAAAATTATGGGAGTCAGGACACATTTCAATCTTAGAGCCAATTGGCAATCTCTCAAATCTTGGAATTGCTTTAGGTAAAGCAGAACTCAAAGTTTGATATGGTGCTTGAATAATCTTAAATTCGGTTTCTTTGTTCTCGGTTAAAAGTTTTGCGGTTTCATGAGATACATTAGGTAATAGTATATCTGGAGCAACGTTAGTTTTCAAGTCAACTAGGAACTCTCTCCACCCTTTTTCAGTTTTAATAAACTGATGGATTGGTAAAGCATCGAATAATTCGTGGGCCATTATAAAGTTCATGTATTCGTTGCCTACCTTCATTGGAATATGGTCATCTTTGGTCCATTTAATTTCGTTACCCCATTTAGTAACGGATTTATAATTACCTTCATCAATCTTAACCAACTCCGACTTTAATGGATCACATAATAATTTATACTGTTCATTAATCAAAATATCCGATTTTTCAATCATTATGACTTCAATAGGATTATTATTTTTAATAAACCTAGTCAACGTTACTAAAATATCAAACATTAATGTTCCTTTACCAGGACCAAATTCAATGAATCTGAATATTTTTTCTTGAATTTTAAAGTCATTAGGGTTCTCAGTTGCTTGCTTTTTCAATTGACTGAGAAAACAACTAAAGTACCACAATGCACATACTTCACCAAAAGTAGAAGATATCTCGGGAGACGTGACAAAATCACCCTGTTGGAGGTCCAATGGATTTCTTGTTGTATAATACCCATAATCTGGATCAGTTAAGCATTGTCTCATATAACTTGCTATTGTTATGGGGCCCGTGGCCTGAATTACATTTTTGAGAATTTCCGCTAGATTTTCAGGTTTAGTTGGCGCGTACTGACTATGTATATGTGGTGTATTGGGCTTTCTATTGATATCTTTATGATTGGAAGTAGATGAAGATGATGATGATGATGATGATGAGTAGAATCGAAAAGCTGCTTTTGAATTGGATTCTGCAAACAGTCTCAAAGAAGTTGAGATTATTGGTAATCTCCTTGAATATCTTAACATTTTGTAAATTGGAGTACTTGTGGTTCTGGAGGTATAATGAAACGAAAAGTTGTTATTAAATGATCAAATATCATGGCACCCCGCAATCTGAAATGAACGTGATCCGCTTACGTAAAACTCACATGTAAGTAAAGTCTGTGATTGGTGAAATACTACCACTTTTGATCTGATATAGTGCTCTCCATCTTTTGAAAGACCGCGCTATACGGGAAACTTCTGCAATTTTTAGTAGAAAGGTTTCTTCAAGGGCTTCAATCTACCTGCCACTTCTCTCCATACATATCATTTAATTAATTATTTAAATGATATGTGTTTGAAGTAGAGAGTAAATCGGCCTCATAAAAATTTGGAGTCGGCCAGTTTCTCTCATTTTGATTGGTGAAATATTCGGCTCGGCTATATTCCCCAGAAAATGACAAAGAGTCACCGATATCTCTTCAAATCTTTTTTGAGTCTCATATATTATATATTTCCACGGTACATCAGGTAGAACATATAGCTCCTCGTTTTCCTTACAGTTCTAGTCTTTCTTCATCATTTCCGCTTCCTTTTTTTCACCGTAGACTCCAAATCAAGATGTCTAGAGACGGACTTTCACAAGACACTTTATCATTGCACTCTTCTAAACAAAGTGAAATAATATCGTTCACAACAGCTAATGATGGTCAAATACAACCAATAAATTCTCAGACGTCTTTAGAAAAAATCCAATCCATTTCTTCATCCTTTTCAACAGTTTCTAAACGAATCGCTTCAACGGCAAGAAGTTTAGCATCAAACGTTAAGGATGATAATTTACTAACAATCAAATCCCTACAAAACTTGCAAAAAACAGATTTGGGCAGAATTCTTACACATCTTGAATTAGAGGATGCTATCAGAGTAGCTACTCATATTGAAGAAAATTCTCTGGATAATGGTAAAGACTTAGATGAAATAAATGATAACAAAGAATTATCCAAACTTCAGGAAAATTTACAACTGAATGATTATGATGATTACCCGCAACCAGATAAAGGCTATGCTTGGGTTATCTGTTTTGCTGAATTGCTATTAAACATAGCTACTTGGGGAACGCTAACTTCGTTCGGTATATATATCAGTTATTGGCTTAATAATGATTATTTCGAAGGTGGTAGTGCAACCGATTATGCCTTAACTTCTTCAATTTGTGTGTTCTTAAGTCAGTCGTTGGCTCCTATTGCAAGTATTACTTCAAATACATTTGGTATGAAGCCAACTATGGCTTTTGGTATTGCTCTTCATTTTTCAGGGTTTCTCCTTACTTCTTTCGTTACTGAATTATGGCAACTTTATTGCACTCAAGGATTGATGATGGGTTTCGGTTTTGCTTTTATCTTTCATCCATCTATTGTTTTACTTAGTTATTGGTTTGTTAAAAAGAGAGCTCTTTCCAGTGGAATTGTTGTTTGCGGTTCTGGTATTGGCGGTGTTGCCTTTGTGTTATCTGGCCAAAAGCTAATTAATGATGAACATGATTTCCGATGGGCGATGAGAATGGTTTCAATTATATCTGTCGTTTTGAACATATCAGCAACTTTTCTGCTAAAAGAACGAGTTCCAAAAGAGAGAGAAAAAAGTTGGAATTCATTCAAGCAGCAATGCAGAATTATTTTCAATCTGAAAGTTTTGAAAAGATGGCCAATTGTTTTAATTTCATTCTGGTTTGGGTTTGGTATTACTGCTTATATGGTGCTTACTTACTCATTAGCTGCTTATTCCACATTCCTTGGATTATCACAAACAACAGGTGCTCATGTTACTGCCATATTTAATGGATGCCAGACGATTGGAAGGCCATTTATTGGTATTGGTGGTGATAAGTTTGGTAAAATCAACCTAGCATTGTGTTTGAACATTTTTGTTATTATTTTGATATTTGCATTTTGGATTAATTGCAATAATTTTATAACTGTTTTGTTCTTTGCAATTGTTTCAGGTTTAACTACTGGTTGGTGTCAATTACTCAATCAAGCTATATTGCCCGATTCAGTTCCAATTCAGCTTTTCCCATCAGCTTGGGGCTATGAAAGTATTCTCGTTGGTTGCTTTTGCTTATTTTCTGATGTTGTTGCTTTGAAACTAAGAGATATGACTGCTTCTAATCCATTTTTAAAAGCTCAAATTTTCTCTGGATGTATGACTATTGTGAGTTTCTTTTGCTTAGTTCCAGTTAGAGAATATAAAGTTCGCAAAACTCTAAAGTGTAGATTAGAACAGACGAAAACTACGCTTGAATCGATTTTTGACATCACCACAGAAGCTACAGACGTTGGAGAGGGGCTGGAAAATGAAAAGATTGATATTCAATGTAATTATACTGATGAGGTTTCTGTTGAAATGTTACAGGCTCGTAAAGATAGGTATGAACATTTATTACGAGCAGGAGTTGCAGGATATTTGGAAAGACTAATTTATCCTATGATTGCATGATTATGTGTTTCTTTTGTTTCTAATTTGTACGATGTTTTATTATAATTTAATTTGCATTCTTATTTTTGCTAAGGTGATGCACAGGGCAAGGTTTAATCTCCCAAGATTTTAAAATAGCTTTAATTATAGTTAAAATGGACGTCCAGATGTTCATCGACCTATCGACGCATCCCGGAGATCATCGCGTCGATGAGGTCGTTTCACTTAACCAAGCGGCTTCCTTTAAGGTTAGGTTGGTTTGTTTGCTAGCACTTCAAAGGTGACAAGATATGAAAAAGTGATTTAACCAAAGGAGCAGAACAACAACTTCATCACATTTGTTTGCTACTCTCCATATAATCACCATCTTCTGATTCCTAGTTGACCACCTGCAAATTAGTACTTACTGTCTGTTCTTTATATTTCCACTCACCACCTCATAGAGAACAAGAACCGATATAAGCGTTGCTGGCATTATACACTCTTTCACATCAGATTCGACTTCACCTAGACTTGTTAGTTCCTAAAACAGCACTATAATTTCATTCTTCCCGGCATCCCCCACCGTCCCCTTATTTTTGATTTGGTTGAATTTTCAACTTGTACATTTGTTGATTAATTTGGAGTTTAGAAAAAAACGAAGTTCTGTTTTTATTCTTGTCCGATATTAATATTTGATTTTTTCTTGGTTATACTCTGGGCTTACTACCTCATACTTTATATTCATTTTATAATAACTGCTTTGGATCATGATTCCTAAACAACTAAAAAGCTCCAGCAGGTATATTAGACTCCCGGACAACGGAGAAGACACTTCACTTACCATAAGTAGTAGCATAGACAAACAACACAGCAAATTCAATCACAGTATAAACACACCAGGTTCACAGTCACCAATCAATGAATTTGATGTAGATGATTCCATAATGACTCCAATAACATCACCAGATCCCAATTCATCTTCTCCAAAACATTTTCCGGCTATATCACCTTTCCATCAATTTGAAGACAGCAATTCAGATAACACAAACTTTGATCTTAATTATGAACCATCTGCTTTTATACGACTTGTGCTAGTGCTCAAGAAATTTGCTAAATATATTGGGCCAGGTTTAATGGTCAGCGTTGCGTACATGGATCCAGGCAATTTCAGTTCAAGTATAGCTAGTGCTCAATTTCAATATAAACTATTATTTTCATTAATGATTTCAAACATCATGGCAGGCTTCCTGCAAGTGTTAGCTTCAAAGTTGGGCATTTGCACAGGGCAAGATTTGGCTACAAATTGTCGTAAACATTTACCCAAAACTGTTAACTACATTATTTACGTATTTGCTGAAATTGCTGTTATTGCAACTGATGTCGCTGAAATTATTGGTACTGCCATTGCTTTCAATATTATCTTTGACATTCCTCTATTTTGGGGTGTTATTTTAACTATCATTGATGTTCTGTTTGTCATTATGGCTTATAGACCTAATGGTCCAATGTTTTTCTTAAGATTATTTGAAGGCTTTGTTTCAGTTTTGGTTTTGGGTACAGTCATTTGTTTTGCCATTGAATTAGTCAATGTTTCTCCTACAACTGATTGGGGCGCAGTTTTTAAAGGTTTTTTACCATCAAAAGAGATTTTCGAGGATATTAATGGATTGTATTTATCTGCTGCTTTATTAGGTAGTAACTTGATGCCTCATTCATTATATTTAGGTTCAGGTGTTGTTCAAGCAAGATTGAAGGTGTATGACATTAAAGCTGGGCATTATAAACCCCCAACTCCCAAACCTAAGCGTGGTGGTGTCTTTTGTGGGGCTCCTAATTTAGATGATGATGAAAGAGATCATTATAAACCCTCACTGAAAGCTATCAATGATACCATGTCTTATACAATTGCCGAATTAGTTGTTTCATTATTTGTTGTTGCATTATTTGTTAATGCTGCTATTTTAATTGTTGCTGGTTCAGCTTTGTCTAAGCCAATGGATGATGATGCAGATGGTGATTTAGAAGATGCAGATTTATTCACATTACATTATTTATTAACTACCCATTTATCTACCGCAGCAGGTACCGTGTTTGCATTTGCTCTACTATGTTCTGGTTTGTGTGGTGGTACTGTTGTTACTGTGGCAGGTCAACAGATTATGGAAGGACATGCTAAAGTTACCATGCCTCCAGGATTAAAGAGAATACTTACAAGAATTTTTGCAATAACTCCTTGTATCATTGTTGTGTTGACTAGTGGTAGAGAAGGTTTGAGTTCTGTTTTAAATGGTTCACAAGTTATCTTAAGTTTGCTATTACCTTTTATTAGTGCCCCATTGATTTACTTTACTTGCAATAAACATATTATGAAAGTTAGAATTGGGGATAATGATGATATTCCTATTTCAAGTAATGAGATCCCAATGGAATTTTTAGATGATACTGATTTTGAGCAAAATAATTTATTGCAAAATAGCTCAAGTAACGATGTTGAAGGTAGTTCCGATTTAGAGAGCACTTTTCTAAATGACCAAAATGTTAGATATAAAGATATGAGTAATAGTAAGACTGTTGCTATATTGGCTGTTTTGGTTTGGTTTATTATCACAATTTTGAATTTCTGGTTGTTAGCAAGTATGGCCCTAGGTTTTGATGTTCCTGTTTGATTTTCAATTAATCATCATGCTACCCCGCAAATTATTAGATTTTATTTATTCGTTGTTAAGACATTGGTCGAATTTTACTAGATATCATTAAATTATTATTTTGTTCGTTTTTTGTTTTTCTTTATTTATATGTTTTTGTTGCTTGTTAAGCTTTTTATACATTCTTTGTTCTCCTACTTTCTTAGTTGCATTAAATAAGTCATGTGTATCAATTTGGTTTTTTTCTCTTTTTTTTTGTTAGTTTTACTTTATTTTCAATTCATGCTCATTTTTATTTTATAAGAATGGATGTACGTACCTCGACGTACATTCATTCAGATAAACCATTGAAATAAAAACTCGCTGGTGATTATTACACTCCAATTAGAAGCCGCACACACGAAACGCCGGAAATAAAAAGTGAAGAAAGTCAATTGATAAGTCTACGAAGAGCTAGCTAGTCATATATCTTAAACGGAGAAGTTCAGTTATCATTTAAATCTCCCCTGCCAACCGAGATATGCTTCATCGAGTAGTGAGAAATGAACTACGTTGCTCCTATAAACAAATAAAGCATTTTTCTAAACTGTCAAGCTGTGCAAAGGACCTACCTTTTCCTTATAATCCAACACCATTGTACAATCCATCAAAATCACCACCTGGAACTGAAAAAGAAGCAATTCTGGATATAGAGGATGAACCACCACAATCGTATATATCATTAACTCAATCGTTCAAATATATCGGCAAAACATCTGAGCAAGATACAGAGAAACTAATGACATTAGCTGAATTTCTCATAAATCAAGCCGAAATCCACTCTTTGCCAACAAACTTCACGCATAAACCACTGAAGAAACATCCTCCAGATAGATTCACTGATGAAGTTAACGATTTATTAGAGCAAATTTTATCAACTATCTCACCAGCTTCTTATAGGTCAACTGTTGTTCCGGCAATTCACAACAGGTTATCAGTTTATTTGTTAAAACAAAATAGAATTCAGGAATATTGGTACTTGAACAAGCTAAATTTTCAGTTGAATACAAAAGGTACAATAAGGATATTATTAGATCATTGCTTTAATAATAACTTGGAATACTTTATTATTCCTTTGTTGTGCAATTTGGTTAGAATGAATCAAAGTAGATCAGGAAATGATGGCCTGATGCGTAAAGAGATCATTGAACATGTTACTGCAAGATTCAGTGAATTTATAAGTAAGTATGTTGATAAATATTCATCATCAGTTAGAAACTTTGATGAAATCAATGGAGAAGTTATCAAATCTGATGAAATCGATTTAACTTATAACTCATGGCTAATCTCTCAATTGTTAATTCAATTAACATCTAGAAAATTAACTGAACGGTTACAATTAGATTATCCATTGATTAGCGGTTCAATTAATCCATTAATTTATAAACATTTCGAAAGTTACACCAAGGTATTACGATTGAACCCCGCTATACATCCCAAGATTAAATCTGATTTGAACGAGTTGAGATCCTACATGAGCACAGAATGGTTGAAGAAAACAATGATACCATTCAACTTAGAAGAATGCTCTGATAAATCAACGAAACTAGCATCATTATTCAACCCAACTATACAAATTCCATCTACAAAATATATTACCACTTTATTATCCCAACATAATTCACAAAAAGCATATAAATATTTGGACACCTTGATAAAATCACCAACTTATAAAACCACTATTCATGAAATAACTCCATTTATAACTCACTACACAACAAGTACAAATTTACCTGAGTTATTACACTTCATTCAAAAAATAGAATACCAAACGCCTGAACATCGTATTAAATTTATGGCATTGTCACAGTTTGCTAAACATTTAATTCAAATTTATCCAAGACTATCTCCAAAATCTAACAAATCGAAACTGTTCACCAAAGAAGAATATAACGAACGATTAGCTACCATTTTTAAGTTCTTGTATCAGGAAACTTGGTTGAATGATCATATTTGGGGGTTTTCTACTAATAATTCAAAAATTAGAAAAGAATTAGGGGTTGCTTTAGGAGACCTTAGTTTTGGTAGTGATTTGTTTGGTTCGAGAACTACAAAGGTGGAGCATAGAGTTGATGAGTTGGAGTTTGTCAGTGTGGAGTCTGTTCTGGAAGCTTGCAAGATTTTGCCTAAGTGGTACTGATCTCAACTCTTTTGAATTTTTGAATTTTTTGAGAGATTGTATGTATACAAAGACACACTATTTTAATGATTTAATGATTTTAATTTTTTCATATGGCATTTCAGAATAATTGTAACTTACGAGAAGGCTGAAAAATAATACACAGGATAAATTTTGTAATTTCAACAAACAAACAAAAATAAAAAATGGAAAACACAGCAGATATAATAATAATAATAAAAAAGTAGAGATAGATATTGCAATATATGGTCCTTTTCAATAATAAAAAAAATAATGGAAATAAAAAGAGACCACCATGTCTTTTTGAAGAAACCAGTAACGTCTGTAGTTCAATAAAGTAGATTAGTCCATTGCCATCTCGCCATTATCTTGGGCAGGAAACGGAGCTTGCTGCCCATCCAGCTGTTGTTGAGAGTGGTCAACCTCACCAGATTGTTGTTGCTCTTGTTGCTCTTGTTGCTCTTGAGCATGTGGTGGTTGACCATCATCATTTGTTGATTCAGCACCTTGAATTTGTCCTCCCATATAATTGTTTAATTCAGCATCTAATTCTTCAACACTTTTCTTAGCAACTCTTGGTCTACTTTGTGGACCACTTCTACCTCCTCTACCTCTTGGACCTTTTGCTCTACCTCTTCCGCTACCTCTTGAACCACCATTGAAACCGATTCTGTCAGCCAAAGGAACAGCATTTTCAACAGAAATGATTTGTCCGGCAGCCCTTCTACCATCGAATTTCTCAATTGCTAATCGAAAATCATTTGGGTGTTCATAACCAACAAATGCAATACCTGTAGATTCACCTCTTGTATTAAATTGTAAATTAACAAAACTTAGTGGACCAATACCAGAAAATAATTTGGATAATTCAGCTTCAGTTAATTCAGGATGTAAATTTGAAACCCGCAAATAAGGTTCTTGACGTTGTTGATCTGCTGGTAAGTGTAATAAAGGACGGGCACGGGATCTGTGGCTGTCACGGTCACGATCATCACGGTGCGATGAACGACTATTACGTGAGTGTGGACGTGAACTTAACCTTTTTGAATTTCTGTTTGAACTGCCTCTTGATCTTCTCTATAATATCAAATAATAAAACATTTATTTATCAAGTTAGTTTCTCGTGGAGTTCGTGTGATTTCTTTCTTTATTTTTTTGTTTGTGGGGAATTATTGTAACAGTAACAAAAGAATGATATATGATGATATAATGATTTTAATGCGAGGGATATCATCAATGAATTAAACAATTGCTTCAGATTTGATATTGTGGCTGTCCTATCCGTTTCTTTCAAACAAACATTATCATTAAGCAAAAATCAAATATAAAACAGCACTATATAACGCCACTAATAAGGCATTCCAACTTCAATCATCAATCAGTAACATGTATCACCACTTTTGTAGTTGTATTTCTGAGTTCGGATGGGGCCGAGCTGTGATCTTTTTAATCAAATAATTCTCCATTAATTTTGTTATTAAATTTTGAAAATGAAGTTAACGTACTGGTGCACCTCTTCTTGAAGAAGGCGAGCTCTGAATGATCTCATCTAATGATTGTTCCAGTAGTGATGACATTCTTGAAATATGTATTGTTTTGTTGTGGATGTTTGTCTAATTGAAAAAGAAATCTAATGAAATCAATGTTGTTCTGTTTGATGGTCTAGTTGAGTTGAGTTGTGTCTGAGTGGCGATCGACCAGGTTTATCTGGCGCGCACGACTGTTTTCTGGTGATACCTTTTTCATTTGCATTTATTTAACGTATGAAGTAGCTAGACTAGAAGACAATTAATTGGATCAGGGGATTTCATCTTATTGAATGGGGATTTCATCTTATTGAAAGGTAATCTTCATTTGGTAGATCTCTCAATGATCAAGAGATTGCATCAAGAATTAGCTTCATATTTGTTCCACTACTAGTCCAATCCTTTCTGATCAAGCATATATGCCGGTGGCTTGTAGGTGGATTACTCAAGGTGGCGGCGTTGAATTGGAATTTAACGAAACAACATATTTCCATCCGTATTCTTTTATCAAGATCTTTCAAAGCTAAAGATTAGGATGATTCCTCTAATTCCTGTTCCCATTCCAAGAAAGAAAATCATTTCCAATGAATACAGAGATCTTACAGGCCCCCAATAAGTGACGTTGCATTCAGAACGGTTGCAACAGGTCTACCATTGAAAATTTCACTTATGCTATGGAAAGAGGTTTTCATGGATAATTTTGAAATAAAAGAAGTTGTATCAAATTGTTCTGTAAATGCAATTATGGAACAAATAGCTGTTGAAATATTGAGAACAAGCAGTTGTCTCTTTGGTCCGATCTGGAGAGGGAAAGGTTTCGGCAGAGTTTTGTGGTCCAATTTTCGGCAGTATTGATATACAGTCATTTGGTCCTACCTCCTTAGTGGGATTTCTTAAATAAACTAAAGTCAAGATTCTAATTTGTAATGTTTCACATGTTTTTAATTGCTATCATTATGCGAAAGATTTCCTTGAGTTATGTGAAAATATTTATTTTATTCAAAAACATGATAATTTTGGTGACACCAGGTTGTCGGGTCCACATATTGTACACATATTGATTGACAATATAGAGTTGTTTCCTAGTGTCATGCATCTCCCAAACTTGACAAGGAGCCAACCGCTTTTGAATGCATTATGTTCATTACAGAAATTAGTCCACCAAAAAGGGCTTTATTTTGAGTTAGATGGCATTGATCTCACAAATCTCCTTCCGGAACAAATTGCTTCTATTAAATTAATTTTAAGATCTGGTGTGCACCTTACATTAGGTTTTAATTTTAATTTTTCTGTCAATGTAAGCAATCTTATCAAATGGTCTACTTCCGATTGTGTGAAGCGGTTAGGAGCTGTATTTCTGACATGAAGTTACGGGTTTCCCACACTCCCACGATTCCAAATGACTGGCTATTGAAGTTTGATAAGCTTGAAAAATTACTATTAGAATTTAGTTCCCATAGCAATGACAATCACTCAATTTCATCAATAACATTGACTAATCCAACGCTAAAATACCTAATAGTGCATGATTGTAATTCGAATATATCAATTGATTTCTCACAATTATTAAATTTGAAAAAGTTTTTTGCTTTCAATTCCAAATTCACTTCAAGTTCATTCAACACGCTCCCTCCCACAGTTCAATGTATAGAATTGTATTTTTCCTGCGTTATCGATGACTGTCCAATCAATTGTCCTTTTAGGTTGAGTCATATAAGTTTATTTCCTACAGCTAGGTTGCATTATCCTATATTTGCAAATTTACATTCATTAAAACATTTAAGTTCAATTAAGGTGGATATGGTTAATATAAATTATAGCAACAAATCTCCAGAAAATCATTTCGGTTTTCCATATAAGTTTTTCCAAACTTTTCCACCAAATACTTCAGACTTAACTATCTATTTTGGTTCATTTTTTGATCCATCAGCAAAAAGTGAAGCTAATTTTGAGTCACTATCCTGTGTTAAGAATTTAACATTCGGAGGATCGTATTGCAAGTGTTTTGATCTAGATTTACTTCATCCAAACCTTATAACTTTGATTTTGAAGATAGATGGGCTACAAGAAGTAAATAACCAGTTTCCAACTAGTTTGAAAGCTTTGCGCACTTCACTACCGATTCATGTGATCAATGAAAGCTTGAAATCAATCAACTTGAAATACTTGAGATTGGTCAATTCGTATTACAAGTATGACATCTCCCTTTTGAACTGCGCCGGATTAACAGATCTCACAGTAGAATTGACTCATCCATTCAAAGTTACTTTAATCGTTAGTAATAATGCTCTATCGACATTGGACCGAATTAATGTATATGCTCCTCATGGAACCCTTTCCATTTTAAATGCAGACGATGTCACCCAGTGAAGTGAACAAAAGACACATTTCTAGTTTAAAGAATGGTGAGTGTTAAATTATTAAACACAGAACCAATGGTTCACCATACTGATGCTCAATGCTGTGAACTAACAAAAAACACAGAATAATAGGAACACAGCTGTAATTTCAATGTGTATGTATGTATTGAAATATTCTTTTCTGTCAATACATAGCTCATAAAGAATCAGAATAAATAGCCAACCGTTCACTAAAAAAGGTGAACAATTATTATTTTCAATTCTTGTACAAACCCACTTCTACAATAACCAAGCAACAAGGGAAGGGGTAGTGTGGCATGGGCATGTCTTCCGCTATTACTGTTATCAAATAAACTGCTCTAAAGCCCTGCCTGCTGTTTCGCTCTTTATATCCTAATTGGGACAGTTTTCCTCACATTGGGGACGTCGACGCGACTGCTGAGGTTTGTTGTCACAAAGAAAAATCAAATTTTTCATTTGTACTCCGGGATAGAACCGGATAGGAAGTTTACGAGCAGATTAGGATTGATTTTGCTAGAAGATTTTATAGTCTAAAGTACGATAATAATAAATTGTTATGATAATAAAGTCATATTAAAATTTGCAAGCGTGAAACAGTGAAAGTTTAAGTTCTAAGTTAAGAAAACATAAAAATTAAAAAAAATAAGAGAATAATATATTAGAAAAACACGTCTCTTTTACAAGTTCTTAAATTAAACTGTTCCGAAGCATGTATAAATCCGTCAATTTCAATATTAAAACGTCTAAAAGAATAATAAAGTTAAACTATAGAAATGTCATTAAATTTAGGTAGTTAGTTATCGAAACTAGCGAATGATTTAGTGACCACCTTTACCTAATTCGACACCTGGAGGACAGCCTAAGTAACCCTTAATAGAACCGTATAAGGCGAATTGTAAAGAGGTTAAGGTACCAACCATAACCAATCTTGTTGGTAAACCAGCGAAAGAACCTCTAACACCTAATTGACCAGCTAATTGAGCTAATAAACCAATGGTAGATTGACCTGGAGCCTTCTTGGTCTTGTTAACCTTGGATAATAAAGTATCAGCAGGTTGGGAGACGAAAGCGGCCATACAACCAGCAATAACACCAGCACCTAAGTTAACACCAGTGACAGCAGTAGAAGATAATTGATCCTTTGGAGTTGGGATCAACTTGTAGATGGCTTCAGCAGCTCTTTCGTAAGTTAAGAATTTAGCAATGTTATATGGAATTTGTTTGAATAAAATTGGAGTGAAACCGTTGTAGAAAGAACCGACACCTTCTTCTCTTAAAATTCTGGAGAAACCACCAACTAAACCGTTAGCAAAAGTTGGTTGAGAGACTAATCTAATTCTGGTAGCTTCTAAAGGACATAAAGCAATATCAGCAAAGAATTCAGCAATAGCAGCGGAACCGATATAAACAGCATCTTTGTACTTAACAGAGGTTTCGTAACCTAAGTTATCAATGAATATTTTCTTGAATAATTCGTAACCACCGAACTTGAAAGCACCTTGGATGGAGTAACCTAAGATGGTTGGACCTAAACCAGTCAGTAAAGCACCAGCACCTTCAGCACCAACGATTTTCTTGATGGAACCGAACATACCAGTGTTGTAGACAGTTGGTTCTAATTGAATTCTGGTCTTGACGACATCAATTGGGGTCATGGAACCGTGAGTGACACCACAACCAATGGCACCGGCTAAGGCGAATTTAGCGTAATCGGAAACAGTGAAGTTAGGGATGACTGGGGTGGAAGACATCGTGATTGAAGAGCTGGTAATTTGTAGAATAGAAACAACAAGAAGAAGAGGAACAACTTAACTGGAAAACTCTTTGAATCTCACTTTGAACTGAATCGATTGAATTTCTTTTCTCGCTCGTTCGTAGCCAGTCGCAGCCACTCGACGACGGCGACGGCTTTGCCAGCCATACAAATCCCTTGCAATTAGCCTGACTTTATGATTTATCCCACGTTTCCATACACTTTCACTGCCACTTATATGTGTCTATTGACCCTATAATGTCATAGTAGGAAAGTTCTCCCGGCCAGTTTCACGTTCTTCCTTTTTTATATTCTTATTTTCTCTAATTCGACCCGCCGGTCCAGTTTAGAGCTCCAACCAATCAGCTCTCTCCTTTTGACTACTTTCTATATCTCGTCTTTCTCGCGTATCTAACCAGGACCCGTTCTTTGCGGGATAAAACAGCCATGGCGGCCACATGTTTATCCGGGTCTCTCCGAATATTCAGACATTTGGACATCCAGACACCAGAAAGGGTTCAGCGTTTAAATTGGTTTAGATAGAGATAGGGAGAAGTTGGGGGTGTTAATGGTGCTGGTGAATGTATTCAAGTCGTGTATTCGATAGATTAATAAGCTAATGGACGCTTATAATTGGCTGGGCTGGGTGAATGTAACATGAATATCTAGATACCTAGCTGATGGTAGTTCAGTAGTTATTTAAGGTACTCGCTAGATCAAATTGATGAGAACGCGGAGGGGGGGGGGGGCAGGGGGGTTGATTGATTGATTGGTATATAGATTAAACTAGAATACATATATCGGTGAGGATAAATAAACATTAAATTGAGATTAAAGCAAGCATATTAAACGGATCTAGGAAAAAGGTAGAAAAAGTCAAGAAAAAAAACCGGATAATAGATAGCTAAGCCAAACGAATAACGAAGAAAGTAATAAAAGGAGAGAAACAAGTGAAAGGAACGCAAATAAAGTACACAACCCAAATCAGAATTAAACATACAACAAAATACATCAAAAAAGCATCAATGAAGGGAGTAGAATACAGAAAAAGTTACCAGCATCAACGTTGTCCGGTTAACATGGCAGTCAAATCCTGTCTAACTCTAACACCACCTTTTGATCCTTTACCATTAGCCAATTCTTCACTCAATGCATTAACACCCGGAATATTTTCTTCTTTCATGTATTTCATAATCTGTTTTACCGATTGATCTCTAGCTGGCTCCATTTGAATGTTAAAAGTCTTGCCGATCAAATCAGTTAGAAAATCAACCAATTTCATAACTCTTTTCAATCTATGGAAGTATGATGTTTGTAATTTACTCCATTGTGGATATGAATGTAAGATTTGTGTCACTGGTAAAGTGCATGATTTATCGAGTGGATTGCCTTTGTACCAATAATCCACAATTTCGTTCAATGGTAAACTTGCATTTGGTTTTGGTCCTCTTGGTAACTCATAATGAGCTATGCTTTCCGGAACTCCTTTTCTGATTAAATCATCAATGACTGCCTGTTTGTTCTGTTTCGTGACTCCTCCTCTATGCGATGGTTTGGTAACTTTGCCTGAACTCATCGAGTGTCTTGATCCTCCGCTGGATGTAACTGTTGGAGTCGAAGTAACAGTCATCATCCCCAATAAATCAGATGATGAACTAGATTGTGGTGGTTGTTGTGTTGGGGCCGGTGGTAATGTACTTCTAGCTCTTGAATTTGATGTGATTCTATTCACTCCATTACCTCCCATTGATCTGCCAATTGGACTTCTGTTTGGTGATTGGTTTGCCGATGGTGGACCATTCGAATTGTTCATAATCATAGCACCTAGGTCAGCATCCATAGCTAGCATATGGCGTTCTTCTAAAACATGATTTGAACTGTGGCTATTGGTATTAACACCATGGTTTGATCCGGCAGCTGATAATAAAGCATCGTTTGCAACAGCTGCTGCAGAAACCCGAGCAGCAGTACGGTGATGCTCTTCCTCTTTTGAAACTACTTGTAGGCGATGCTTCAATTGGTGTAATCTATATAATGACTCTTCATAAATTAACTTCTTGGTGATCTCTTTTTGGATATCTAGTTTCAATTCCAAGTATGATGTTCTTTGTAACTGTTCTTCATTTAATTTAATTGCATTTAAGGATTCATTTAATTTGTTAGTGACATCTTTTAACGACTCGTCGAAAATCGACATCACCCTATGGTAAGGGATCATTTGGAGGTTTGAACTATCGTTGGTTTGTGACATAGGGCAGGGGGTGGACTTTGATAGGGAGCCGTTACACCGTTATGCTTGTTGATGTTTTGTATCGATACGTGTATACGCTATCGACAAGCGGATTGTATTGTTGTTCGAAGACAAACATCTCACCTAAAAGTTGTCAGCAAAAACTAATACACATTTTGATTTTGTTGACGAGGCGTTTTGGTGAGTTGCGCACGACTACCACTTGTTAGGGGCGATCGGCTCAGGAAGAGGTCGATCAGAACCAGCCTTTTGTTAATCTCACGCTTGAATTTTTAAGTTTTTTTCCAAATATATCAGTTATACATACCTTTGAAAAATTTCCAACACCTTTTTTCAGCCTTGGTTTTTAATTATGAAGCCTGTTTATGTTGAGAGTTTTGTTTGAGTTACTTTAACGTTGAACGGTTCCAGAACCAGGCACCATGTGCTTCTCTCATATATTCTCTCTCATCAAATAGAAGGAAAGGCTATTATTCTTTGAGTTTTTTATTATTTGGAAGTTGAACCTATTGTATCAAGTTTGATAGGCTACTGCGGTAGCCATTTACCAATGATCTTTCAATATTAATGTATCTGAAATCACTGAATTGATTTACTCGAATTTTTCATATTGAAATTGTAGTTCAAATATATACTATGAAGACCACAACTGACTGACTAACTAACTATGCTTCATCAATTTGACTTTATTTAAAGCCGCATAAGGATAAGCTTTCAACTTGTTTTAGATTCAAGCAGTCTCGATACTTTTTGGTTTTTTTACTCACACTTATAATTGTTAAAATCAAGTTATTTCTCTTTTACTAATTTCCAAATTGAAGTGTAATTGGTGATCAACTGATGAGTATTTTTATGTATTACTGAATGGTGTCAGTTTGAGTACTTATAAAAGTTTATTTACTTTTTTTGTTTTTATTTTGTTTTGTTTTGTTTTGTTATTTTAATTAGTTAGAATCAGATATATTATGTAATGTACATGAAGTAAAAAAATGTTTCTAGAACGTTTGGAAATGCAGTAAACCCATAATAACCTATGCAAAAGCAAAAAAAAGTAAATGCAAAATTAAAAACAAATTAAAAAAATGAAAACAGAAGAGAGCAAGAAAAAATGAAAGAAAATGAAAAAACTTAGCCCAAGAAAATCTCCATGTTATTTTCTTTAACAATTTGATACCAATGTGCTCTACTTCTAATACCATTTATCAATAAATCATCAGCTTCAAAACCAGTACCTGAAATCATTTCCGCCTTTCTTTTCCAGCTTTTTTCCATAACAACTTTCAACTCTTTAATATTAGCAGCCCAGATATAACTATACAATTGGTCTAGTTGTCTTCTAAACCAATTCTTATCATGTATCGTGGTCACTTCACACCCAGCTATAAATAAGGGGAAAATATGAACAGTCAAAGTTGGTGATTTAGCATAATCTATTGCATCGATTAATTCCATTATTTTGATACCTAACCTTTGGCTAGATTCAGTAATTGGGAGCTTTGGAAATGTACTCTGTAACATTATTAATATTGATAATTTGTATGATTCGGAAACATTAATGTAATCTGCTAAATGATCAATATTCCGTTTCTGTTTTCTTGTTAACTCTGAGTTCTTAATGAAACTTAAATCTGAAACCCAGTTTAAAATCATTTTATAAATAATAACGGATTCTTTAACTAACTCTGCAGGATAGTCATAATTAGGAAGATCTTTTGCAAAATTAATTATTTCAACGGCTGTGTCCATATAGGTAAACAACAATTGTGAAAGTCCTAAAATATGATCTATTGGCTCACCGTCACTAATAACCAGTGTCTTGATTTGGAAAGTCATCCCATAATTTATAGTTTCAATATCAGCCTTAGCTATATCTAATCTAGACTGCTGTAGCGAAGCCTTTGATAATACTTTCATGAATTGCCAAGCTGAAAATAGAAAATTGAAATACGTCTTATGAAAAGCATTTTCATGATTTATTGGTGAAGGTGGAAATTTTACCTCTTCTCGTTGCCTGTCACTCTTCTCTTTGATTTTCTTCTTGATGAAATAGCAAGCGCTTTTTAAATGTGCTAATTGAGCTTGAACTCCATCGTCCCAAATCTCGCCCAACGATAATAATAAACAACTGGCTAATGTAACATCTAACGGTAAGGAATCATGTTTTAGACCAAGTGCCAATTTCTTGAAAGAGTCAAACATGAATTCCATACCAAGACTCTTCATTTCCAAATCCCCTTTGGAAATATGGAAGCAAGTAATCATGGCTAGTAAATCATTTAAAATTGGATAATCCTGGACAATAGGAACAAACTTTGAAATCCAGGGATTAGTTGCAGTGTCATTGTAAATACAAAGAACTTTGGATGTGTACCTGTCAAAACCATTCAAGAAAAATTGATTTTTATCATATTTTGAAAATTTTGAAGGAGATATTGGAAGTCTAGTGTTAATTTCTGTTTCAGAATACTTGACAGTACCACCACCTTTGTCACCTGGTGGCTCTTCATTTTTATTACTTGATTCATTAATGGGAGGTAAATGTTTAGTCACATCAGAAGGTGAAGTCAAAGCAGCTTTCATGTTCATGGCGGTTAGATTGTTCATGGTGGTGTTACAAGGTGTGCCCTTTCTTTTTCGTCTTCTTCTTCCTTTTCTTCTTCTTTTCTTTTGGGTATCTTCCGATTCTATTTCTTCTTGCGTTTCTGAGATTTGTTCGACTTGGTGGGTTTGTTGGATGTACGTCCGACTGGGATTGGGATTAGAGTTGGAAATTGTATTAGTACTTGAATCCGAAATTAAAGTATTTGTAGTTAGCAAAGAAGCAACAGAAATTGGAGCATAGGGGGCAGATTGCTCAATACGGGAAACTGAATGTTGTTGTTGTTGTAGCTCTTGTGATACAACTGAAGAAGTTCTCGAACCGCCAACTTGGGGGGTGATAACTATAGGGCTTGCACTTGCTTCAAGAGAAAAAAGCTTTGATGATGATTTTCTTGAATAATTATCAGAGTAAGATAAGGATCTTGAGTCAGATAAATAATTTCTTGGTTCATTCGGTTTTGAAGGATTGAACATATCACCCATGTAAGCATGTTTAGGGTTACCTTCATTTGTAGCAAAAGAAGGGCCAGATTGAGGATTTGGTTGAGCTTGTGAAGGGTAAATGTAAGTAGAAGGTGGATAAACGTCGTTATAAACATTAGGGTATCCTGGATAACTTTGATAAGGAGGTTGGACTTGTTGTTGAATCGGCGGATAATATGGATATGGCTGGTAAGGGTTATACTGAGGTTGAACCAGTTGAGGATAAAGGGGTTGAGCTTGAGGTACTTGTTGAACCATCTGGGCTGAAGCTGGAAAAGCTGGAAATTGAGATGGATAAGGAGACGCTTGGAGAGTTGGCCTATAATTAGCACTAGGATACGGGGATGACCGCAATCTATAATACACTTCTTGATCACTTGATGCTTCTTGTTGTTGAAGATTAGAAGTTTGAGATTTAGCAGGAAGTTGAGCTAAGGACTGAGTTGCTGGCTGAAACTGATATGTACGTGTTTGCCCTGGTTGCACTGGGTACTGCCTTTCTGGTTGGTAATTGCTGGATAATGCATTCTGAGTAAGTTGATACTGATGAACAGAATTATCCCCCTCTTCATTTTTAAATTCATTAATAACCTTATTCAAATCTGTGGCCAGTTTAGGGTTCTTTCCAATACCTTTTAAATGGTTTTCAATAAGAATTTCTTGATATGATTTACCCGTAATTGATAAAGCGGCATCTTTAAATAGTTCAGACATTTTAGAGTCCTTCGGATTATTTGATTCTAATTCGTCCAAGTATAACAGCTTGCTCTTAGAAGAGCTGGGTTTCTTTTGATCTATTGTTTTTGAGTTGGCGGTAACAGGTACAGCTGATCCAGAATTGAAAGTTATATCTTTGAACTTGAAAGTTTGGGTGTAGCCACCACAAAGAACACCTCTGTTGAGACAATTCAAGCATTGTGGTTTGGCTTCATCACACTTAATTTTGTTTTTCTTGCAAGTAATACAACCATATCTGCTCTTAGAGCTATGGGTTTGTTTGTCTTTACCCTTCTGAGCTGCCATTATATATGAAGATTGGTTTAGGTTCTGCGACGTTAATCTTATAACACAACGCAAAATCAGAAAAGTCGAGGTGAAACAGAAAAAGAGAAACCAAAGTTCGGGCAATCACCAGATATATATATAAAAGAGTAAAGATGAGAATGAAAGAACGTTCAGAACAGGAGTAAAAGAAAAGAATGCACAGATGTATTGTTGACCAGGGGAACTAGCTCGGATGTAAGTGAAATTTGTAGGAATATCCAATTACAGGTTGAAAGATGGTGGTTAATTGGTACGTCGATCGGTCGGCACGTTAATCAAAAATTTGAAGATTCAAAAATATAGTATTTAATAACTTTAAGGTTTTTTGAGAAAACAACACAAGGTTTTATACATTGGAAAGTCAAACGCGTTTCACAAAAGCCTATATCTCATGTCTATATAGTTTCCATGAACATACATAGAGTCTCAGTTAAGATACGATGCACCTGCGATATAAGTGTATGGGGACACACGGGATACTTGCATGTAACGAAGGTTGTTTTCTTTATATTTTTGATTAGAATCTATAGCCGCCATGAGACATGGAACATCAATAAAAGTTCCACTGTTCCAAGTTTTACCGCAACCCATTTTGTCTTCCCCAGTTTTTATACTTGTTTAGAGTTCGTTTAATTAGATTAGATATCCGACCCGTTGGTTTGATCTTCATAGTCATAATTAATTTGACCTAACGGTAGGGGGGGGTACGATCCATGTCTAGTCACGTATCTAATTTTCTGTACAAAACCCGCTAAATGGTGGTTGGCGGCTGGAAAATAAAAAATCTATCCGCGAATTAGCGGGGACGGGAAAGCGGCCCGGCAGTAAATTTATTTGCGGCTCCTGTGCTGCATTTGTCATGCGCCTCTATAGCCGGGTGTGCAATAGCATAGCAATCTGCACCACCTAGCAGCACACGTACGGATCACATGCCTAAAGAAATCTTCTTCATATAATTAAACGTTCCATATCTTTGCATATATGGATCAAAATGAAATTAAGCCCTAACATAGAGACTAAAGCTCTGGCTCTACACTTCACAGGAAATTATTATCAATGACCTGAAAGGGGGTTGGGGGACTTTCGCACAAATTTCCATGTCGTTCTAGATACGATTTGGTTTATTCCATATCATATGATAGCGGCCAGTTGAACTGTGGTATTCGATGCAAATAAAATAAGGTTTTAACTTTCTTCAAACTTTAAGGTTGGAGACTAAAAGGACCAACAAGTTACTCAAAAATGCATATATAAGGTGACTATCTGTTTAAGATAGAATATGTAGGAATGAATATCGAATTTTGTTTTGTTTTCTGGAACAATAATAATGGTACTTCTCAGGTAGATAAAACACACTTGAAGGGTGCGTACGTATCGAAAAGGACTTGTTGTATTACATTTATTTCCCCTCGTTGGCCATTTTAACTCGCTATAAAATGCTATAGAAAACTTTTATAGATTTAGGCGATTAAATCAATAATATTATTGAAATTAGCTTTTAGGGTGGTCAATTATTTATAGCGTGATAGAAATTAAGTACCTGACTCCATTGTACCTCACATAATGACCAATATTTCATATAAAAGATCAATATTAACTTCATGGGAATATTTACTTTTTTTTACATACAGTAACGTATAAGTTTGTAGTCTAGATTTACAGTGATCTATTAAAATAGAAATTCAATGGAATATATATATGATATAATATTAAAGTGCCAGTGCATCTCGGAGTTCTTCAGATGCCTCGAGTAGACATCATCCGACTTAATTTACAATTCGTGTTGTGAGTCTATTTATTATATATAATATATAACACGATCATAAATATCAATTTCATTTAAATTAAGCCACTTCTTGAATCATTGTGCTATATAGAGTTAATTTGTACTAATTTACAATTCAGTTGCAGGTGTCAATGCAGCTCCTCAGCTTGACAATTCGGCTTCAATTCTAAAGTGAATCCAATAAATCTATATATATCTATCTACCATGATTATTAATTTAGCTACAAAACTATCTGATTCAAAGAGATTTTGAAGTAGGTATATAATATCTATCTACCATGATTATTAATTTAGCTACAAAACTATCTGGTTCAAAGAGATTTTGAAGTAGGTATCGAATTTCTAGAACCGGTTGTATAGGAAGTTGGATATATATAAGCTAAGTAGGCCACTGGCTTTTCATTTGGTATTTAAAGATAAATAAAGACTTTTACATAGGACACACACAAAAAATGCCGCTCGTTGTTTTACAGCCCTTATTTGGAGTATATATAAATGCAATTGACATAACTGAACAATAATGATGAAACCACTTTATTGTCTATGACTGCTCTATGACTGTACATTAATTAAGTACGCCTTAATTTATATGGTTAACAACTGCTATTGTACAATAATACTACTACCAAGATAAAATTGTGGGCTAAACACGTATTTTTCATTAACCCCCTTCTGTGCGAATTGCGCAATTCACACCAAATTAGTATAGCTATTGCTGCCTTTTGTTCTCTTTATTCTAGGGTTAAATCAGGACTAATAGTGACTTTCGTGGGCTCCGATTACATACCAATCGAACTTAAGTGAGTAAAAGCAAACAAGAGACCCTCCTACATACATGATGGAAACTCCCAACAACTAGTGGGTAAATTGATAGACAACGAAACACTAGCTGTTATATACAGATACACGCCCAGCGGCAGCAAACTGCTCATACATGGATATTTGATTAACTTCTCAAACATAATATATGTATGATGTATTTATCTGCATTGGAAATGAAAGTGTTTTTTTTTTCACCTATGCCCTGAGTAACCTTTTGGGGTAATGCAAATCATATATAATAATAATAATAATATTGCATATGAGATAATAACAGCTTTTATTATGTAAAACCAAGCACCAAATGCTACTGTTAGATAGACTATTAACCCCGTTTAGAAAGTCCAAACTAAATAATCCTAATTGGGTGGTCAGCTTCATACTTATATGCTATCTAGTTGATTTAATTAAATTAGCTTCAATAAAGACATATGGCTTAATATTCATATTGATTTACTGGAATGCATATATCATATGTTACTAAGGGGTACCAAATAGACAGAACTCCACGAAACTCTAGAACGAATGAGATCTTCATTGTGCTTTCACTCACCTATATAGAAACCGAAAAACACTCCAGTTTGCATATATGCAGAAATAGCCAATATTTAGTAAATTTTGCAAGCCCACCCACCCTACTCAGCTTTTATTATTCATGAATCATGAATTAATTGCTAGAAATTGATGGATCATGTATATGGGTACAATTTTCTTACCAAGATCTTTCTTTATACTTATAGCCAGCAGAACAGAGTATCCCTTTTTAATTGACTTTAATAGAAATAACTAGGGATTTATATCAATTTGTGATCATGCACTAGGACATCTTACCGCTGTAATTCAAAAGTTAGTTCGCAAGTTTTCTTGATTTTATGGAATGGGAGCAATAAGCCCCGTGATCTGATACATAATTAGTCTCACGTGACATAGAGCGAAATTTGGGACCAATTGCAAGAATTCGAGAGCCATTTCGGGACTTGTCTTGCTGTGTGATTAGTTAGGATAGTGATAATAATTATAGAATTATGTCTATAAATATACATATATCCAAAAAGGTGTACTTGTTTGCAACCTAAACATAATTCGGGTAGTTTCCTTTAGTACAGAAGAGATTTCAGAGAACTTCACACTGAAAATGGACAAGGGAAAAAGTTATACCTATTCCGGAGTTTAATGACTCATGGTACCCTTAATTTATACGTTGTGGGTGACGATACAATTAGTTGCTTTGAAAAGAAAAAACTGAGATAATTATTTGGCGAAAAGGGATAGAGTCTTAGATTTGGCATAACAAACGCGCACACTTGTAGAGTATATTATATACACTACGGATATGCCAGGCCATTGAAATTTCGCCAAATTATCGTTCCTGTATTTAGCGGACTCTCATACAAGTAAAGTGGAGGAGGATCACGCTGGTGTTTAAGCTGAATCGAATAGACAAACCCCTCCCCGTTCTTGTTTGTAACAATATGTATGTTATATCAATTGTTTTATTGGTGGTATATATATGAATTGACTCAAGAAGAAAATTGTTTTGACCACAGAGACACAGACAAACAAACAACTATAGCACATATAAATACAACAGCTTCAAAGTGATATAGCCCTTTCCTTGCTGAGGCTAATATTTGAAATTCACTTGATCAAGCTCGAACAGTCAAGTAGGAATGTGATACTTTGTCTGAGTCTGATGATCAAAAGATTTTGATTTTATTTAACGAGATACACCAAACACCGTCTTTAAAGTTACAGAATAATGAATGGATTACTAACACATAGGCTTTTTTTTATTTGATTTCATAATGTAGAATATACTATGTCTCAAGTTGCAACTACCTCTCCAACATCTGCTTCCTTAGTTAACGCTAAATGGGATGTTGTTATCTCTAATGGTATTGTGAAAACCGGTCTAGGTTTTGGTGCTGGTGTTTTAGCATCGGTTTTATTTTTCAGAAGAAGAGCTTTCCCAGTGTGGCTTGGTATAGGTTTTGGTTTAGGTAGATCTTATTCCGAAGGTGACTCTATATTTAGAGAAGCTGGTGTTAGACAAGTTAAGGCTTAAATTTACAATTAAATCACTCTAAAATTATTCACACACACATATAGTTAGTTATTTTCTCGTTCTACCCTTTCCCACCCCCCCGCATTTTTTTATTCTTTTTCTATCTGTTTAAAAAGTTGCTTGAATATATAATTAGAAATCAATATTTTAGTATATCATTATCATTACCATCATCAATTTATCATTAGATTCATTACTATACATTCATATACATGCTCATATTTCAAATGCTTTCTTGTCTAGCTCAATATAGACTTTAATTTGAATCAAATTACAATAAACTACAAGTGGTAATAATTGTAACCTTTCTGTTTATAATCTTTATTTTATTTATCGATATACCTTTATTATTTTTACTATGCGATATGGAGAAATCAGATCCCAAATCAAATTTACTGATTTGGTTAACATTTTTGAACTAGAGAGTAGGGGACTATCGTAGAGATTTAAATACAGGGATTAATTATACCTTAAAATTCAATTCACTGTAATCGTGCTTTGGTATTTGACTCACTGAATCGTTTTCTCTTTCTGAAAAAAAAGGGATTTGGAATCTATTTTTTTCTTGAAGTTTAGCACAATTATCACTAGTATTTAACTCACTGAAACACAACACCAATAACTTCGGCAATTTACTTGGTAACCAAATATGACCTCAGGACAGGAGCCCGTGAAAACTGACTTCGCAATTACCGCAGAGCCACTTTTTTGAACCAGCCAAGTCAAACCTGTCACCAAGTCAAAAAGGAGTCAGACTAAATGCAGCCGCACACACGCACACCCCCCTCATCCTGCGACAGAGTCAGAAAAAAGATATCCAAATCAGCAGGAGTCAGATGCAAGGGCGGTTCTGAGCTGACTCTGTTCTGACCCCTCCTGGATCATTTAATAATCCGTATCTAAACGTTTTTGAACCTCCTTTTCAACTGCTTCAACACTCCAACTTCATAAAATCATCCTTATATCCTCCTATATTATCTTGGTTGACATCATATACCTCCTATACTTACCAGAAACACAGTCACATCATTCCGGGACCCAATCAAATCACCTGGAATTCTCGCTTCCGTCCAATTGAAAATTCTGCTTCTCAACGAAATTTGGATGGCGCACACTACCAATTGACAGTGATTTCGGCAGCAATTTGAACCCTTTTAACGTAAGGTAAGTGCTGCAATATGGGTATCATCAGATATAGAGAGCCCAGAAGACCATTATTGAGTTTAGTGGATTAAAAAAAATTGAGATAGGCACATTAAAAGCCCTAAAGAATTGAATACGAATCATCCGTTTGCGTACCGCTGTTTACCAGGTGCGGCAATTTTCAGCTGTGGTTTTTCCACCAGAAATGAGTAATCCTGGGTAACGAGCTTCGACCAGGTTTAACGATTGTTTAGACGTATAAATATCTTGATTTTCCCAGCTGTACTAGGTTCTACTGTTATTCATAACCTTCTTTTTTCAGTTCCACAAGTTCTATAAAACTCCTTACCTTTCAGAAACCTTTCACATACAAAAAATGTCCGCTACTGTTGCTCCACAATACGAATGTCACAATGAATTCAGAAGTGATACTTTCACCGTCCCAACCCCATCGATGATTGCTTCAATTACTCAATGCTCTGTTGGTGATTCCGTTTATAAGGAAGATCACGATACTTTAGCTTTAGAAGCCAAAGTTGCGAGGCTAACTAACAAGGAAGCTGGTTTATTCTGTGTTTCTGGTACTTTATCCAATCAAATTGCTTTAAGAGCTCATTTACATCAACCACCTCATAGAATCCTATGTGATTTCAGAGGTCATGTTTACGCCCACGAAGCTGGTGGGTTAGCTACATTATCTCAAGCTATGGTTACTCCAGTTATTCCTTCTAACGGCACATACTTAACTTTAGAAGATATTATTGATAATTACATCCCAGATGATGGTGACATTCATATGGCTCCAACTAAGGTTGTTTCATTAGAGAACACAATTCATGGTATTATTATGCCAATTGATGAAATTGAAAGAATTTCTTACTGGTGTAGAGAGAATAATGTTAAATTACATTTAGATGGTGCTAGATTATGGAATGCCTCTGCTGAAACTGGTATTTCAATGGCCGATTATTGTAAATACTTTGATACAGTTTCTTTATGTTTATCAAAGTCTTTAGGTGCTCCAATTGGTTCCGTTTTAGTTGGTGAAAAGAAATTAATTGAAAAAGCCAATCACTTTAAAAAACAAAATGGTGGTGGTGTTAGACAAGCTGGTATGTTAACTAGAATGGCTTCAGTTGCTATTGATGAAAACTTCCCAAAATTACATCAAGCTCACTTGTATGCTTTAGATGTTGCAAACTTCTGTGAACAACATGGTATGATTTTGGAAGCTCCTTGTGACACAAACTTTGTTTTCCTAGATCCAAAGAAGGTTAAAATCAATCCAAGTGTTTTAGCTCATATTGCTAAAAAGAATGATGTTAAAGTTATGGGTAATAGATTTGCTTTCCATTTCCAAAATTCTTTACCTGCTATTGAAAACTTGAAAAAGACTTTACTAGAAGCTTATCAAGAATCTTTAGAAAATCCTTACATTTCAAGAGGTGCAGTTAGATTATACAGATCTACTTCTCAAAGTTCTGAAAATACAGTTGTCTCCGCTGAAGAGCACAAGGAAAAGATCTAGGCTTTTTTCATTCGCATTTTACATTTTATGGCATTACGGTTTTACAATATTTTAGATATCATGGCGAGTTCACTAACGGTTAATTTTTAATTCCAGTTTTTTTCGAAAACTGAAGGGTGTTTCTGAATCCCAAACAGATATAGACAGGCGAGATCCCGTTGAGGTCCCTTCCAGAGCATCAAAAATATTTGCTTTTCTTTTCATTTCTTTCATTTTTTTAGTCCTCTGTATATTTCTCTTTGCATATAATTTTTTGTATTTTAAAGAAACAAAAGTTGTTCCTGAAAAAAACAATAACGCAACCCGAGGCAAAAATTCTCGAACCTCGACCGATGTAAAAACAAAAACAAAATCTAATTCAAGCTCAAAATCGAACATCGAACTTGGGCTTAGAGATAGAGTCCCTGGATTATCACCTATTCACACCTCCCACCTGCGTAAGCAAATTGCCAGACACATCCAAATTCATTCATTTGTACATAGTTTCAGCTGGCTTCCCTCTAAAACACCATTCCTTTCCCCCCCCCGTTTCTTTTGCGTTTAGCTCATCTCAATTACTCTGTTCTGTGTTATTTTTTATTTTTGTTCAAATCATATCCAGCAATCCCGATTCTATCTTTCAAAACCACTCAATTCCGTTATTTTATACCCATTCTTATATTCAAACATGCTGATCACCTTCTTACTAGCTGTGCTAGGCTTCATATGGTTTTTTCGCCGATATATGCAATTGATATCTGTCTCTACCCAGAAAGCTGTTCGATCTTTGAATATTTCAATACCCAACGTGCCACTTATTTCAATTGACAAAGTGACCCATACAAGTATGGTTTTACACTGGGATGGTCCAAGTAGTATTTCCAATGACTCAAACACAAGTAATAATGAAAAAGATCATCAGCCAGCTTCCCCTCCTACTGCTGCTGATGGCCCCCCAAAATTGGTGACACAAATTACTCCAAGTTCAATAAGCCATTTCGTTCTTTATATTAATGGCATTCAGTCGGCTATAATTGATGGCTCTGACAGATCATGTATGTTAGATGGTCTATTGCCAGATAGCCATTATCAAGTTGATTTAGTTGCTTTTAATATGTCTAATTTTAGATCTAAGTCTTGTCCGATTTATGTTAAGACTGCTGCTTATGAAGTTGGAGAAGGTGATGGCTCATCATCTTTGAAACATCCTACTGAGATTTTAAAGGTGTTGTTGCCTGAAGAAGAACAAGGTAAAGCCATTTCAAATATTGTTTATAAGCAAACCACTCCTAAAAGCAGGTCTCGTAGTGGAACTATTGGTGAAAAATCAAATAATACCAATAACAGTGATGATATCAATAATCTTTCTGTACATTTAATTACTGATATTAATGAATTGAAATTCTTATTGGAGTCAAGTGTTGACGAAGTTAGAACAATTAAGAAATCCTATTTAGAAGCTGAATCCGAATTTAGAGAAGAAGAAGCATCGTTGGTTAATTCAAGGGATGAAGCTAAGAAAAGAAGAAAGATTGAAGATTCAAATAGAGCAAGCTTACAAAAGGAGATCAAACTGTTAGAAGGTCAAAGGGTCACATCTGCTAGTAAAGTTTCAAGAGATAAAGAAAAACTAGCAAGTAGACAAAAGGCAATTCAAAAGAAAATAACCCAAATGGATAAGTGGAAAGCCAAGGTCTTAGAAATGAAAGGAAAAGAAGATACATTGAAAGTAGAACATCCTAAAAAGATTATTGATTTGAAGTTACAGATTCAAGAATTCAATAAAGAAATATTTTCGTTACAGTCTGAAAATCATGTTATTGAAGAAGATATTAAAGATGCGCTTGCTAGTAGAAAGAAGATGGATGCTACGAAACAAAGAATAGCTACAATTTTTGAAAAATTAAATGCTCATACTGATAAACAAACTGGATTGTTGAAACATGGTGGATTGGAATATTTTGCAGAATTAATATCTTTAAAACCAGAATGGGAGGATGAGATAAAATCTGAAGTTATAACAATAGATCAAGGAGCTGAATCTAAATGGAGAGCAATTCAGCAACAAGAATATGCTAGACATGAACAGTTAAAACAACAATTGGAAGAAAATAGACGTAATTTGTCTGGTCGTCAATTACAATTCACCGATGATAGGGTCAATAATTCATACGCTCGTACTTATGGTAACAACAATTCATCTTTAAATCTGTCTCAGGTTAATTCAAATAGTACAGGTTTAAACCCACCCCAAGCTATAAATATGTACAATAATGGTTCTATTAATAGTCTGTTATCAGCCAATCTCACGGCACTGCAAAATAACTCTTATAATAGTTTGAATGATTCAACTTTCATTAATCAAATGTCAACTAGCCCAACTACAAATAATGTTTGGTTACTTAACCAAGCTCGTGGCCTAACTCTGGATACAACTGCTGCTTCCAAGTTAACTATTGAAGATGATACAGAACCATCTATTTCGCCATCTGCTAATATGTTTTTGCCCCAAGATTTAATTGAAGGTGATGACCTACGTCTAACAACAACTGCTACTTCAACTTCATCCGCTCCAAATCCAGCAGATATGTTACAACCTCCGACACATCCTAGATTTCAAACAGCATCAAGTGTGGATAATATTAGAGGCTCTGGCTTATATGGCTCACTGGTCAATATGGATACTTCTCAACAGTTAAACCCAGGAAATTCAACGATTACATCATTAAGTGCATTAGCTAATACTTTAGCCAATAATCCTCAATCTGCTCCTTCTGGTGGTAATATCATGGGATCCCCTCACTCACTCAATATCCCACCACATACAGCAGAAAACAGCAATTATGATAATTTATCATTACATCTGACTCCTGGACAAGAAATGGAAGATCTAAAAAGCATTAAAAGTTTAACCTATAACAAGAGAAGTTTATTTGACACATTTTCCAATCATAATAATAATAGTAATAGTCCAAGTCGGCACGGTTCCCCAAATGTTAAAGATACAAATGTTTTGAAATTGTTCAGTGGATTATCACAAGGTTACACGCAAAGTATTTCAAGTACGGATGGTAATAATAGCTTAATTCAAGATTTCTCTCAACCTCCTGATTATTTGGCTAGCACTACTAGAGGTAGAAGTACTAGTTTTGGGTCTAGTATTTGGACCAGAACTAGTAATAATCCTACCACTAGTGCCAGTAACACCAATTGGAATGGTGGACTGAGCTTATTAAATCCTGTTAGTTTGAATGCAACTCCTATATCTTCAAATTTATCTGCTAATCAACATCAGACTAGTTTGTCTGATGATATCAGTGCCACTTCTCCTCAAATATTTGTCAGTGATTTTGATTCCCCTCCGGCTATCAAAACCGAATCACTAACTTCTGGTGCCCATTCTTCAGTTCACACTGTTGATGAATTACACGATCAACCATCTTCATCATTATTCAAAGCTGGTAAATTTTTTAAATTCGGCACATCACCAAATAAAACAGTTACAAAATCAAGTGATAAGTCATCCGAGGATCTAGCTGTTGAAAGTAGTGACGACGCCCATAGTAACCACAATACTACAAATTCATCCTCTAATGGAACTGGAAATGGAAGTGGATCAGGTAGCGGGTCCGGGTTGCTTTCTGGTGGATTTGGAGCTAAATCATCAAGATTTTTCAAACGTGGTGCAAGAAGAACCTCAAGTGCCACTGTTCATACTCAAGCCTCAGATAATAGTGCAAGCAACGAAAATGGCAACCCTGCTAGTGCATCAAATGGTTTTAAAGATGGTACTAACGGTTCCTCTTCTAATGGATCTGGTAAGGATAAAGAAGATTCAAGTACTCCAATTTCTAAGAGATTAAGTTTGGGTATTTCGTTCAAGAGAGGTGATAAGGATAAGGACAAGGAGAAAGAGAAGAATAAAATTATTGAAGAGAAAGAGGAACCAAGTGATGTTCCCGATGTTAATGAATAAAAAAAATTTAATGTTTTTGTATGTTTTTTTGTGTATTTGATTTTTTTGATAAATTTATTTTTTCAAAACTGGTTACTTTTTTTTGTGTAGTTGTTACTATTCTTTTGTTGCACTTTTATTTATTTATTCTTTTTTTTTTTTACAAATAAACTCTTTCTTTTCCTAGGTATTCATATTTTTTTCTATTATTTTTCTTACATATTTTGTTATACTATGCTTTTATGTTTTCTTTTGCGATTATTCACCTCTGTTAGAAAAGTTGTGCGTTCTCTACCTCTCTTTGAAACAATACTCTTTTAATTCAATAAAGTACAATCCAATTCTTGATGATCGAACCTCTTTATAAATATATAAGGTTATCCACAGTTAACTTGTACAAATGATATGTAATTAGTAAAATAAAGTAGTACAAAAGACAAAGCGGGTAAGACATGGAAAGCAAAAACAAAAAATAGGGAAATACATTTGTATACGATAACATAAAAGAAAAACGGGATTGATGCAATTAATGGGTGACAATAATAATACTAATGATGATAATAGCTTATTCTAAGATGTAGTTGTTTTTTTCTCTCTAAATTAAAAACTATTCTATTCTAGTTTAGGTTCTTTCTTTTTTTCTTCAATTTCAGCTAATCTATCTTTCATCGCTTTTCTATTCAGCGTTCTTTCATCTAAAATATCATCATCCGACCAATCAACATTGACCACTCTACCTAGTTTAGAACTGTCTGTATTTCTTAAAATTCTAGGCTTTTCAGATCTCCAATCCTCTTCAACATTTTCGAACCCATCATCATAAACTTTCTTATAAATCGAATAAATTACCTCTTCTTTTTCTTTTCTTTCTTCTTCTTGAGCCATCCATTCCATATGTTTCAAATCATCATTCGAAGGTTCGTAAATATGCCATATAACATAATGAGGTAAACCAACAACCGAAAAATGCATTCTTTTACACATTTTACCAAATGCTTCGGTTTCAGCATGCTTTTCAAAGGAAAAAGCAGGGAAATGAGCACCTGACTTAAACACTTTAGCTTTGGATAAAATTGAAACACCTCCAATACCATCTAAGACCATTTCAGTTTCTACATCACCATATGGATCCCGAAGATAAGCTAAATGAGGCCTCCATGTAGCGTATTCAACGTAACCTTCAACAATAACTGCATCCTCATCTAGGGTTGAAGCTAATTGTAAACCACCATCACTTTCTTGCCATGAATTCAAGTCGTATGGTTGTTGATTACCTAACCATTCAGGTAACGGTCTCCAGACATTTGGAACAATGACGTCTTTATCATGATGCATTAAATCTTCAAGAACAGTTGGAGGAATAGTTTCAACATCTACATCTCTCCAATATACCCAAGAATGATAAGGTTTAATGGCCACTGATGATAACCAATTTCTAGCTCTGGCCATCAGCTTACGTCTTGAACCTTGAGCTGCAAAACCATGTCTATCAGAAAAACCTTGTCCAATATTTTGACCAAAATCTTTCTCAAAAATTTCAATGGAGCCAAAATGTTGTTCTGAATCAGGATCATTCTGAATCTCTCTTAGTGAATCCACCAAAACTTCCATGGTATCATCACTTGAATCAGAAACTAAGAACGCTAAATCAATTAAATTGTGAGGATATGTCATATTTTTCATGTGTCCAAAAAACATTGGTAAATGAGGAGCGGCATCTCTTAGAGGGACACAGAAGATGACTCTTTCATTATATTGCCAACCATTTGGCCTTCCTGTGAAATCTCTCATGTCGTAGTAATTGGTGTCTACAACATCGTTTAGATTGAATCTTGGTGTGTATAAAGAAAAAATTGAACTTGTTGCAGCACCACCTATTATTGGGACAGCTGATACTATGTCTAGGTTAGTGAATAACGAAATGAATATGAGAGTGATGAATATAAATATTGATAATGCTATGAAAGTTATGTATCGTTTAGAGTAACGTCTGTAGGTTTTTCCTTTGCGTCCCTTTGGGAACAACTTTGGTGATCTATATTTGTAAAGGCAAGTTAGTATGACATGAACGATAGAAAGACGGAGAAAAAGAAGTGAGCACGTACCCCAGATACTGGTCATCCATTTCTCTGTAGCCCATCTAATACTTTTGGAAAGGTAATGGATGGTAAGAGTCTTCAGAAGTCGGAGGTGGTTCCTGTATATGTGTCACAGAGATATGCATGTTGTTGATTTTCTTTCGTGATTCGAATCCTGTTCCTGGGCGTGCGAGCGCTATTCGCTTTTTGGGTTGGTTCAGGGCGTCTATTTTTTACTTAGTTTCAGAAGAGTTCATTGGGTTATATGCTATACAATTATACAGAAAGAATGCTAGAGAAATAGGTCTCCGCCAGATACCTTTCTGGACGACTTTCTGATGGCTGGAGGAGGTTTCCTGGAGGTGGCGGGACGCACTTTAATCACGTGCAAACTGGCGGGCTTCTTATCCTCTTCTGTAGAAGCAACTTTCTTAGGTAGTCTTCTTTTAGGGCCCTTGGCTCTACCTTTGGTGATGTGAGTCAACTTCTGGCCTTCCTTCTCTAGTTCTGAATTGTCAAGAGTTTTCGATTTGCTTATACTTCGAGGTGGAAGATCATCAAGAGTATCATATGGGGAGGGAGAAGATGCAGTTGATGGTGCAAGTTGA
This sequence comes from Ambrosiozyma platypodis, assembly GCA_030557395.1. Lineage (NCBI taxonomy): Eukaryota > Fungi > Ascomycota > Pichiomycetes > Pichiales > Pichiaceae > Ambrosiozyma > Ambrosiozyma platypodis. Next base: position 34,929 of record JAKTPC010000049.1, on the reverse strand, counting down.
GCGTTGAAGGAGTTCTTAATGGTATTGTTTAAAGTGGAAGCAATTTTCAGAAATTTTTGATTATTGGCTAAACCGGGTAAAGCAAAAACACCAGATTGTGGAGCTGGGAAAGTGTTGCTTCTACTTGGCGATGACAATGATGGATCAATCTGAGCCTGTTTCGCTGAAATTTTACTCTCTAACTTACTATTTATCTTTGTTCTAAAGCGTTCAAACTTTTGTAAAGCTTCGGGCAATTCAATTTGGGGTTTAAGAGGTACCTTTGGCTTATTCAAAGATCCAAATTTTTGCATTGCTTCAGGTAATTCAACTTGTGGTTTAGGTGCAGGTTTTGGTTTATTTAAACGGCCAACCTTCTTCAGTGCTTCAGGAACTTCTTTTTCGACTTTAGGATTAGGTTTAGGTTTATTCAAAGTTGAATATTTTAGCATGCCTTCAGGAATCTTTTCTTCAGGTTTTGGTGCTATTTTTGGTTTATTCAAAGCAGACATTTTCTTTAATGCTTCAGGTTTCTCTTCTGATTCAATTCTTTTAGAAAACTTGGATGATTTCAGATTGGCGGTAGAAGCTTCAGGAACGACAGTGTAGATTAATTTAGGTTTAGGAGCAGGAGTAGGGGTAGGTTTCAGCTTTCTAGTCAACGTTACAACAGACACATTTCTTTCTTTCTGAACATCACAAATTCTTTTTTTCACTGGTTGTGGAGCTGCAGGTTTATTCAAGCTATATGATGGTTTACTAGAAATCAGAGCGGAGGACATTGGTGCTTTCAATGAATTCTTAATTGGTGAAACAGATGATGTCTCTCTAGATGATTGTTTAGTTGGTGATGAAGCACCACCATTTGTGAGAAATCTAGCATGCATATATAGATCAGGAGCTCGTTCACCAACCGTTGTATCAATTTTAGTTGGAGACAAAGCTGGTGCTTTAGCAGCTGCCACAGCCGACATAACAGCCATGGAGTTTGGCATAGGAATGTAATCCAAAGCAACGTTAGCAATTTGTCTTCTTGCGAATTTTGGCTTGGGCTTTGGCGTAGGGGTTGACTTATGTTTGTAACTTGATGAGCTATGTGACGTTGTAGAATGGTTTGATGTTGATCTATCGAAGGCTGTTGTGTGCTTGTGTTTGTCAGAATATAATCCTGATGAAACAGAAGAGTGATGTGCTTGTGATCTTGATGATAAAGAACTATTTGAAGAAGCCGAGGTAGACCTATCAGGTAATGCTGGTGGCACTGAGTCAGATAATTTGTGAGATGAGATAGATGATTTCCAAACAGTTGAAGATGATCTATCAGAGGGGTTGGGTTTATCGAGAACATCTAATCTATCCAGAGATGTAGCTTTCTTAGAATCAGTAAATTTCCAAGGTTCTAACTGCTCAGGTCCATCATCATCCGAAGATGAATACTCTTTCCCATCTCCAGAAGATGAAGTGTCATATTTATTAGTACCAGCAGTTGAATTTGTTGTAGACTGTTTTTCTTCTTTCTTAATCGATCTCTTTGGTACAATAATTGATGATTTGGGACTGAAAGTAAGATCAGTTCTAGCAGGAGTGTTTAAGATGTCATCGGCTTTGATTGGCTTAGGTTCATTTTTATTTCTTTCAGGAAGTTCAAAGCTGGTATTCACGTCAAGTTGGTTCATCAGCTCAGCCAACGAGTCATGGCGTTGTTGAGATTTAATCTCAGTTGGCGTAGGCTCCACAGAGGCAAATGAACTAGTGAAAGGTTTCGAGTCAAAATCAAAAGGTCTTGCAATAGGGTTCAGTAATTCAATATCCAGATCTCTATACATGCTTCTCGAGGCAGCATTACTTGCACTATAAGACTCTTGATAATCTAGCTTTAGAGCAATACCATTTGATGATTGTAATGCAGCACTTTTTGTAGGGACCAGAGGTTTACCTTTCTTCTTAGGTGAGTTCCTATATGCTTGTCTCTTTCTTTCAACTTCTTTTTCCAAATTTGACATTCTACTATCATTTTCCAAAAATCTGGTGGAACTAAGTTCTTGAAACGTATTTAAAAATCGATCAACGTCAGGATCAGCCATGATGTTATATTATTTGAAGAATGATGATTATATGTATTTGATCGGATCAAAACCTGGGGTTGTTACTTTGCGTGTGGCAAACGGGCCATCAAATCTACTCAGATCATGTTATCGTTTAATCCAAATTAGAATCTTCTGTTTACCATTCCACAAATTGCTATAAATTTCTTAGCTCCGAGTCGAAATTTCCTGATTCGGAACATAGACGCGTCGCTTATCTAAGCGCTTACGTAAGAATTTTGGACGTATGTAAATGACCATTTGCTTATAAATTTAAAGTTTGGGTTAATGGTCTAGTGGTATGATTCCTGCTTTGGGTGCAGGAGGCCCTGGGTTCAATTCCCAGTTGACCCCTTCTTTTTTGTTTGTGATGTTTTATTTAGACCAAAGGGACGTGTTGATCTTCTTTTTGCCTTTTGAAGTTCCTTCTTTTGGTAAAACTACCTAATTGGGTCTATTAAAACCCTGTTTCCTGGATAACCCTGTGAACTCCCCTGGAGACAAGTCTATTAACTACCAATAAAACGCCGGTAGCTAACCACAGACACGTAAACTGCAACCTTTAACTGAGTCACCGAAGAGCTCAGGTCCAACGCGCCTCTTCGCCTAACGAATTTATCGCTTGAACTATAATTTTCGTGTAGATTGTTCTCTTCCTACATGTTACTTCCAGACGTTGCAACCTTAACCCGTATTGGGCTCCAATTCAGCAGATACACAATCATCCCAGAGAATATACGTTTGTAGTTGGAATACTTCAGCAACTAACCGGAAATACCTCGTTTGATCACCATTCTTTACTATAACAATTAACACCAAAGCTTTTTCCTTTCCCCAGCATTTCATTTTAAACTTTTCTACAAACAACGACAACAACAATAAATTGGTCATGCTCAACTTGGATAAGATAATAGAAGATGTGAAGAAATGTAAAATTATTCCTGAAAATGACGTGCAGGAATTATGTTTCTTAGCTCAGGAATTACTAATACAAGAATCGAACATTCAATTAATAGATACTCCCATAACGATCTGTGGAGATATTCATGGCCAACTACACGACTTGATCACCTTATTCAATATTTCTAAAGATCCACCAGATAGCAAGTATTTATTTCTTGGTGATTTTGTCGATAGAGGTTTTTATTCATTAGAGACGTTTTTATTATTATTAAGTTATAAAGTTAGATATCCTGATAGAGTTTTTTTAATTAGAGGAAACCATGAGTCAAGGCAGATCACTTCAGTATATGGGTTTTATGACGAATGTCTTAGGAAATACGGATCTGCTAATGTGTGGAGATATTGTTGTGATGTGTTTGATTACCTTGCATTAGGAGCTTATATTATTTCATCGGGTGGTAATCAAGAAGGCGTGTTTTGTGTTCATGGAGGGCTAAGTCCAGCTATTGAAACAATTGATGAAATTAGAATGATTGATAGAAAACAGGAAGTTCCACATGATGGGTCAATGTGTGATTTGCTTTGGTCAGATCCTGAAGAAAATATACCAGCATGGGCCGTGTCTCCTAGAGGTGCAGGGTATTTGTTCGGATATGCTGAGACCGAGAGATTTTTGTATAGGAATAATTTAAGTTTGATTGCAAGAGCCCATCAATTGGTTATGGAAGGTTATAAAGAGGTGTTTGATGGTGGGCTGGTTACTGTTTGGTCGGCCCCTAATTATTGTTATAGGTGTGGTAACGTTGCTGCTGTTTTATCGTTGAATGATAATTCAGATAGAACCTATACTGTGTTTGATACTGTGCTTCAAGTTAGTAATGAAATACCGTCGAAGAAACCGGTGGCTGATTATTTCCTATAGTTTGCCTATGATTAGATATGACACTTTATTTCCTTCTTTCTTTCGCTTCTTCTGCTGCTATACAACTTTTTTTAATACTTTCTTTGTATATTTCTTGGTGTGTATTTTTTGATTAATGATTGGTTTTTTCTTAGACTAGTTAATATCTTTGATAATATCTTTGATTTCTTTGTTGGCCACACCAACGTACCAGTTTCAGCCACAGCTATAGCAGTCAACTTTTTCCTTGATGACTTCTGCTGAACCATCTTATCAATTTGTCTTGGGTGACAAACCATATACATTTCTCCTGATATTCCAGTAACTAGACTACCCACATTCGGAAATAAGATAAACAAATAGGTAACGATCCATGGCTCTTCTTCTAGAAACAAGTAAGTGGAGCTGCAACTCCCGGACGGCGTTCGAAACCGGACGTGGCCACCTAGCTAGCGTCTGCATTTAATTATTCGTTTCAACGGAAATGGACAATCTGCAGACGTTGAGGAGTTACTCGTGACTCGTGATTATTATGGTTACATTAGCACTAGTTGCATAATTGGTGGTTGCAAATATATCCGAATCTCCAGTTGACCAAGATATAGGATATAGATAAGAAAGGAGCCTTGCCAGTTACTGGATATATCCATCCAATATTCCAGTTGATAAGGCTGCCAAAGATATCGATAAGAACTGGCGCGCAGGCGATAAGCAAAAATTTCACTCAGGAGGTTATCAGCAGGTTAAAATTTGAGTGATCCACCTGGTTGGACAGAGAGAATCTAGTGGACAACAACAGGTTGATTCTCTTGAAGCTGGCTTTGACAGTTAATTCATCTTGTGCTCATATCCACACATTTGTGTTTTCTATATATCACCACTATAGCTATTCCATCAAGAAACTATCCTAATCCCGAGAATTGCCAATACAGGAGTTCTACTATTTAAACACAATCAAATACCATGTTTCTTTCCACCGTCTGCAATGCTACTATCATGGCTTTGAATCTTATAATCTGCTGTCTTCCACTATCACAAATATACCAGAATTACTACCTAAGAAACAGCAGGTTATTAAGAGAGACGGTTCATGGAGATTTACTTTCTCATTCAAGCCTCTCTTTCACATCCACAGCATTCAACACACTGAATTCGTTACTTTGCCTCTTGGTCAACATATATTTCAGAAACAACGATTATAACCTGGTATGTTGCGTAATATGGCTCTCTTTCAATGTTCACTTGGGTGTCCAGTGCTTTAGTTTTCCAAAAACACGACACCCGCCAGCAGATTCAATACAGGATCAAGTTTCGGAAACAACAGAGCTAATACCTAATTCTGCCGATTCAACGAAATCCAACCCATTTGATTACACTACGTCGTCATCACCGTTTGTTAATTTCACTTCTGAAAACTATCTCCAACAAAATGCCACCATAACTCAAAGTCAAACTCAAACTCAAATGCAACTGAAAACTATGACTTGGTCTCCACAATTTTCAGAAAACATGACGTTTAATTTCGACCATGAACTTAATAATCCAATTACAACAACCACAAAACAATTACAGAGACCATTATCCCCATCACAACAACAAAATCTACCACATGTAGCGCCAATCCTAGCAACATTACTAGCCGTCACGCCAGTTGGATCCAACGCTATGCCTGTTAATGTGAATAGAGTGGTAGTATCGGCTATACAGCACTTCCCCTTTTCTAACTACTGGGATGATGAGTTACTTTGGATGCTCATAACGTCATTGAGTTTTGGGCTTGTTCTTATATCGAGGTTGGTCCAATTGCTCACGATTTATAAAAAGCAGAGTACCTATGGATTATCGATTTTTGGATATGTTCTCGAAACGATGATTTTGATAGGTTATTTAATTATTGATAGATGTGTTGGCAATAGGGGTGAAATGGGAGCTGAGGGGGTTATTTATTTGTTCAATTCAACTTGGCAGTTTCTAATCATTATAGGGATGAATTTGGTCATAGTTGGGTTGAGTTATTGGATCTCCAGAAATAATTACTATAATTTGCAGAAATTAAAATTAACAATTGCTGGGTCAATAGCTGCTGGAGGCTGGAGTGTCAGAGCAAGATCAATGGACGATGAAGATTCAGGGTACTGCGATGATGACTGGTGGTCGAGATCTAGATCTAGTAGTTCTGTTGTTGCTCAGTCGACTAATCAGTTAAAGAGTTATGGAGCTGTTGAGGTTATTAATGGTGTTAGCGTTTTCGTTAATCACGAGCATGCTAGAAAGGATAAAAGCAAGGTTTTCTTTCATGAAGAGGTGTGTCCTTGTTAACTGTGTCTATATTTTACGTTTTTATTTTACGTTTTTATTTTTTGGTTTGGGGGAAATTTGTCATTTGTTTTACATTGAATATTTGAGAAGTTAATTCATTAATGATCTACTAAGAGAGTATTGTAACAGTAAATTTATCTTAAACTTGGTTTTATTTATAAAAGAAAATTTAATTCATTTAATCAAGATGGACTTTCATATATCTTGATTAACAGCAATTGGTGATTTACAAAAAGGGCACTCATTAGATGGATAACAACTCTGAAGTTTTCTCTAGAGTGGGTTGCAATATTGGAGTGCTAGATCCTTTAAATGAAATATATACTACTACAGTAGTGAATGCTGTTAATATTGTGAAGTATGAAGTCACTGCTAGGATCGAAACAATTCATGGTGTCGACTGTTCTGAAAGTAGAATAAGGGAGATCCGACTCAATGTCTGCCTTCTCCTATTCAAAAATACTAAGTAATGTGGGTATAATTCCTTTAGCAAAAGTCTGCAATTATTATAGCCCAATTTGGTTGTTGGAGAGAGGGGTCTACCTGTTGCTGCTACTGATTTTGGTTTTTATACTATCATCCACCTGAAATACAGCAAAGTCTCATAGCTACGTAATTTCAAATCCCTTAAAGCACAAGGTCGCGGCTTGCGGCGTAAGATTCCGCATTGCATTGCATTATGTTGTTCTTCTCGATTGGGTTAAATTTGACTCACGTATTCCGGATATATCCAAGAGAGAAGAACTTCAACTGGTTCATCTCAGGATTACTTCATGTTCCTCCGTGTTCTACTATCCTTTTCTCAAAGCTCAATACATTTTCAAGTATATAGCCAAGATCATGTCGAAACTAGGAGTTTATGACTATCCAAAACTACTCTCCCAATTAGAGGTATGCTTGATATGCTCCTTTATGTGTCAGTTTTGCATCTTGCAAAAACACCAATCCATCATCCATATATGTTTAGTGCCTTCAATATACTAACAAACCCATATTAAATGTGATACATATAGATATTTACAAACAACTTGATTGCTTCAGCCGAAAGTCTTCCAGAAAAATCACCAAATTTAGAATTCCAACTAGAGCAATTCTGCGATAGTTTAGAAACCTTCAAAGTGATGTACACGGTTTCAAATGGATTTCGAATCTTGACTAAGATTCCAAAAGAGCATGATAGAGATATGGACCCTAAGATTAGGGAAATTATTGAGATGGATGAAGATGCTTTGCTTGATGAGAATAATTCATTGAAGTTGATATTAAGCATTGAAACTATTGTTAGAAGGTTGAAGCAATTGTCATCATTTAAATGGTTCGAGATCGAGTTCTTTCATCCTTATAAAGAGTGCTGGAAAGAAATTAAGTTCGCTAGAGAGATTTACAACCAGACTGCTAGTTTGAATTCTGGTAATAGTTAAACGATTGCCTGATATGGTCTTCTATGAAGCTTTCGCTGGCGTTTGCTTGGGTTTTCTTTTTAATACAACGTTGGTAATTTACTTGTTTTCTTATGTGTTTTGCATTCTTTTAAGCCTTATTTTAAGTTTCTCTCGTAGGGCTCTTCTCGTGCCCATATATTATACTTTGAATTTTATATATCACTCTTCAATTTAATTTCATCCCAATTCTTAAATCCCAATTGATTGATCACGACACTTGATATTCTCAATGCTTTTTCAGTAAGCAACTGAGATTTTTAAAGGGGGGTTGTTGATTGTAGTTAACATGCAACCGTTAAATTTGCAATTTATAATAAATATAGTAAAGGGATGAATTTGGAAGAATCAGCTGCCTGCACCATTACGTGTCGAATGAATGATCTAGGATGATCCAAATTTAGCGATGATCCTGAAACCATGGTCTAGCCCCTAAAAATAGTGACTCCTTATCGACAGCAATTTGTTCCTAAACCCTTGGTTTGTTGTGCACTTTAACTAGAAATAGAAAAAGTTACGATGGAGTTGTAGAAGTTGGTCAATTCCTCCTGGCTATCTCCAAGGATTTACCACTTGGATGCTGGCTAGCTCACCGGCTATTAAATCTGGATCTGGTTAGTGCCAAAATTGGACATATTAGTGCGCCGCAGACAGAAAGGCAAGGTGCAAGGAACCATTTCAGGCTATAAAGAGGATCGGATTAATCCTATTTACGAATGCAAGTCATTGTTTGTACATATATGACAATGTCTCTGATGTATTAATATATGTCTTTAATAATTTAGGAGGTTTATTAAATATGTATATTGCTGTTAATTGGACTGAATTAATCCAAGCGTAAAACTCAAATTTAATAGCTCTGATTCATATTGTTAAAATAAATAAATATTAAAATTTATGGAATATCGTCTTCGGCTGAAGCAATAAAGGTCCAACTTGCGTGTGAATTTACTATTTCAGGTGGGTTCACACTGAAATAGAAAAAAAAAATTAAAATATCTTAAAAAAAATTATAGTTTGAAGAGAACGGTATATGATTGTAAGAGCTACTCATAATAGTGATAATGATAGTCTGAAATTAAGACATATATTTAAATAAACACCGCTCGCTTGATTTCTGTGATCACAAAGGTCAAAATATTTTTATATAAAAATGAGAAACTCAAATTCAAAAAAATTCAAAAAAACAGAATGCTACTCCAAATAACAATAATAATGATCGCTCATACAAACAAAAGAAAACGGCAAAACACTAGAACAAGGATTAAAAGTAGCGGACCATAAATAATATAACATAATTTAGCAAAATACAAAAACTTTCTTCAGTCCATCAAACACTGTGGAAATTTCTGTTTTCTTCGGCCAGAACATTCTTATGATCAGCAGGATTAGCAGCAGATTCATACAGAGTAACAATCGGGTCTCTGGTTAACTGTTTAAATTCTCCTCTTAATTCAATTGAATACAAATGTATGACTTCATCTTCATCGTCAGTCCAGTTATTTTCAAAAAATATAGTTAGATTATTAACCCCACTAAATAAATGCCTTGGTAAGAAATGTTCCACAAATGTATTATCATCGATTAGGTCGTGAACAGACTGGCCATTTTCACCTATTCTAATAGTTGTAGTTAGAGAACTCGAATCATCGATACCAATCTCAGGATGTTCAACCGTAAACGTTGACTTTGTAGATCCAATTGAATCAAAATCTAAATTATCAAAATTTTTATACAATTTAATAGATTTAGGGCAATGGTCTCCATTGCTGGAGGTTCTTAAAATAACAGAATATAGCTTAACGCTAACTTCATCAAAAGGAATTCTTAAAATTAGTTGGCTATCAGCATCACTTTTAAAAACTGGTTCAATTTCATTTTTTGAAATTTGTGTTTTAAATAATTTAGGTAACTCAGATTCATTATTAGATAAATTGAATGCTGTCAGATTCACTGTGTTAATTTTGGAATTTAATGATTGGGAAATATTAGTTGGAATTGGGGCAGCTTCATGTTGATGTGTATGTGGATGACCATGTCCTCCATTTCCTCCCGAGCCGTGAGTGTGTGATATATGTTCGTTGTGACAGTTATGTGACATTATATTGCTTGTTTTACTCTTTTTCAAGGGACAATTGAGAAAGAACCAGCTGAGCGTGCAATATAAACAAACATTTGTAGTCACTAGATTTTGATTCTATGTGAGACTCCAATTTGCTACACAGCCTGGAGTTTTGAACCTTCAACTTTTTTCAAAATTATGAACAGAACTTAAGAGATGATTGATGGTCCATTTATTAAACAACGACACCCCAATATTGGTTTTTGATAAGTTATAAAATGGCTTTATCCAATTCACATAAAACAAAGAAGCAAAAGTTGGCTCAATTTTCACAAAATTCATCGACGAGTAAATCCACCTTCACAACATCTCAAGATTCAGATGAAGTCCCAACGGATACAGAAGAACAACTTTCGTTGTCATTACCGTCTATTTCCTTTAGCAATAATAGACCAGTGTTGACTAATGAAAGTATAAGATACTCCCAAAATTTAACAATCGATTCTCAATTTGGCCCTGATTTAAATAAGTTCGTGATAAAATCCAATGATAATATTAGTAAACGTATAAATCAAATATTTAAACTGCTTACATCACACACATCTACAAAAGAACAATCCACGCAATTACCAGTTCAAGAAGTTGAATTACTGTTAATATCTAAAAACGAAGGAATTCAAAAATTAGTCACTATAGTTGAAATCGTTAAACAAAAATTAAATAATGTTCCAAAACAACAAAACACAAAGCAATCCAAAAAGAAGACTTCAAATAGAAACGTCGTTGTTAAAAATGATAGATTGGCTAAATTTGATAATCAGAAAAGTATAGTTGTTGGAACAAAGAGGATTGAAAATATGCCTGAGTACCAATATAAACAATTCAATTACTTGGACTATACGACAATCCAGCGTTCTGAATTACGCTCAAAAAAAGAAGAAAAAAGAAAGAGAAATTTAGCAAAGGTTAACCACGCAGAACAAATCGAAGCTGGTGATATCAGATTAAGAGATGATTTTGATAAAAATCAACTGGCCGTTCTTGAAATTGATAAAACTATTTCGTTGCCTGTGATGTATACCTATCTGAACTTCAATTTATATGATGATAATGCTCCTGTGAGGTTACTCAAAAGATTCGATGATTTGATCAAAGATGGGTGGAGTTTACAAGAGCAGTAGTTAATTACCATACTTGAGAGTATATAACTACTTATTTATTTATAGAATACTTTAAATTTCTACGTGCATCTACAACAAACAGTTTTAGTACGTAAATTGTTTCATTTATATTGAAGATGTAGTGAGGGAATTATACACATGGAGTGTAAATCAAAGAGTAGAATAAATAGATTGTTGAATTTTTTCAAAAATTAAAGAGAAGAAAGAATAATAAGATAGCAGAAGATATATAGAACAAAAAGCAAAGCATGATAGAAACATGTACACTTTAATATATCTCAAACTGTCAATGACTGAAAATTAGAACTAACTGGATGATGCAATTGTAATTTATGAATTATCAAGTCCAAGTTGATAAAATGAAAAAATGAGCAAATTTTATTGAAAGTCATATAAATAATCAACGATGTCCCTGAATATTGAAAAAACAAAAAATAACAGAACAAGTACAACCCAGCAAATAATAACTCAGCCTATAACAAAAAAAGATCTTTTGAAAATATACACATATGATGAATAATGAATATGCCAAAAATAAAGAAAATTGAATTGAATAAACACTTTGCTTTGTATCATTAAATTTATTTTTCTTCGTCTTCAGTCTTGAACTTTTCAACAGATAAGTTACCTGGGAAAGTACCAGCAGCTCTTTGTTCATCCCATTCTTCAGTCCACTGTAAAGGACATAAGGATTGGAAAGTTTGGAAGAAAACTTTACATGGAGCAAAATCTTCACCTTTTAAAGCAACACACTTGTGGTAATCTAAGTATGATTGGTAACAGTGCTTAGTTTGGTTTTGTTGTGGGAATCTGGCATCGAAACCTGGAGTTTGTAATTTGTAGTCGGACATTGTATATCTATATGTGTGTGTTGTTGTTCTGTGGAGTTTGAACTGAACACAGTTGTTAGTGAATCTTCAAATCTTCAGATTGTCTCCTAATAAGCTCTCTTTCTCTCTCTCTCTCTCTCTTTGCGCGTGGAACGATTTTTTGTCAGAGAGTGAGTAAAGTACGCCATCTGATTGGCTGGTATGGGTTTGGTGCAGGGGTGTTGTTTAGTCGATGGACGCGTCTGGTGGTCTCAGCGACGCGATGACCAACGGGTCGATTATCATCTTGGTAGCAGAGCCATGGCAAGTATAGGTAACTAGAGTGACATGGCAATAACACTTCAAGTTACCGGCTGTAGTTTCAATTTGAACAGTATAAAGTTATTGTTTTTCTTTCAATTGCACGCCAATAACATTAGATTAGAGTCAATTCAATGACCCTTGGAGACTTCATAAAAGAACATCAGACTTCTGTTGCAATCTGTTCCTTTGCAGGAATAGCACTTTATAACTTTTATTCAGACTACACTAAAGTAGAGAGAATTCAAGAAGTCGATGATTTTGAGGATTCTCTTGAGGCTGGTGCCAACATTTCTGCTATTGAAAACGTAGCAAATATGATTGAGCAAGCTAACGAAGAAGTTGAAAAGGAAGATGATGACAGACATGAGCTAGAAGTTTCCGCAAAACAACAGAAATTCAGGAACGAGCAAAAGAAAGAGAAATTACAAAACAAAATTAATAAGAAAAGTCACCATAAAGCTCGTAAAACTCATAAGCCACATGCGTAGTCGTTGTCATATCTACCTTCACTTACCTGGTAATGTTTTGGTTCATCTCATCCTACCACTCTTCAGTCTACGATTTTCTATTTTTATTCCTATTTTTTTTGTATATTGTATATACTAATTTTTACTTATTTTATAGTAATTAAAGGTTAGTAATTGCTAGTTCATTATAATTGCGCAGTGACTAATGAATGACCGTAGCGATATGAGGATATGAGGGATATGAGAAGTACTAAATCGAAGCGAGGCTGCTTTTCATCTTGATTTGTGACTTGTGTTAAAGGCCATGCATGTAACAAGCAAATAAACTGTATGCAACCTACTGATAAGGACACTCCTTCTTGTTACACATATTGAGTTAATATTTAATGTTGCTCATATGGATTCAATATTCAACTGGATTAGATCACTTGTTGAAGACAAGTCTGAACTATACAATGAAACTTGTCAATTAAGTGAGAGTGAGTTTGCCAGCCGATATCCAAGGTGGGTCAACAAGAGAAATGATCACTTTCAAAAAAAAGCCTCAAAAATTATGACCCTTTCCGAAATCACTACTCATCAGAGTTCTTCAAGTTCAGATCCCAATTTTTTCATTGATCCTTATTCAATACTTGGCATACTTAAATTGATCCAAATGGATAAAACTGCTGTTATTGCTGGATACCCCTTCCTATTTGAATTAACGGAGAAGTTCAATATTTTATGTTATTTGTTTGTATTCACTGATTATAAGAAGCTATCCAATTTTGATGAGCTTCTATTTGACGTTTTTAATGGCATAGATTACGCAGAACGTTCACCAGCAACTTTAAATTGGGTTCACGTTAAAGTTCAACAAAGGTTGAGGAAATTACAAGGAGGAAAACTTTTTGATTTTTTATACAGAATTCGGTTTTTGTGTTCTCTTTCTGATAGGGTTTTCAAAAAGCAATACCCTGAGTTGTCAGGTTTGAGAGTAACGCTCTACAGATATATTGCTTCATTTTCGATTATTTTTGAACAAAGAGCTTTCGATAACGTGTTAAAGGAGAGATCAAAGAAAGATAATACTCCACCTCCCACTTATATAGACACTCTTGAACAGCAAGGAAGAATGAGTTTGTTGCAAATTGGGTATAATGCTGTCTCTGAACAAGAAAAAATAATATTCCTGGTAACTATTCGACTGAGTCATAAAGAATTTTCAAATCAATACTCTAATTTGTCTGAGAAACGAAATTGGTTTCTGAAGTCGGAGTTTTTCAAGCTACAACTGAGAGAACATGATACAGCAAAAGAAGTTACACTCGAAACTCTTTTGAAAGAAATTTGCCATACGAGTCAGTATGAAAGCAATGAGATAATAGACAGACTCTTCGAAACTATCGTTTTCTTTTCCAGATATAAGCAGTCTGCTTATTTTGTCGTGGATCAACACATTAAAGACATGTGCTTTTTGCCTGATGATGGGTTCAAATCGAAATACTCCTATCTGAATTCAAAGAGAAAAGAATTGTTCAAAGAATTTAGGAGATGCATTAATGGAAATTGCAAAGAATCTCATCTCGAACATTCAAGTTTAAGTGCAATAACGTGTGTTTGCTGTTTGGAGAATGAAACGTTTGGACAAGACTTTCCTGGGATGAATGAGGTGAGAGAAGAGTTTTATAGATTGATACTAATTTTTGAAGGTATGCCTAAGAGAAGTACGAGCCTTTTGGTCTTAATTTATCTAAGAAAGTTTTGTTTAGAAAATATTCTGTCTATCTTTGTTCTTGCTGCCATGGCTCTCTGTTTTTCTTGTATGGAAATTCCACTAGATTACGTATAAATGGCTCACTCTTATATTAGATTTGTTACAGTTTTTTTTTTTACTCTTTCGTTTAATTAATGCAGCAACTGAACGTCTATTTAGTATTATTGACTGTTGAGCTGCTGCTAAGCTGATGGATGTACTTCACCAGGTTGAGCCGCAGACCAATCACCTCAAAAGTGGATATATTTTTTCTTCGAGTTAAAATGGTACAGCTTTTTTTGATTTAAGCTTAAAAGACAAGAACCGAACAAATGTCTTTGGCAAGACGTATGTTATAATTTCTATTTGTTATCAGTTATTTTAGAAGAAAAAAACATGTTACTAACCCCCCTCCCTCTAACAGTGAGTGCTTTTGCTGCACTAAATAACTCTGACTCTGAAGATGAAATCATCACTTATACCAATGATGACAACACAGAACCACAAAATGGCAATCCTTCACCAGTGATACCCCAAACAATTCAAATAGATTTAGGGACCATGAGTTCCACAACAAATACCACTCCTCCTTTTGGAACGCAAACTCAGTCAAGATCAAACTCATATTACAATACCTCCAACGTCACTCTAATAACTTCTTCGAAATTCAAACCTGACGACGATAATTTGATATTTGGAAAAGAGTACGTGATAATAGGCTTAAAGGTGGGCGAATCAGTAATGATTAAAGGTCAATATAAGTTGATTGTTCAAAGAGGTGCAGTCCAGATTGATTTAGTAACGTATCATTCAAATCCATACTATGAAATTACCATAAATGCAGCAGGTTTAGCTCCTCTACCTTTGGTTAACGCCACACAGGTGACAGATTCAACCATAACGGATGATTCTAAGAATGATGAGAATGAACATTTATTTACACCAGATTATAAATCAGTTATAAAAGTGTCAAATTTATTTAATGGATTAGAAACATTTGGTTCATTATACCCCCAATTAAAGAATATTTATCCAAATTGGAAAGAAGAATCAGAACCGAGTTTAACGAAAAGTCCTTTGGAAGAGTTTGATGCCGCATTTTTTGGTTATTCGTTCAAATTAGTTGTGTCTAAAGACGAGAGAAATATAGGAACTTCTATACCCAAATCTTGGAGAAATGAAATAGACAATTTATGTGATGAATTTGAAAAGTACACTAAAACAGCTAAACAATTCAAAGTTTTGGTAATTGGTCCTAAAAACAGTGGTAAATCAACATTTTTGAGGCTTCTTCAAAACAAACTTATAACAACTTCAAATGAAACTTTCACCTGTTTAAACATACTAGATATTGACCCTGGTCAGCCTGAATATTCATATCCTGGTTGTATATCGTTAACCAAACACGAGCAACCTACATTTGGGGTGTCTTTGCCATTTGTGAATAAACAAAGTTCTAAAATGATCAAGAATAGCTTTATTGGATTTAACACACCTCAACGTACACCATCTACTTACTTATCTAAAATCAAAAAGTTGATTGGACTCAATGGTGACTCTCATGTGTTAGTGAATTCACCAGGATGGATTAAAGGCTTTGGTATAGAAATTTTAAGACAGCTTACAGCATCACTGAAACCTACACATTTAATTTATTTAACTAGTACGAGTGGTTTAGATAGAAATGAAAGTGAAGGTGAATTGTTAAGCCAATTAAATTACGATAAATTGATTAAGCTACAGGCTTGCTTTGTTGGAGATGATGTTGTTAGATATCCAGCTTCCCAGATACGTAATTTTAAATTGTTAAGTTATTTACATTACAGCCCTGCTAATGATAGTTTTAATTTTGATCCTTTAATCATGAAATCACCTTATAGAATATCTTATGCTTCAGGTGATAGAGCAAATGTCATAGATACTTTGATTCAATCTAATGGAGTTGCCGGCGTTTGCTTACTTGATTCCAATAATATAAATCACGAAGATTTGGTCGAGTGCTTGGAAGCTCAAATTGTTGGCTTGTTTGCTGTTCCATTGGAAGAATTTCAAGTTTCCTTTGGAAAGTTAATTGATGATGGTAAGCTATCTTCCTTCACCGGATTTCCTAACTTAATCAATAATGATAACCTATTGGAAACTATAGACATGGAATTTTTAGGATTAAGCTTAATCCATTCAATTGATAAAGAAGCTTCTTTAATAAATCTTTATACTCCGATCCAACAATCAACTTTGAGAGATAAATTCGGCGACGGAGATTACAAACTTTTGTTAGTTAAAGGTAGATCTGATGTGCCAATTGAAGAGACCATTCCTAGAGTTCTAGTTCAAAAGAAAGGATGCAAGAAAAGAAGGGTGTCAGACATACCTTATGCTACCTTCAACTCCAACCTGGGGAAAGGAGGTAAAGCCCTCAGGGTAAGACGAAACATCATGAGAGGTGGCAAATAGAATGTGTAAATTACATAGCATTAATATATATAAACTGTACAATAGATGATAGGGGCCTAACTGCACGGACTTCCCAAAAGGGAAGTATCTACACGGCAAATAAAAATTCGCTTACTAATTTTTCTTCACCATTTCGCTTCGCATGACCGTTATCAGAAGTTATAGAGAAGAGGACTTAAGCTGAAGAAAAATAACAATTTTGTTCCTATCACTAGTTTCTTCTTAAAAAACCGAGCAGACCATAAAGTCATATTCCCAACATGTCTAAACAAGTCCACACAGCAGAATACTTACCGGAACAACCAACTGAAGTGTCATCCATCTTACAAGGTGGTTACAATCATCCATTATTGAGATCATGGCAACACGAAAGACAACTTCACAAGGATATGTTCATATTCCCATTATTCATTACTGATGATCCAGATGAAGAGACTCCTATCCCATCATTACCCAATATCTCTAGATTTGGTGTTAATAAGCTAGTCCCATATCTTGAGCCTTTAGTCAAGAAGGGCTTAAGAGCAGTTATCTTATTTGGTGTTCCACTAAAGGAAGGTATTAAGGATCCAGAAGGTACTGCTGCCGATGATCCAGAAGGTCCAGTTATTCAAGGTATTAAGGCTTTAAGAAAAGCTTTCCCATCTTTATATATTATGTGTGATGTTTGCTTATGTGAATACACTTCTCACGGTCATTGTGGTATCTTATACGAAGATGGTTCCATCAACCAAAAGCTTTCTGTTAGAAGGATCTCCGCCGTTGCTGTTAACTACGCCAAAGCTGGTGCTAACTCTGTTGCCCCTTCCGATATGATGGATGGCAGAATTAAGGCTATTAAAGAAGGTCTAATCGAAGCTGGATTGGCTCATAAGACCTTTGTTATGTCTTATGCTGCTAAATTTAGTGGCAACCTATATGGTCCATTCAGAGATGCCGCTTGTTCCAGCCCAGGCCAAGGTGACAGAAAATGTTACCAATTACCATCTGGCGGAAAAGGTTTGGCAAGAAGAGCTTTACGCAGAGATATGAATGAAGGTACGGATGGTGTTATTGTTAAACCATCCAGCTTCTACTTAGATGTTGTTAGAGATTCTGCTGAAATTTGTGCCGATTACCCAATTTGTTGTTACCATGTTAGTGGTGAATATGCTATGTTACATGCTGCTGCTGAAAAGGGCATTTGTGATTTAAAGACTATTGCTTTTGAAGCTCACCATGGTTTCCTGAGAGCTGGTGCAAGACTAATTATTTCTTACTTCACTCCAG
This sequence comes from Ambrosiozyma platypodis, assembly GCA_030557395.1. Classification (NCBI taxonomy): domain Eukaryota; kingdom Fungi; phylum Ascomycota; class Pichiomycetes; order Pichiales; family Pichiaceae; genus Ambrosiozyma; species Ambrosiozyma platypodis. The sequence goes on along the minus strand of JAKTPC010000049.1, from coordinate 17,003 downwards.
AATTCTTAGATTGGTTAGACGAGCCTTACGCTTTATAGATCTGATCGTTGAGTTTTTCATTCTATTTTGTTCTTATGACGATTCTTGTAAATAGAGATTATTATTTTTGTCCTTTCTGCCCAATTCTATCTACTTTTGTAAATATTTGTTATACACCAATATTCTTTTGAGCTTTATAATTTACATCATTAATATAATAAAAATAAATATATAGTATGCCGTGTACTATGTTTATGTACTTTACATCGATCTATCATTAAATTCAAGCAAAAACAGGCTCTGGTCTCTTTGTAGTTTGTTTAACGGGTTCTTCCTTTCTTTGTCCTTCAATTTCAGTTTCAGTATCTTCTTTTAGTTGTTGTTTTGGTGCATCTGGTAACACAGGAATATTAGGAACAGCAGGTGCATTTCCTTTCAATTTGTTACCCAAGGTTTCTTCCTCTAGAGCTGCTAATTCAGCTTCAACTTCATCCTCTAAGGAATTAGACATCACTTCACCCAATCTATCACTTAATTCTTCTTGATAACGTATACCTTCTTCTGAATCGTCCATTATCTTTTCAACCTTTTCCATCGACATTTCTTTATTTAATTGCTTCAAAACAGTATTACCTTGTTCAAGACCGTACAGGACATCTTTTTCTATCAATTTGAATTCTATAGTATTAATCAAACCCTCTAAAGTATCAGCTTGCTTTTCAACTGTGCCCAATAAATTCTCCTGATATTTCTTCTTTTTCAAAGCTAATAATGCTCTATGTTTGTTATTATCCCTAAGACATTGTTTTGCTATTTCTTGTTCTCTGTTTATCACTGTCTGTATCCTTAAAGTTGCTTTGTGTAGTTTGTCTCTTTGCAGTTTCAATTGTAATATGGCTTTGTCTTGTGCCGTCACCTTGGGAGGTTTTTTGCCGGATGTGGATGGCGTATTACCCATCGTTGAAGTATTGATTAAATGTGGTGACTAGATCGTTAATATTGAAGAATATTGTAAACGATTAGCACACATGTGTAGAGTGGTTTGCCTCAACTTCAGTACTTAGATAACCACTGCACGATACAAAGCCGAGCACAAAGCCCCATCGACGCAAGTCTCACGTCGATCGTAAACCTAAGGCACAGCCTGGAAAGTATGTTAAGAGAGCCTCACAAATTTTTTTTGAATTTTATTTCGTACGTTATTGCCGATAGCCATACATATGTTTTGAAAAACGTCTAGACTATCGCATATCTTTTAATAAACCGTATAACCACTTGGAGAACTTTATAAAATGGCTAAATCCAAAAATGGGGCTAGAAAGCCAGGTCTTTTACAGCAAGATATGGACAACAAAGTTTATTCTCTGATAGACCGTTTATTGGATGAGAAAACAAATTTAGGAATTACTAGAGGTCCATTTAATTCCGCATTAGCTAGACATTTAAAAGGAGAAGAAGTTTTCACGTATGTCAAGGCGAATGATAGAACTTTCACCAGAATTAGAGATGAAATCTTAAGAAAATCCATTGATAGATCCTTGACTATGTTTGTGGAGGAAGAAGAAGAAGAAATTAAAGGTATGAATATTGATTTGACTACTCTAGACAAAGAAGGAAATGGGCAAGAGATTTCTCAAAATGAAGAAGACAATTTAGTAGATTATCCTGATTCCAACCAAGCTAATAAGGCCATTGTTAGCTTATGGCAAAATAACGAAGACAACACTAATAATGAGAGTGCATCACAACAAACTGACGGAACACCAATTCCATTAAATGGCGAATGGCAGGAAGCTGCTACAACATCCACCACAGAAGATAAACCAGAGTCTGAAAAGAAAAAAAGAAAGTCGAAAGACTCCTCTTCTGGAAAATCCAAGAAACTTAAGAAAGATAGAACACCACCTTCAATCACTTTAGAATCACTTGGAGGTTTAGGAGATGTTACTAAGGAGTTATTAGAAGTTGTTGGTATGCCTATAATGCACCCGGAAATTTATTTGTCCACAGGAATTGAACCTCCAAGAGGTGTGTTATTACATGGTCCTCCAGGTTGTGGTAAGACTACCATTGCAAATGCTTTAGCCGGTACATTACAGGTTCCATTTATATCATTAAGTGCCCCCTCTGTTGTTAGTGGTATGTCAGGTGAAAGTGAAAAGAAACTTAGAGAAATTTTCGAAGAAGCTAAGCAATTAGCTCCTTGTCTTGTTTTCTTTGATGAAATTGATGCGATTACTCCTAAAAGAGATGGTGGTGCTCAAAGGGAAATGGAAAGAAGAATTGTTGCTCAGTTATTAACTTCTATGGATGAATTATCGTTAGATAAGACTGGTGGTAAACCAGTTATCGTTATTGGTGCTACCAATAGACCAGATTCATTGGATGCTGCTTTGAGAAGAGCTGGTCGTTTTGATAGAGAGATCAGTATCAATGTTCCTGATGAAGGGGCCAGATATAACATTTTACAATCTATGACATGCTCTGTTAAATGTAGCGGGGAATTAGGATTACATCAAATAGCTAAAATGACCCCTGGTTTTGTTGGTGCTGATTTAAAAGCTCTGGTTGGAGCAGCGGGTGTTGAGGCAATTAACAGAATTTTCAGTACATTAAATGAACTAGAAGAACAAAAGAATCAAGAAGAATCATCAGCTAATAATGAAGATGCAATGGAAATTGATGAACAACAACAACAACAGTTAGAGAAAATTCAAAAGATTGCAAGTGCACTTACAATTCGGGATGCTGATTCCTCAGCGCTTTCAACTATCCAAAAATTCTTATTAAGACATCCAGAACCACTAACCCCTGAACAATTAGAGCCATTACGTATTATCAAGGAAGATTTCCTTACAGCTTTACCTAAAATTCAACCAACGGCAAAGAGGGAAGGGTTTGCCACTATACCGGATGTCACCTGGGCCAGTGTTGGTGCATTATCCAGAATTCGTGTTGAACTTCACATGGCTATCGTTCAACCTATCAAGAGACCTGAAATTTATGAAAAAGTCGGTATTACTGCACCAGCAGGCGTCCTTATGTGGGGTCCACCTGGTTGTGGTAAGACCTTATTGGCTAAAGCTGTCGCTAATGAATCCAAAGCTAATTTCATTTCCGTGAAAGGTCCAGAATTGTTGAATAAGTATGTCGGTGAGTCTGAAAAGGCTGTTAGAAAAGTGTTTGCTAGAGCTAGAGCTTCTGTTCCTTGTATAATTTTCTTTGATGAATTGGATGCGTTGGTGCCTAGAAGAGATACTAGTTTAAGTGAAGCCAGCTCTAGAGTCGTTAATACATTGTTGACTGAACTTGATGGATTAAATGAACGTAAAGGTATTTTCGTTATTGGTGCTACTAATAGACCAGATATGATTGATGCTGCTATGTTAAGACCAGGTAGATTGGATAAGTTATTATATGTCGAATTACCAACAGCTAATGAAAGATTAGAAATCTTGAAGACTTTAGTTAATGTGAATAATACCCCTCTTGATCCAGCCGTCAATTTGGAGACCGTTGCACATGACGAGAAATGTAGAAATTTCTCAGGTGCTGATTTATCATCGTTGGTTAGACAGGCTGGTACTAATGCTTTACAAAGAAAAATATTTACAAACATTCAAATTGGTGTTGAAGAAATCAAAGAAGCTAACGTTGAAGATCTTGTCGTCGATAGTAATGATTTCATGAAAGCTTTGAGCGATATCAAGCCTTCTGTCAGTGATAGAGACAGACAGAAATACGAAAGGCTGAATAGAAGAATGGGATGGGATAAAACTGTTACTTCTAATGAGGATTCAAATAAGGCTGACTCTACCTAGATAATCTATGTATTCAGTCTCCATACACAATAATCGTTTTAATGAATAATGTAATTTACTAGAATATAAAGTTTTATTTCGAATAATATCTAAGAAATGAATAATATTTAGAGGAAAACTGAGAGTCTTTGAAACACTTAACCAAGTTTAGTGAAGAATTTACAGCTTTTTGAAAGTAGGTGTTGGCATGTGGATGTAATTAGTATTGTATAAGGAATCAGAAGTTTGAATACCTTTATATTTCAAAGATTCAATATCAACCATATCCTCATTCAACTCAGAAATGGAGGAGACACCAAGCAATTTCATATCCCTAATCATTTCAGATTTTAAAATTTGGATAGCCCTTTCAACACCAGGTTGACCGTAACTAGCCATAGCATACAAAAATGGTCTACCCATTCCAACACCGGTAGCACCTAAACATAAAGCTTTAATAATATCTGAACCTCTTCTGATACCACCATCAAGGAAAATATTGAAATCTTTATCCCTGTTCTTTTCTTTCAAGAGCTTTTTGGATTGAGCTAGTATTTCGACCGGAGGCATAGCAAAATCCAGTTGTCTACCACCGTGATTTGAGATTAAAGCACCGGCTAGACCAACCTCAGCTGCTTTTAAAACATCTTCTTTTCTTAAAACACCCTTTAACGCAATTGGAAGTTTTGTGGAATTGTTAATCTTGATAATATCATCCCATGTAAGAGTTTTATATTGAACATCAGACGATGCAAACACATTTAAGGAATCAATTGAATCAGGGTCAGCCAGGGTTCTAATCTTGCTATCTTTTTCACGATTACCTATTACCGGTAAATCAACATTAATAAACACAGCTTTGACATTTTTATATTTTTGTTCAATGTTTTTGAAAAATTCAGGAGCATTATCTAATTGCTCTTTAGTGTAGAAATGAACCTGATAAAAGTTATCTTGACCTTCACCAGCCTGAGCCATGAATTCATTTAATGGATAAGAAACTTGAAATGGAATCATATAAGGAATCTTCTCTTTACAAGCAGCTTTAATTAAATTCAACTCAGCATCAGGGTGAGCCATTGGGGAACCAGCAAAGGCAGTAATGTAAAACGGAGCATCGAATTTAACACCAAACATAGTCGTTTCTAAGGAAACATTTGTAACATCAGTCAAGCATTTTGGTCTAAAGAAGATTCTACCATAGGCATAATGGTTTTCTCTTAATGAGAACTCATCATCGGAACCAGTTGAATAATAACCCCAAGTACTGTATGGCAAAACAGCTTTAGCGACAGCTTCAAAATCATTGATACTGAAAATAGAGTTCAATGAAGGTTTATTGGCTATGTTTTCTTTTCTTATTCTTTCTCTTTTCTCTTCCTCATCTTCATCTTCATCTTCCTCCTCTTCGTCATCGTCCAAGATGATAACTCTGTGTTTCTTCTTTCTCGAATCATTTAATAACAGGTCTCGTTGAGCAACAAAACCCAAAGCAATACTAGTGAGACCGGCAATTGATAACACTAATTTCGAATTCAAGTTGCTCTTTGATTGCTTAGAGTTGGTAGTAGATATCAGTCTGTTTCTAGTTGAAGCCTGTAAGAACTTCCATTGAGTTCTTCTTGCGGAGAGGAATGTTCTTGATAACAAATTTCTAGTGATCAGGCTCATCTGTGGTAATTGATCCTACTGAACAGTAAACAACTATGTCAGATGTTCACGCCTGTGATCAAAGGAGCAGAATGAAGAACTTAAATAGTTTTAGTTCTGACTTCGCCATTACCTGTTGGACTAGTAGTGGTTCTAGTAAGCAATTGGTTTTGTTATCGGCATTTCCTTTTTGGCTCTATCTTGGAGTATTTGCCGACCCTCGGACATCGCGAGCCTCATAATTCTGGAAATCTTTAACGAGCTCACGATAAGCCAGTAGTTCGGTTTTGAAGAACAAGATGAAATGTACTCCTTCTCGTATAATCCATTGCTTGTACCTACCTTAGTATTGATTTCAATGACACTCGATTTTGCAGTAACCCGCGTCTTGTTAAAAACCCATATATAAGTTCACCAACTTCATTTTTCTGCACCTTAATTGACTGATTTAGAGCTATTATTGCTGATCCGCCACCGTTTTCTTTGATGTGGAATTAATTAAGATCGTTAAGTAGTAAAACAACTATTAATTACTGACATTAGCTGAGATTATGAGTCATGGAGAGGGGAAATCTCTTAAAATGGGAGAACTTACTGTCTTGAAGTAGATATGGACGATAAACTCTCTTTTCTTAGCTAGAATAAAAATCTCCAGGAGAAAACACCGTTACTGCTGTTTACAATTAATAGCCAAATATTCTATAAATATCGATTCACTACGAGAATATAGTTTCCAACGTGCAATATCTTTGTTGTTTCAAGGGCAGAAATGGATCAAGAGTTCAGCTATAACATTTCCCGAGCAACTAACGCGATGGGTGAGATGAAACCAAAACGACGCGTCAAGTTAATCAAATTTGTTAAATCAAAGGCAAACCATCAAACAACACTCTGCTAGCTCATCTTCACCTAGCATCACAGTCTCAATACTTCCACAAAAATCAAGATGGCAGTTCCATATTCAGATCTAGATCCCTATGAAGAGTTAGCAGTCAGCAATAAGGATGACCCAGCGAAATTTAGAAAAGCTTACTTGAAGTTAAGTTTGAAATATCACCCAGACAAATACCCAGCCAACATAACAGATGCCAAAAAAGAAGAGTACAGAGTTAAACTAGACAGAGCCCAGTTCAGTTATGCTATATTAAGTGATCCGAAATCTCGGGCTAGATTTGACAGAACAGGTTCCTTGGAATCTTCTGCTATTGATGACGATGATTTCGATTGGTCTGACTTTTTCCAGACTATGAAAGCAGACTTGGAAATTACTCCTGAGGTTATTGCTCAAGACAAGAAGAAGTACCAGAATTCGGAAAATGAAGTTAATGATATTGTGGAAGCTATGCACTCTTGTGATGGCGATTTCCCACAGTTGTTTGAAGTTATACCACATTTGGAGTTCAGTGCAGAGGAAGAAAAACGAATCATGGGAATAGTGGAACAATTAGAAAAAGATGGAAAGTTGTACAAAGGTAATGATGAATTGTATCCAAAGTTTGAGAAGTATAGAAAGAATAGAGATAAAAATGTTATGAAATTATTGAAGAAATCTAAACAAGAAGCAAAAGAAGCAAAAGAAGCAGAGAAAATGTTGAAGGAAATCTCCACTAAGCATAATGTCAAGATGGACGATTCTGAAGATTCGTTAAAAGCTTTGATTCAAGCCAAGCAAGGTAAGAAACAAAATGTTTTTGAAAGATTGTTTGCAAAGTATGATAAACCACATAAAAGTAGCAATAACAAGCAAAGTGGCAAGAAGAAAAGAACTCATGATGATTTAGATGATGCTGAATTTGAAAGGATTCAACAGAAGATGCTCAAGAAGAAAGATATGAAAGGTAAAGGAAAAGCTAAAAAATAGGTTATAAGTAGCAATCACTTTTTGTCTTTGTGTGGCTTTACACTTACGTAGTGCTACTGCTACAGTATATACTACCTGAAATCAAAAATTCTGTATAATAATAATGATTGTGCTTTATTCGATTCGTATTAGCTTGTAAACCGTCAGACACACCCACCATATTAATTGAGTGTCAACCTCTTGCTCTTGTTAAGTCAATTCAGCAACTTGACTTTATGGCTGTGCGGTAATTTATATTTTAAGCGAGTGGAAATTTTTCTTTACAAAATTTACTTTTTTCATGGGTTTCAATAGATAAACAAACACCCGAATTCTAGTATATCAATCAAGCTAATTGCAAATATTCAGACCATTACAAGTCACTAGTTGATAATACTGGTATGTCTGAATTCAATGAACTAAAAAGACCTCAAGAGTCTTTACAAGAAACCTCTGAAGAAAGACCAACTAAACTAGCAAAGACTGAAGTTGAATCAGAATCAGTTCCACCAACAACAAAATCCACGAAAACGTCAGATACTATCATTGACTCAAACCCTAACCCAAAGCCTATTGGAAACACAGAATCTGATGTTGGTATTACAAACTTTATTTACAATGGTAAAGGTAGAATAACAGGTAATTTAAAACAACGTTACACGGATTTTTTAGTCAATGAAATTGATATGAACGGTAATGTGGTTCATTTAAGTGATTTAGGTATTCCAGTTACACCTAAAACCCCTGAAGAAATTGCCACAGAAGTAAAAAAAGCTGCCGAGGTTAAAGAAGCTGAAGAAAAGAAGGAATTTATTCTAGAAGATGAACATAAGAAACAGATCATTGAGTTCTTTGGCGAAGAAGATACAGAGAAGATTCTTGGATTATTGAAAACCGGGAGTAATGTTGAAACCAAGAATTGTTTTGATGATAAAGAAGTTCGTACGAAAATTCATAGATTGTTAAGAGAAGCTTTCCAAGGTAAATTAGATACAATCACAACACAAACAAACTCATTCCAAATTGGGTTACGCACAAGAAGTAACACTAGACAAAGAAGAAGGGACAGAAATTTGGATACTAAACAATTAAATCATAAATTAGGAGATCAGAAGAACTTCTTACATTTTTCAGTCTATAAAGAAAACAAAGAAACTATGGAAATTGCCGGTATTCTTGCTAAATTCTTGAGCATTCCAGTTAAATGGATTAAATACGCAGGTACTAAAGATAGAAGAGGTGTTACTGTTCAAAGAATGTCTGTTGAAAGACTATCTGTAGAAAGAATGAATAATTTGAATAAAGGTTTAAAAGGTTGTAAAATTGGTGGATTTAAGTATGAAAATGTCCCTGTTAATTTAGGTGATTTGAAAGGTAACGAATTCATTATTACTATTAAGGATGCTCAATTAATCGAACCATCTGAGGCAGGTATTGAAGAAGCCGTTAGACCTCTTTTAGAATCGTTAGGCACTATTGGTTTCATTAATTATTTCGGTATGCAAAGGTTCGGTACTTTTTCGGTCTCGACTCATGATATTGGTAGAGAAATCTTACAAAGCAATTGGAAAACTGCTGCTGAATTGATTTTAAGTGAACAAGAAATTTGCATTCCTGCTTCTGTTGAAGCTAGAAAGATTTGGAAAGAAACCAAAGACCCTTCTGCTACGATTAAAAATATGCCTAGAAAATGTAGTGCTGAGTATTCAATCTTAAGTAGATTAGAGCATTCAGGTAAAGAGCCCGATGGAACTTTTTCAAATAATTCTTATTTCAATGCGTTAATGGGTATTCCAAGAAACTTAAGAATCATGTATGGTCATGCTTACCAATCATATATTTGGAATGTCGTTGCATCTCGTAGAATGGACTTATTTGGTTTGCAAGTTGTTGCTGGTGATTTAGTTATGGTTAACAACGAGAAAGATAAAGAAGCTCCAAAGCCAGAAAAGCCAATGCAAAATTCTGATGATCCTGATGATGATGATTTTAAAGAAGATGTTAAAAAAGATACTTTCTTTAGAGCTAGACCTGTCACTGAAGAAGAAGTTTCCGCCAATAAATTTGATATTCATGATATTGTCCTACCAACTCCTGGTTTTGATGTCCTTTATCCTGAAAATGAAACTTTGAAGCAATTATATGTCGACGTGATGGCTAAAGACAATTTAGATCCATTCAAGATGTCTAGAAAAGTCAGAGAATTCTCGCTAGCTGGTTCATACAGACCAGTTGTTGCTAAAGTCGAAAACTTGGAATATTACACTAGAAAATACGAAAATGTTTCTGATCCGTTGGTTAGATCTGATTTCGAAATCTTGCTATACAAGAACAGAGCTGAAAAGAGAGGTGAAGAAGCTATCGAACTCAAACAAATTTTGGATGGTAAACCAGATGGCGATAAAACTGCGGTTATTATCAAAATGCAACTACAACCATCCACATATGCTACTATGGCTTTGAGAGAACTTATCGTTGGAGACACCTCTAGATACGGTGATGTTGTCAGTCTTCGAACCAAAGTGTAGTAGGGAGTTAGCCGCTGCCCCGGCAGTCCAATCCCGCTTTGCGGCGCGTATAGTTCTCTTTTGTTTTTTATGTTTACCACTGTTTTAAGTATATACCAGTTCTTTTCATTTGTATTCTTAATAGACGGTTCTTTTCCTTTTAGTCCTTATATACAACAACAGGTGTATATTTCTCAATTTTACCTGTGTGCTATTGCTCCCCCTTTCATTGCTTCAAGACCCACCAGCTACAGTGTACTTCAACAAATAAAGACTCCCTTTTCCACCTTATTATAACTACTTCTTAATGCCGCCAGGTCAATATCCTCTGTCCAATGATTTAGATAACAACAAAATAGTGTTTGCATCTATGAGTAACAACAACATCAACAACAACAACGGGAATAACAAGAAACCTGAATTGCTCGGGGCCTCTGCTGAACAGAAAGAATTGGCTTCATCAAGTAAAAACAATCGTTCTTGTACCGTTGGTTCAATGAACTGGTGTGTTGGTGTTAATGGCAATGATAATACTCCTGATCATATTAAAGAAGAGAAAATTGGGTTTAGAAGATTGGCTAAATCATTCTTATTTAGTGAATCGAAGAGAAAAGAAAAGTCAGATGTTAGAGTTGCTACCGAGACTGAAGCTCAATTAAAGTATGATTCCAGAAGTGATACAGCCAATAACAACAACAATGATGAAGAAACTAAGCATACTCCTCATAGTACTAACACTGCACAGCAGTTTGATTCTGTTAGAGATCCTCATGCTACATTTAAAAGAAGCGGTAGAAGATTGCTTGGTGAATGGAGATTATCAGCTAAAACGCAACCAGAAAAAGATCCCGACTTTCAACTTAAAGAAGATCATTTATTAAGTAAGCTTCTGGAAGCTGCAAAATTGAACGATGAACAAGCTCAACAACACAAGTCACTGCATGATACAAGTTACGCTAGAACAGAATCTAAAGATGAATCTATTTTCAGTAATGAAAGAAGGCCAGATACAAGAGATCACAGTATGAATGTCAGCTTTAACAACAACGGTGATATATCAGATATTTCGAAAGATAATAGCAATCCGCTTCAAGTTAATGCTAATATTTATAATATTCCTTTGCAGTCTTCAGTTAAGGGTTTGAATAAAGGCAATCAAAAGGGCATTAATTCATTGCTAGATTCAGCTATGATTTCAGATGCACAGAGTTGTTCTAGAATGGTTGTTCTCTATAATATTGCCCAACACACTAGTTTATCTACGATACTAGCACAAGTCTGTGGAGGTCCATTAGAAAAGATTAGATTAATTAAAGGAGATAACTTGTATGAAACTACACCTTTTACATTATTTCAGCCTATAGATTGGAGGAAGATTGTCTTAGGTATTTATTTTTACAAGGTTGAAGATGCTTACAAATTTATGGAATTTTCCATGACTGGATTATTCAAAGTGAATGGATCGTTGATTAATGCAACGTGGATACCTAAGAAATATCAAGAAGAATTAGAACGTAAGTATTCCACTATTGAATTACAGCAAGATGAACAACATGATTCAAGTTTAGAAATGATGACGGCACCTGAAAATGCAAGAAGAGTTCTAGTTTTCAAGAAACCAATTGAGCAAAAGTTGAATAGAAGGCACGATGAAGGTAAAGCTAAAAGAGGGGGGTATCCCGATCCCGTTATGAATTATACCAAGGATTTCAACTTGGAAGAAATCAAGAGGGATTTTGAACAATTTGGTACAATCATAGAAATCTTACCTGTAGTGTCACGTAAACTCTGTTTTGGTGTTCAGTTCTTTGATGTTCGTTCAGCCATTCTTGCTAAACATCAATTAGATCCTAAAGAGTCAGCCATAAGTAAGCATAATTGCCATATGGCTGTTCTAGAAGAATTGAAGAGTAAGTATAAGGATTGGAATGTGTGGTATGGGAAAGATCCAGCTGATAAGCCCTTGTTGATTTAGGTTGTACCTTATAAAAGGGTCGGTAAAACTCGGTGTAATTCGGATCGCTGAGTTTTATTTTTTTTTTCTTTTAGTTGTTAGTTTCACATTTGTATAGTATGGTCTGGGTAAACTCTCTTTTTTATTGTATAGAAATACTTTATTTAACACAATAATCTCTATATCTTCAGAATGATGATTTCTAGCTATGCTCATGGCTGTAGGATTTCACTGTGGCCTAGTTCGAGAAGGCTGGTTCATAGTAGGTCTTCGCTGTGGAATAGTTATCAACCACAACAGGTTAGTACGTCTACAACACCTACTGAAATATTCATAAATGAAGCAAAACCTCTAAAATCGCAGACAGAACAAGTACAATCAGCTAATCCAATATCTGTGAAACAACAGATACAACGGGCATATCCTCAGACTCCAGAAGAAATATTGCTTGGGTTGTTAACGAAGAACAAATCCACACCAGCTGTGCTCAATGATGGAGGTGTCAACGATGGCGGAGTCGTGCTGGATAAGATGAATGCGACTGGTACATTACCACAGTTACAGATGCTATTAGTGAAAAGCAAAGTTCAGGAACTTTTAGAAACAGAACTACTCAAGAGCAGCAAGTCGATGAGTTCACTCCAGAAAAGATGGATTGTCAATTATCGATTCTTCAAGAATTATTTGAATTTTTTCAAGTTTGGTGTTACGAACATCTGGAAAAATTACAGAGGATTGGCGAAAAGCGTGTATGGTGGTGGTGGCTCCGGGACGTTTATTTATAATAATTCGTTGAATGTTTCTGAACGGGTTTTTGAAATTAAGAAAATATCGGTTGAGAGAAGGGGGTTTGATGCTGTTGTTGATGAGTTGGCTAATGTGATTAGGTTGACCGAGAATGAACATCATGTCAAGAATACGAATATGTGGGCGCAACAGCAACAGACCAAACCTGAAGAATTGATCAATTTAACAAGATCTGAATTTCAAAGGATGATTAGAGATAAGGAGAATTTCATCAAATTGCCGCTATTTGGATTGTTATTTGGTCTTTTTGAAGAAGTTACGATTTTAATATGCTTGATATTCCCAAGCATTACTCCGAACACTTGTGTTTTTCCTAAATTGATGCCATATGTGTTTGATAAGTCGCTTAATGCGCAGTTGAAATTACAATTGTTGGTTAGATATGGGGCGAGTCAGAAAGATATCAAGCTGAAAAATCCTTTTGTTATGGAGTATGATGAACTAGACTCATTGTGTGATTTGTTGAATGTGAATAAAGGGATTGCTGCCACAAAGAGTAAGTTGAGAGAATTATTGTTGAGAAGGTACAAAGAGATTTTGATTGATAACTACTTGATCTTGAGAGATGGTGGAGTGTATGGGTTGAATGCGTTGGAGTTGTTTGATTGTTGTGTTCGAAGAGGATTAATCGATTTCGAAGAATTGATGAAGAGTGTTCATAGTGGTAAAGACGGAGAGTTTCTGCAGATGGATATTGTGAATGAAGACAAGATGAGACGGGATTTGATTGAGTTCATTCTGGATTTCAGTAAACGTGAGAACAGTGTTGGGCTTCTGGGCTGCAAAGTGTCTTTACTTTAGAGTATTTATTGGTTTGTAAATAGGATTCTGGCCATATACATTACATAGTCATGGTTACAGTTATATATAGCTATATTGTCACGTGCACATATGCTCTGTGGTTGGTTCATCCAAAACAACACCAATACTGTTGTGGTGTAGAGGTGTGATCCATATCCGAGCCATAATCCTGTAAAAATCGCGGGGAAGACGGGCCCCTTCGCTACGAGTCTCCTTAAGTTTAGAGAGAAGTCTGTGGGATATGAATATACTTTGCCAGATAGAAGCCATCACTAACTATGTAGTGGTTGTGTGGTGGTGGTGGAGCTGCCCATCCCAGAACAAGTCAGAGTCAGGAAACCCTGGCACCAGAAAGTGGTGTTACTCCCGCTAGGTCAAGTAAAGTCATCCCACCAGCCAGTAGTAAAAGTAACTTTGGGTAAAGCCCTTCACCAGAAAAAAACGCTCTCATTCGCTGACTCTGAGCCCAACTCGTTTTTGGACTTATCCAGTGATATCAACCCAACCTTACCCTAGTTATTCCCGCATCCCATGGTCTGTGTATAGCCTGATCCCCCGATCAACTCATTATAACTTTGTCTCTATTACGATCTAATAAAACGGAATTCACAAAGTTTGCCGACTCTTCCATCCTACTACTTTTTCCTTTTCCTTTTTCTCTACCTTATACCTCTCTTATACATACAGTTTAAAGCACAGATACTACATTATTCACCATGCCTAGTCGATTCGGCTCTTCTTTAGCCAACTTAACCCACCTGAAACACCATAATAACGAGAATAACAATGGTTCTTCAAATGGTAGTATAAGTCCTTCTATCTCGAGTGCTCCAATGGGTTCGTCGTCTTCCAAAAGATCAACTACAGATTCCATTGTTGATGAACATAGAACCCAACAACATTATCAGCACCATCAACAACAACACCAACATCACCAACATCACCATAGTTCATCAAATTATGCTCCCCCCGTTCCGACTGAAATTCCATCTCCCAGTTCAAACAACAACAAGAAATCGTCAATGGTTGGCTTGAAAAGGTTTTTCAGACCTTCGAAAAAATCACATGAAAATAGTAGTAATTCACTAAATGCAATGAGTAGTACCATTTCGTTAAAGGAAAGACTGAATTCACATTCCCAATTATCTCCCAAATCAACCACTTCAATAACTGGTGCTCATACTTCTTCCGGCACCGGTGTCAAAGAAAACACAATCTCCTCTCCGACTTTTACTCATGATGCTCACAACAATATGATTGTTAAGCCAGATCCGAAGTTTTGGGATGACTTAGAAGGTTCTCTAACTAAGAAATATGGTAAAATGGGTAAAATGTTAGGTTCTGGTGCTGGTGGGTCCGTTAGATTGATTACGAGAGACTCGGATGGTGTTACGTTCGCAGTGAAAGAATTTGTTCCAAGAAGACCAAATGAGTCAATCAAAGAATATGCTAAGAAATGTACTGCTGAATTCTGTATTGGTTCCACATTGCATCATCCGAACGTTATCCAGACTTTGGATATCATTTCTGAAAACAATCAGTATTTCGAAGTTATGGAATACGCACCAATTGATTTCTTTGCCGTTGTTATGTCTGGTAAAATGACAAGATCTGAAATTAATTGTTGTATGAAACAAATCACACTAGGTGTCCAGTATTTACACTCTGTTGGATTGGCTCATCGAGACTTAAAATTAGATAATTGTGTCGTTACCAAAAATGGTATTGTTAAACTAATCGATTTTGGGTCAGCTGTGGTTTTCAAGTATCCGTTCGAAGATGAAGTCGTCTATGCTCATGGCATCGTTGGTTCTGACCCATATTTGGCTCCGGAAGTGTTGACTTCGACTGATCATTATGATCCCCAGTTGGTTGATATTTGGTCCATTGCTATCATTTATTGTTGTATGACCTTGAGAAGATTCCCATGGAAAGCTCCAAAGAAAGAAGATCCCAGTTTTTCGTTGTATTGTATGCCTGATGATATCCCTCATGATTATGAAGAGTCGTCAAGACATCATAAACAGTTGTTGTTAGAAAGAAAGAAGAAAATCCAAGAACAGAAAGAAAGGGCTGAGCTAGACGCTACTGGAAAACAGCAACCACCTAAGATTGAAGAAGTTCCTAAGAAAGCTGATGAACCTGTTGAACAAACTAATCAAGTTGAACAATCTACAAAAGAAGTGACTAAGAATGTTGAAAAAATGGATATAAATAGAGATTCAACAGCGGAACAACCCGAACAACCTAAACAACAACTGGAAGAACAAATACCTGCAGAAGAACAAAAGATTGAAGAGTTTGAATTACCCGATCCTAATAAAGTTGCTGTTGATCCTGTCTTGACTCTAAAATCACAAGCCAAAGAAAATGAAAAAGAAAAAGAAAACGAGCAACCGATCTCTGCACAACAAGAATCCCAGATAATTAATGAAACTGCACCAAATAATACAGAGAAGTTATCAACACCAGCTCTAGTCCGTGCCCCAGCTCCAGCTCCAGATCCAGCTCCAGCTCCAGTTCCAACGGAAGGTCTAGCAACAACAACATCAGAAGCCCCAACAGAACAACAGTCATCCACAGCCACTAAAGCTACAAAGCCATCCAAAGACGAAAAACCAGAAAGAAGACAAGCAACTTCAAAAACACACAGACAAATTCATGGTCCTTATAGATTAATGAGACTACTACCACATGCCGCCAGACCACTGATTTCCAAAATGTTGACTATAGACCCATTGAAAAGAGCCACTATCAAAGATATTGTTGCTGATGAGTGGTTCAATGAGATTAAGTATTGTACTATTGAAGATAATGGAAATGGGAAGACTGTGAATGATCCTGGTCATAAGCATTCCCTAGATATATAGTGTATGTTAATGATGAGGTGATTGATGTTGGATGTGTTTTCTTGTTTTCTTGTTTTGGGGTTTTATGTTTTTGTTTTGCATTTTTATTTATTTAATGTTTTTTGAATATTTTTCAGTTCTATGTGGGTCAGATGTTTTTTTTTTTTTTTTTTTTCGTTGTTGTTTGGTTCTGTTATTATTACACATACTATTTGTTTTGAATGGAAGCACATATAGCTGTCTTTTTAAGAAAATAGAACTACTGCTATGCTTTTTCCTTGTTTTAGAATTTACACATTACTTTTTTCTCTTTCTATAATTATACTTACTACCATTATGCCTTATTCTTTCTTGTTGTTGACTTTTTGAATTTTGAAATCAATACTCCTTTTTTTTTTTTTTTGTTCTAAAGCATTTTGTTTCTTTTTCTTTTTCTCTTGCAATTTGAACACACACACACACATACATACACACTTATATTATATATATTTTCACCATTTCATATTGATTGGTTCATCATCACCAACATCATCCCTTATACATGCCCACGTGCATTACAACATTTTTGTTTTCTATTTCTGTGAATACTCTTTTTTTTAATGACACATTTATTCTTACTTTTTATAATTTTTTTGTTTCTTGCTTGTCTGTTTTTCATGTTTGTTTCAATTTGTTATCATTTTGTGTTACAATTATTGTCTTGCATCGATTTCCTTAAGTGGTATCTGGACAGAAGGTAAAGGTAAACAGAAATATGAAGTTCAAGTTAATGAAAGTTCACAATTGGAAATACTAGGAGAGGTCCAGGACTTGTAT